>OY101450.1:72209081-72444580 GCA_956483635.1 Panzeria rudis | reverse complement strand
GGTATTCAAACCGAACGGACAGTTATTTCCTTAATTAATGAATTAATACTTTTTCAAAAATATTGGTACGTTCTTTGACATGCACAAAAAGTTACGGAAATTTGATTAAATATAACAAAATTATACATGTTACGCTGGGCCTTTAAAAGTTACACAAATGTAACCAAACGGCGTCACTGATTCTATCATTCTTTCTAAAGAGTATCAAGACTACAGTCATTTGTCTGGCTTCACACAAAGAAAACAACATTCATACAAATATTAAACCATTGGTCGGCTTTGCATAGCACAATTGCGCTGAGAGCATTCACACGTACTCTTACCCTCTTTTCACTTAGTCGTCGATGAGATAGCGAGGAAGTCACATGAGGCGGATGCTTTCATATTTTTTTACATATTTTTTCAAGAATATCCAAAAGACACTCGTGTTTCATTTCAAATTGATGATCATATGCAAAAATATTTCATCACATTTAAAGCACGTTTTATTACTATGAAACTTTAATAAGAATATAAATGTGGACGATTTTATTAATATTGTGAAAAATCTGCTTCAAATTATGACTTTTCTATATATTGGGTAGTATGAATGACAAAAAGTATTTGCTTTTTACTTAAAAATTCGTTTTAAAACATAAAATGCTTTAAATTACACTATGCGACAGTCAAAATCGGGATGGGATGAAACCAACGGGATATGTTATACCGGTAAAAAAGACGATATACGTGTCCCGGCGTTTCGCTGGGTCACGTCTAGGAATCGAGATATATCGATTTGAAGTTAGTAACTATCATATAGGGGAAATTGACGCCTTTGGTGGTCTTTTTTTGACATAACTCGAGAACCACTAGTCCGATTAGCTGAAACAAATTTAAAAAAATTAGGAATTACAATTCCTTTAATCTGTTCATACAACGTATGAATGTATGAAGAAAAAAACTATGTTGCCTAAAAAATTAAATTTTTTTTATTTTTAATTCATAAGAAATCCAAAACGGTAAAAAAAAGTGTCAAGTCTTATTACTTTCACGTAAAGTCACATAACCTTTAAACAAAATGAGACATAGATCATTAAAATCGATGGACGCGTTTCGGTTTTATTCACAATTAAGTGAAGGTATCTCATTTTGACAAGAATATTGATTTCATGTTTCAATGAATTTGGATAATATTTATTATATATTATTTATTATAATTATTAACACGTAAAATTAAAAATTATTACAGGTAATTATTAGGTTATTACATAGATACATAGGTTATAAAAATCGATGAACGCAAAACTTATTTTCGTTTGTTTGCGCCCTTTACTTTCTTGCGTGGTGGTTCGCCCACTTGTTGAGAGTCTGTATCGGATGAGGATCTGTCTTCATCTGGAAAAAATCAATTGTTTTTAATCAGTCAGTTAACTTCATTTTTGTGACTTACCCTCGGAGGAAACTCCCATTGTATATTCTTCTTCTTCACCTTCATTGTCGGGATCGTACGTCTTTTGCGACCACCAACAAATTTCAGCCACCAGCGAATCGAGCCTTTTGCCTTTATGTCGCGTTTCCATTGGTGTTGCCACTTGATGGAAGCGCTCGCCATGTTCATCCGACTCTGAGGCTAGCTGCTTGCTGAAGTATTCGAGATGGTGATGCAAGAAGTGAGTTTTGAGGGACATATTCACTCGAATTTTCTGGAAGTAGTGCAACATCTTGGTCACAAGAGCGGGGTAATTGTGTGCTCGCGTACTTCCCAAAAAATATCGTATGACTTTCTTCACTGCCCTCCACGCAAAGTAATCATTACAGTCTAAAGCACCTTTAAATTCGTTTGATTTCATGAGCTTTCGTATATCCGGCCCATTCAGAACACCTTCCTTCAATTTTGCTTCGCTGATTCGTGGGAAAATATTTTTCAAACAATCAAGAATTTTCGATTGCTTCACAATGGCCTTGATGAAATTTTTTACGATTCCCAGTTTGATATGGAGAGGGGGCATGAGGACGTTCTCCATTGGCACCAGTGGATCATTTACGCAGTTGTGTCCTTTCTCCGTTGGATCTCGAGCAAGCCAGTCATGCGTTTCGCATTGGTTTCCTTTAAATCGGGTATCCCAAAGACACAAGAAACACATGTTTTTCGTATAGCTGCGACATAAATTATGGTCATCGCCTCCATCAGTCCCTTTATATCGTGGCAGTAAAAAAATGTGTTCCCTTCGTTGAGTGTGTAGTACCGTTGGAATAGCAATTGTCGTCTTCGATATCCGGTGACTTTGACATTAGGCTCCAAATTGTTGCCTTCTTTCAAAAGCTGGGCAAGTTTTTCTGCTTCACGTTGAGAAATGTTTAATTCTGCAACAATCTTGTCCATTCTTGCTTGTGATATTGGAATTATTTTGTTCGATGGGCCGGCTTCTGGTGTTGGTTTATAGGTGAAATCCGATTGATCCATTGTTTCAATAGAAAAAGAAGTTTCTCTGTCAGGACTTGGAAGCGGTGGAATTGGTATTTCATCCGAATGCGGTAGAGGTATTTGTGCACTTTTAACAGATATGTTAACTCTTCGTTTAAGGCCATTACGATTTACTCCACATATTTTGTTTGCGCAAGCGTAACAGTTATCGGAATTGTGCTCTCCTGGATCAGTCCAAATCATTGGTACACCAAAACGAAGTGAACTGCGTTTCCCTTGGATCCACATGTTAAGACCATTGTAGCACGTTTTACAAATTTTGTCTGGGACCCACGAAACGCCGCGAATTATTTCGCAATCAAAATAAAGTTTAAAAGCGCGCTCCACTTGCTCAGTGAGTAATGCAGCATTTGTTGAAAAAGCTCTTTTGCCACAAACGTAACAAAATAAATTGATATTTTCTGGACAATTTCCACTCATTTCGGTTTTATACTTTTATTACTTTTTCGTCACTTTAAAAAAGCCGTACTTTACGCGTTCGGAGACACTTGTTGAATGACAAAAATCGATCAGTGAATACCTATAAATACTACGTAAGTTTCAATATTTTACTGAGAGGTACTTATGAATTCGCGCATCTTTTAAGGGTGGCTATATACCTGATTCGTGTGCGTTTTAAATTTTTCGAAACGTTCTAAAACATGGGTGCAATTTGTGTAAAAAAATCATGAAGGTAGCCAACGGAAAAAACCCAAATAATTAAAAAAGTGCACTTTCCTTTTTTCCTTTCAATTGTCCACGCACATTTATGACCATTTTCTAGTTTGTTACAGCTACCATAAAAATCAAATAACCTTTTGTTTATTACTTTTTTTTAATTCTGACAATCATAAAAAAAAGTCATCAATTTTTTTCCAAGGAATTTTGAGCATATCTCGAGCAAATTTTTTAAATTCATACCTTCACTTACTTGTAAATAAAAGCGAAACGCATTCATCTATTTTCATGATTTATGTCTCATTTTGTTCATAGGTTATGTGACTTTACGTGAAAGTAATAGGACTAGACACTTTTTTTTACCGTTTTGGATTTTTTATGAATTAAAAATAAAAAATTCAATTTTTTAGGCAAAAAATAGTTTTTTTTTTCATGCATTTATTTATAACTGTGAAACTGTTTCTTATGTAGCGAAACGTTGTATGAACAGATTAAAGGAACTGTAATTTTTTTTAGTTTGTTTCAGCAAAATCGGACTAGTGGCTCTCGAGTTATGTCAAAAAAAAGACCACCAAAGGTGACAATTTCCCCTATATGATACTTACTAACTTCAAATCGATATATCTCGATTCAGCGAAACGCTGGGACACGTATAACTTCTTTTTTTCTAATATAACTTTCCCCGATAGTTTGAACCCTTCCCGATCACTGACCCCTACCATTTGTCTCACAGTGTTATTGAATATAAAAATAAAACTAAGAATTTGTGGTTTTAAAACAAATTTTTAAGTAAAAATCAAATAATTTTTTTTATTCATACTACCCATTATGTATCTAAAAACTGCAACACGTGTAAGTGCAAACTGCAACACTCTTTTTTTTAGTCAAACAATGAATGTATTTTGCTAATTTAAACTATTTTAAAACGTTTTGGTTTATTTCGAAGAATGCGCAGACTTTTACGTAAGGAAATATCATGCAGCATCATATTTCAAACGTTTCACTTTGTGTTGGGTGGGAAGCTCTGTCGCCTCACTAACACTAATAAGCAACAATACAAACACATTTTCAGTTGTGCCTACCACTGTATTAAGGCCGTGTCAGATAAAACTTTGTCGCTTTGCGTGACGTTTCTAACTTTGATAGAAAAGTGTAAAGCAAAAGGAGTATGATACAATGAAAACTTTGACAGCACTCGCGCACAGAGCACGAAGCCGGTCGGCTAATAGCCGGCTATTAGCCGCCGCCGGTGATTTTCACAATCACTTAGCCGCCGCCGATTATTGCGGCTAATATCGGCTAGCGGCTAAGCCGATTTTTTATAATAAAAAGTGGATATTTACTAACATGCGCATATAAAAATATTTAATTCGGTTTTGGAACATATGAAAAAAATTTCTTATGAAAATTATTTTTATAAATAAGGCAGTAAATCGTCTAGAAAGGCAAGTTTATTTATAATTGGGCCGAGTATACCTGTTGTAAATATAGCTTGTATGTAAGTAAGCAAGAAATACTCTGTTAGCCGACCGTTAGCCGATAAATTTGGGTAGCCGCCGCCGGCGAAAAATTTTCGGCTCTTAGCCGGCTAATAGCAGCCGCCGACTATATTTGTTCTTAGCCGGCGCCGATCACCATTTTACATCGGCTTCGCCCTCTGCTCGCACATTGATCGTTTACCAAAAAAGTAGTTGATAATTTTGCTATTTATATATATATTTTTTATAAAAATAAAAGTCAATTATGTTATTTTACGATTTATTATAAATAAATAAATGCCACATACATATTTACCTCTTATTAAAACAGATTCAAACGCGCAATATGTTTCGTTTGGCAATATAATAAAAGAAAATTATTCCAGCTGATTGTCAAAGCAAGCAAAAAGATGAGAGTTGCCGAACTTTTCGCTTCACGCTGCGTTAAAAGTGCTTTATGTGACATGTTTCGTATAAGTATGTACATTTCATCTTAGATGTCAAAGCGAATCTGTAACGCAACGCGAAGCAAAAGTTTTATCTGACATGGCCTTTAAACACTCAAAGAACGGCGAGAGTTAATGTTGTCAAAACACAAGAGTGAATGAAATATGCATTAAACACGTTCACCACAGCAGGATACCGACTACAAAATATCAAAAATAGAAAACATGTGTGTATACGAAAATGATTATTTTTACGGCTTCACGACTACACGACTACAGGTGGTTTTGTCCATGCTTACTTTTGTCGCGTAGTCAAATTAAACTAATTTCTATTTTTGTTGGCTAGAAAATAAAAACAGTGTTGACAATATAACAAAATATATAAATCAAATGAGTGCCTAGAAATACTTTTTATTATAAAATAAAAATGAAAATTACAAATTGATTATTAGGCTAAGGTTCGTAACGTTATATTCAGAAAGAATTAGTCGTGATTAATATTCCAACGAACAAGGGAACAATTAACATCAACTTAATTTTTCAACGTACACAGCAGAACAGAGTAGCGCTACTTTTGGAAGCAGCTACACTTCCATCGTCAGTGCTCACATGTATTTGCTTATCACCACTTGTCAGGTGGCTCTGTTGAATGTGATTTTAATTCTTAAATATACAACTTTTTCGTGAAAATTGAATACGAAAATTAAATAACTCTCAAGCTGATATTAAAGTGCACTTTCCCAGCGTTGCCATCGGTTTATATTTCTTCATTCCCATTTTTCTGATTTTGTTCTACTCAAGACAACCTTTTTTGGTTTGATTTTATACTTATGTATATATGAACATGTAAACATGTGAAAAGCTCAAGCCAGTAGCTAATTGTTTATTAATATGATTATTTCGAACGTATTTGCTTTGTGAATCTAAATTGATTATTGGGCTAATGTTCGTAACGTTATATTCAGAAAGAATTGCGCATGATTAATATTCCAAGGACCAAGAGAAAAATTAACATCAACTTAATTTTTCAACGTACACAGCAGAACATAGTAGCTCAAGTTTCGGAAGCCGCTACACTTCCATCGTCAGTACTCGCGTGTATTTTTTTATCACCACTTGTCAGGTGGCTCTGTTGAATGTGATTTTAATTCTTATGTATACAACTATTTCGCGAAAATTGCATACGAGAATTAAATCACTTTCAAGTTGATATTAAACTGCACTTTCCCAGCGTTGCCATCGGTTTATTTTTCTTCATTCCCATTTTTCTGATTTTTGTTCTGCTCAAGACAAACTTTTTTGGTTTGATTTTATATTTAAGTATATATGAACATGTAAACATGTGAAAATCTCAAGCCAGTAGCTAATTGTTTATTAACAGAGCCACCTGACAAGTGGTGATAAGCAAATACACGTGAGCACTGACGATGGAAGCGTAGCGGCTTCCGAAAGTGGCGCTACTCTGTTCTGCTGTGTACGTTGAAAAATTAAGTTGATGTTAATTTTTCCCTTGTTCGTTGAAATATTAATCATGCCTAATTCTTTCTGAATATAACGTTACGAACCTTAGCCTAATAATCAATTTGGATTCACAAAGCAAATACGTTCGAAATAATCATATTAATAGAAAATTACAAAATTTAAATGTTACAATATATACATATGTATTGAGTTTTTAAATAATAAAATTTATATTTTTATACACATGTCAAAATAATTAAATGTATTTTTATAATATTGAGTTAAGTTCATGTACATGTTTGGAATCATGTATGTTTTTCGGCTTGAGTCTCGTTTATGTACTTTTCCACGATCATACTCGAAGTTAATTTCTATTTTTGTGGGCTACAATGAACAAATTAGTGCTGCTACAATGAGAAATATGAAATAATTAGGAGCTTAATAAAAATATTCTGAAGCAAGTCAATATGTATTACAAACATTGTTAAAAATAAAATTATGCGGTAATATCACTTTTTAACGTAAACATTTTAGTATGATTTTGTTGGCGCCCACTCTTGTTTCCGGAGTTACGGGGTTCAAAACTTTAATTTTTATTGAACATAATTCCCACAATATTCCTATAAACGATATAGGTGTCATTACAAAGAGTTCTGAAATATATTTGCTCTAGTCTATAGCATTTTTAAATCCATTAACCCATTGCGAGCAAAATGGAATTTAAAATAATTTTTATATGACTTTTCACGTAAAAGCACCGTTATCTTAAAAACTGACCGATACAACGGTACTTAAGCGTGTATTTAGTTTAATATAGAACCTTCCAAGCTTTAATTTTATAATATAATGTAAGCTTTCATCGATGTAATTCGTAAGTTATGGCACTATAAAAATGATATTTTAAAAATAAGTTAACTCATAAAATCATTTTTAAAGTACCATAACTTACCTATTTCATTGGTGACAGGTTTCAAAAATACACCAAATAAAAGGTTCTCTATAAAAGTAGATACATGGTTATGTATCGTTGTATCAACTAGTTTTTAAGATAACGGAGATTCCGCGTGAAAAGTCAGATATCAAATTTTTAAAGTTGCATTTCACACGCAATGGCTTCATAGATTTCAGAAATTTATACACCAGCAGGAATGTATTTGACACCCATATCACTTATATCTGCTCTTAATTCTAGGAGTTATGACTAAAAACAATTAAAGTTTTGAGCCCCGTAACTCCAGAGCCAAGAGAGATCTTCCAAAAATATCAATTAAAATTCTCTGGTTAAAAAAGGCTACTACGTCATGATTTTTTGCCGACGTGACCAACAGAAAAGCATTTTCTTTAATTCCAATATTTTTTTAAATGTGGGTTCGCATATATTAAAAATAACATAAAAATAGCATTCTCCGGCATAATTGACTTTATTTTGTGATATAAAAACCAAGTTAAATCACACTAACCCTTACCAAAGGTAGTGGTTACGTTTTTTTTTTGGTAAATATTTCCCAACTGTGACCGTACCTCATCAAAAATTTAAGCATTAAAAGTGCAATAACAATAACGACATGATAAACAAATAAATTTATTTGCTTTAACATTTTGCGACATCTAAGTATATTTTGAATAAGCGCTTTTATTTTTATACACGTGAAACATTTCAAAGTGACACCACTGAAATATGTACTTCTACAACAAAATGTCAGCTGGTAAGATGTCTCTGCCGCTTTCAAAATAATTGAGTAGCTGGATACACGGCGACAAATGAAGCTAGCGACATTTGAAGTCGTGTATTCGTGTAGCCTGCTGTGGTGAATGTGTTTAATGCATTACGTGTAAAGCGGGTGCCAGACGAATCAATGTTCAGCTTCAACATATGTGTTTGTGTGCGTTTTTTAATAAAACCAAATGCATTTTGATATTCTTCAATATTTCCCCTAAGTATATGTGTAACTATTTTTTGTAAACAAACGCACAGAAACATATATATTGAAGTTGAATATTGATGTGTCTAGCACCCACTTAATGCTCAATGTTATTCAAACGATACATCTGTGGTCACAAGCTTTAACCGCCTAAGTCGAGTTAGGATGAAACTGAGTTATTGGTGCTATCGTGTTCAGCATGTATGAATCTACTTGCTATCAATTTTTGGTAATTGAATCTTTTTTGATATAACAGCTATCCATAAGAGACCTAATAGCTTAAGTAATTTTTTTATATTATTGTTTTGGATTAACAGCTTAACTCATAATTCACGGACGTTAGTTTCCTAACTCCAATTAGGTGTTTCATAATTCTATATTCTTACTTTGGAGTGGCCTAAATCAATTTAAGATATGATAATTAGAAACATACAGTTTTTATTATTGCCTAAATCAAATTTATGTCGTTATTCCGCAGTAGAAAGTAAACATTTTATTTTCCTAAGTTGAGTTACTTTGTTTTCCGAATTACAACATCGATTTTTGATAGGCATAAATTGAAAATATTATTTCAAGTTAAATTCTTATTCCAAATTTTAATTTAAAAAAAAATTGTTGTTTAAGTTGACTTTAGTCTTTATTTCAAACTATGAATATTGAAAATTTGTAAAAAATTAGTCACTAAGTCGAGATAGACCATTAGGAGTACTCTACATATTGGTGATTGATTTAAAAGTTTTTAACAATTTTTGTAAAAAATTATATGCAAAATGTCTGACAAAGCATTCAAGAAGATAGAATTAGAAAAGCTTTAGGAAGAACGTCCTAAAGAAAAAAGAAAGTAGATAAAAGTTAGTTTGTTGTATTTTAAAATGTTTTTAAATTTAATCTTCATTTAATAACGAGTATGTTACGTAAGTGGATATTGTTGATCTGTAGAATATATACTGATGTCACATACCTTTTAGGTTAGGTTGTACAGGTTGCCAGATTAAAGATTAAAACCAGCCCACTTGGGTCCTTATAGGTCCCGTTGTGGTACCTGAAGCGGGAACGTGCAGTTAAGTAATACCCCTTTTACGTTTCCCTATTCGGATTAGTGTTGAACCAGCCCGACGATCGAATGAAAGAATTTATCCGTCTAATGTCGCAGTTTGATAGGGCTGCTAGATCCTTAAACAGCGGGCTACGCAGTGAAACCACCCTTTGCTCAGAGAGAGGGGGGCATAGACAGAGGAGGTGCTATACATTTTCTTCCTTCTCCTCATTATGACACTTCTACAGAAATCATTATACGGTAGATTCAATCTCCTAGCATGCGCACCAATAAAACAGTATCCTGTAATTACCGCCACAAGTGTGCGTATTTGCCCACGAATGGTCTCCTCCAGGATTGCAGATCTACTACAATCGTATTGGGGCCATATTAACCTCGAAGTCGAACACGTGACCAAATGCTGCGCGACCCCAAATAGTTCCTGCTGAATATGAGATTTACAGCAGTTTAGCGGTACGTCAACCATTTCATCCGTGTCTCGATTGTGCATTCGAGCCCCGGATTTGGCTAGTTCGTCCGCAGCAATATTTCAGAGCACCTTGCTGTGCCCTGGGACCCAGAGTATCTCTAGGTTTGAATGTCTCGCTATCTCGTTTAGAGACATCCGGCATTCATACACCAAATTGGATGTCATGTAAACTCCCGATAGAGACTTGATCGCAGCTTTGCTGTCCGTACAAATTTGGATATCCTGATTGTATATCCTGTAGTACCTCATCCATTTAGCTGCTCTTTTTATGGCTGACATTGCGGCCTGTAGCATGCTACATTTATCCTGTAGCTTAAACTTTATTCTCTGTTGATAACGGGGAATAAAGACGCCGCCACCCACTCCAAAGTCCGATTTAGATCCGTCCGTGTAAATCTCCAGCAAGTCCCCTGACGAGGGGAGGACGTGCCCAAAAGCATCACGGCAATAACATACCTCTTACGACAAAAAAATCCTTGTAAAACTTTTATTTTTAAATTAATTCAAAGGTGTTTTTTAAATTAAATATCTTAGAAAAATTTTTATGTTCAAGGAATCCAAAGTGAAAATATAACATAAGTCGAAAAATTATGAATTATCAGTAAGGAACTTAACTCAACATGAGAGATAAAATCATACAAATGTTGACATAAAATAAAGACTTAAGTTGACTTGGGTGCACTAAAAGTTAGTTTTTTCTTGTGGCACAGAAGCCTAACTCAACTTTAGCATTTTGAATTTTTGTACTCAATAAGCCATAAGAGCCTAAGTGTCTTTTTCGCTATTATCTCTTGACTGCAACGCTAAAGAACTATTTTTTTAAAGATATAATTAAAAGAATACGCTTCCTTGAAATCTGTAAAAAAATAAACAACAAAAAAGCAATTTCTGATTTGCAATGATGTTTTTAAACTTTAAACTGCTCTCCTAAAAACCTTGGAAAACAGACTTAGGCGGTTAGTGCTTGGGACCACAGGCATATGGTTTACATGCTAGCTGCCAGATTTGACGATTTATCGTCATTTCGACGATTTTTTGTCCTAAAAATAGCAGTTTGACGATTTTTTTCCTTAAATTTGACGATTTTTAGAAATTACAATACTACAAAAATTTTAATACTTTTAAGCGAAATATAGAAGATAAAAATGATTGGCATCAATTATATATACGTGTGGTTGACATTATATCATAAACAGCCGTATAACTTGTCAAGCATTCATTTTGCATTAGCGTTAAGATCCATTGCAAAGTTGGAGCAGCGATTTTAGTAGTATGATTAAAAAATTTAAATATATTTTTAGTAATTAAGTTATGAGTTTAATCGAACTGTATGGGTGTATGTCCAAAGAAATTTAATTATTTTGGCTTGAGTTTGGTTTTAATTTAATTTTTCAATTAAATAATATTTTTATTTAGAGATAAATGTGTAGCCTGTAGACAAAGAAAATTTTTACTGCACGGAGGTTTGAACTGGCGTTTCGATAGCTCCCACTTGTCTCTTCAGAGTTCTTTTCCGCTTAGACCACTCGACCAAAGTCGGTGGTTTGCAGTCAAGAATTGAATATCAGCTACTTTTAATCAATTCATACTGTCACTCTTAGAGTTGTATTTCATTTGATAGTTATTGTCATACATTTTTTTTCGTTCATTTTTTTTTCTTTATGTCTTGTGCTAAGCTTCTTTTATTATTTTAATCATTGATGATTGCAAGTACTAGCGTGTGTGAATGTTTGTTTGTTCAGTTTATTTGAACATGTACATCCTTTTGCTAGGTGTCTTTAGAGTTTAACAATTAAGTTAAGAGTTTATTCGAACTGTATGGGTTTATATTCAAAGGAATTTAATTACTTTGGCGTAACTTCGGTTTCAATTTAAATTTTCAACTAAATTATATTTTTATTTAGAGAAAAATGTAAAGCATGTAGACAAAGCAAATTTTGACTGCACGGAGGGTTGAACTGGCGTTTCGATAGCTCCCGCTAATCTCATCAGAGTTCTTTACCGCTTAGACCACTCGACCAAAGTCGGTGGTTTGCAGTCAAGAGTTGAATATCATCTACTTGTAATCAATTCATACTGTCACTCTTAGAGCTGTATTTCATTTGATAGATATTATCATTCTTTTTTTGTATATCTTTTGTTAAGCTTCTTTTATTATTTTTCTATTCTAGTATAAATTAACATTGATAATTACAAGTACTAGTGTGTGTGAAAGTTTGTTTGTTTAGTTTATTTGAACATGTACATCCTTTTGACGATTTTACCTCTTAATTATCTGCTATGTTTACATGTTTGTTTCGATTATGTATGTATAAAACTCATTTGGAAATATTAAAACATAGCAATTTCGGTCGTAGTTATATTCATACTAGGGGTGTAGCGAATACCAATTTAGCAAATGCGAATGGGAATAATAAATTTAAATAATTACATTTTTGTCATATACTATACAAATAAAATTTTGAGTATGCTACTACATATGAATTACTGAGAAACAAAAACGACATAAAATATGTAACTTAAAACTATGGTGTAAGAACATCGAACAACAACTGGAAAAATGGAATAAGCCCCGTGAATCTACATCGGTTTTCAGCTACAAGAGTAAAGTTTTAATGCAATCGCTTATTGTTTAATTTTCTACTTATTGTTTAACGCAAAGACAAGTTAGAATAATATGGTACCCGCATCGGCAAATGTAACCAAACGACTCTCGCTGTCAAGCTTGATGGTTGCGCCAAGAAAAAAAATTTATATACCACAAACCATATCATCGAACTAATGAAATGTGCCTTCAACACGACTCAGCAAAAATATCTGTCTACCGAAAGCAGGTTTGTAAGGGAGAGATTGCGGTACTCTCCATTACCAACCTGCTTCGGTATTACATGATTTTTGTATGGGATGTCCAACTTGGTAGTTCTAGAGGTATGAGCTTGCTTTCACTTCTTTTTTATATGAAAATAGTTTTAAAAAATTTTTTTGCGTTATTTTATTCTGTTTTTGTATTTTTACATAAACAAATATAAAAACAGAATAAAATACATACAGTATGCAAAGTTCGTATTCATACACACCCAATAAAAAACACAGTGCTTTGTAATAAATAAAATTACTTAAATTACATGTTTATTGCAAGATTTTGTTTATAGAGGTTATATTTAATACATCATTCAAATAAAAATACAGTTCATTAAAAAATTTTTAAAGAAAAGCTGAATTTACTAATTTTAAAAAACAAAATTCATATTCGTAAAATTTTTTTAAAGTTACATTAGGAACTGATACAATTAAAAAAGCCTTTTTATACTAAAACTAGTTTTTAAAACGAATTTAAAGTGAATTCCGCTATTTTCTATAAACTTATTGAACGAAATGTCGTTTTTAATTATTTGATTTGTTAAATAGAGCCTCTATAAATAAAATTATACAAGAAAAATAATAATATTATAGTTATTTATTTTATTACAAGAGTTTTTCTTTTTTAAAAGCTGAGGGTGTACGAATATGAACTTTGTATACTGTATGTATTAAGTGGTACAAATACAGTTGGAAATTACATTACACTACAATTTATATTCATTAAATACTTTTTGTTCGCGTACTCAATCAGAAATCGATCCCACGATGTCTTCATGGTAGTGTGGTGTGTACGGGTCAATGTTTATGGTTATTTTGTCCTATAGTCCCTTGTTTTGTTTATCCAGCTGTCAGGGAGACCAGCTTAATTAATAGGCGCTCAAAAGAGGTACCAAAAGTTGCGTGATAGTAAAATACGACAAGGCTGAAGAGGCAGTTTATGTTGTAAGTTACCGTCTGATTTATTCATATAATTTCTTCTGCTTATATACTATTTTAATTGTCTAGTATTGAGTGATTTCTGAATCACTCAATATTCTTAAGTTACACTTAAATTACAAACGTACATGTGTTTTCACATTTATATGTATTTAAAAAAATAACATGTGTCAAAAATATGCGAGTGGTCATTAGTTTTTTGACACACTTCAATTTGTGTAATTCAATAGCCTTTTAGTTTCAAGACACTCTACAAGTTGAAGTTGGTTAGTACTCACTTTGCATATTGTATGACTATATGGGTAAGGTACCCTACAGTAGGCTAGAACACTAACCACTAAGCTACCGAGGCACATTTATTTTCATGCACAATTCAATGGAAGAATAAAAAATCAAATTACGAAGTAGAAATAACACTTGCATCCATATTTGTATTCAAGTAAGCGAGTTTAAGTTGAATAAAAAAACTTCGGGTTTAAAAAACATGAAAAAATATAAATAGCCGACCACCTTCTTCGTGTGTGCGGTAAATTTCTTCGTTCGCTTACGTTGTTGCATACTCGTAAGGCAGAGGAGATGCACTGTGTGCTTTTGCACTTCTGCGAAACTCTTAATCTTACTGCTTCCTTCTACCAAATTTATTTTTGCTGAGGACCTTATTAATGGGCCTTGGCACATAGTATTTTTACACTTATGAAAAATTGTACAATTGTACTTACGTTATTTTGTTTACATATCACTCCTTTATTAATAAAAACTGCTAGTAACTAACATACAAAACATTTTTTTTACAAAAAAAACATAATTTACTCTTCATTTCTACCAATATAATTGGCCAACTTTAAAAATTTTGATTTATTTAAAATTTTTATATTCGCTTTAAATATTCGTATCAATTTTAGCGATTGCGAATGTGAATATCAAAAACAAGCGAATAATTCGCACCTGCGAATGCGAACGTTCGTCGCACCTTTACTAATAACGATACTAGTCAAAAAAGGACAAAACGTTTAGGTATACGATTTATACATAAAACACTTTTTAGCTCTTAAAAAAAATCAGTAGAAAGTAGCTCAGTGGGTATAGTACTTGCATTGAAATATGAGGAGTGCGTGTTCGTACCCCGGTTGAGCAAAAGTTGTTTGATGTTATAATATAACTGTATACACATGAACTAGTTGGGCTCCTATGACAAACTAATGTTCAAATCTGTAGTTCGACAGAAAAAGGACAGTTAAGCAACTAGTCTCAAGCAAAAAACTAGTATAGCTCTAACTACATACTAGCTGCCTTGTCTGCTAATGTCGGACAGCCGGAACAATCATCGATGAACTTTTCGAACAAGTGTCGCGAAAATCGTGTACGTTTCAATGAGCGACTATGTCGCTCAGATTGTCGTCAATGATTATATGTGAAAATGTCCCCTGTCTTATCGTCCATGATTAAAAAGCGGCAATGTCGCCTACGACTATGTCGGCTACAATGTCGTTTACCTCGTCGTCAACGATTACATAGCGAGAATGTCACCTACTTAATTATGTAATATTTTTGCTTACTTGTTTTTCGCCGTTTCATTTAAATTATTGACTGACTTAGCTGGGACTCCAACTGAGGCTGCATGTTTATAAGTTTTCACGCTTACCACCCTGCTGCTGTGCCACTTAAGACATCAACAACAAGAGGGCAACATATTCATTTGCTTGCTTGAAGACAAAATATAAGACATTGCCGCTCATATTGTCCTCAACAAAGTTGAATAGAGGACAGCAATTATGACATTGTCAGTCATCTTGTCCTCCACAATGTTAATGGAGACATAATGTAAGATATTGGCGCTCATATTGTCCCAAGCAAAGTTGGTTTGTGGACAACAATCAAGCCATTGACAACAATTAGGGCATTTGCCGTTTTTAGCAAATTTTCGCCATATGCGTGATTTTTGCAAAATAATAAAAAAACTGTGCAAAAATAACAAAGCTGCTGTTAACAAGTAGTGGAGATATTATTTACTAATATGTATCTACTTTACTATAGCTTTTCGCTTTGTTATTTTTTCTCGCAGCACATAAAAAAGAATTTTGTATTTTACAAATATGAAATATGTATTTTGAAATGTTTCAAATAAAATATAAAATACTCTTGAGGCAAACTATTTCAAATAGAAAATAAAAATAGGTATTTTTTATTTACTATTTGTATTTTAAATAAAGGTATTTCAAATAACTCACATCTCTGATATGTAGGGCTGGCATTTCCATTTTGCGAAAAAGAGGACGACAACCACAAAAAACGAGGACATTTGGCCCAAAAAGGACAATATTTTTATAAATAAATAAATTAAACAAACATATTTGGCAATCTAAATAAGTGATGCCGTGTTATTTGAAATAACAATAACAATACTGTGCTTCCAACAATGCAAAAGTTTCGACGTAAGACTGAATTTCCACGATGAAATATTTTATGAAATTAGTTGCATTAAATTTTGTTTTGTTGACAATAGGTGTAGATAATCAGAAGGGGTAGGAAAAATATGATGACCTTAATTTCTTGAAATTTTTAATAAAACCTTTGTATTGAATAATTGAAGCACAGCCGCGAATAACGTTGTAAAAGCCACTTTTTCCAAAACATGTTATTTTGCATATTACCGTTAACATTACTCTCTTACACCACTCAAACACCAAATCAGCTAAAATTATGGACTTTATCGCTATAAAAATGCAATTAGAAAAAGTCAGTCAGTGAAGGAACGTTGTAAGTTATTAACAGAATGGTACGAACGGAATTGTCGAACCTAATTGATAAGTGTAACACATGTACAAAAATATGGAGCAGAAATCGCTAGAAAATAGCTGGATTATGTGCAAAGCTAAAATTTTTGCGGTAAATCGCCAAGTTTTATCGGAATTGCAAAAATTGAAAAAGAGGATTTTTGTTTTGAATTAATGGCAATTTTGTTTTTATTAAGTAAGTAATTAAAAATATATATTTGTTAAATTAAACAACAGTTTAATTCAATTTAAAAATTTTAGCAACAGTTTAATTAAATGAATTAAAAAATTAATTCATCCAATTACCTTAATCGAAAATAATACGAAAATTAGTTATTGCAATAATTGGGTTAAACAACTCAATTATAGAATTATTGGCATAGATTGAAGACATAAAACAAAATTTTAATGTTGTCTGGCTTACGTGGTTACTGCACTTCAAAAGACATAACATTTTAATACAATTGAGGTCGAAAAAGTAGGATTATAAAAGTTCGTTGGTACGCAACTCATTTTCTTAGTTGGCATTCCTAACACCTCACCTTTTCACTTCAACGTTCAAGACTTAAATAATTTCCAACTTACAAAATGTTAGTCAGTTAAAACAACTTATACGTACAATTTTTACTGTTTCATTATATTTTCTTTTTTTTAATAATAACTAAAAACTACAATGGATGATGCAGGCAACTAACTTCCAATACTTCAAACGCAAACATTAGCAGCCATATTCATTTCATAAAATTGCATTCAAAACTGTATATTACATGAAAATTTTAAAATAGGTTTAAAGATGGTATGCACCTACTAAAACCTTTAATAAATTCATATCATCGATATATCAATTTCAACTTCAAATATCTTTGCAAATTTAGCACACAGGAACACATGATATGCTTTAAATTAAAGCTTGAAGTCTTGGGTATACGCGTTTACGTATGTTTTTTTTAAATTTTATAGAATATGTCACTTAATTATTTAAGTTAAACAAATTCGCAACAAAATTAGCAAAAAACACCATCAAAACACATAAAAGCAAAAAGAAATGTTAGTGATGTAGAAACAATCAACACAAATGAAAATAGGCTCGTTATTCGAGTACCTTTTTCATACATGATTAAAAGATTCGTGTGAACTCTTTTGTAATCATTTCTCTTTTTTGCTTTTACTTCATGCAAAACTTGTGTTAAATAAGTTGAGAAATATATTATAAAGAAAGTTCAACAAATCTTAACTTACACGAAAACAATAAAAAGCTATTCGTTTATTTCAATATCCGGATGAAATCATATTCTTTTTATTGCAACACTAACTACAAAACATGGTGGTGTTGCCAGTATCGAAATCTAAATTTCCTTAAAACACACAATGTCTATTGTAGTGTTTATGAATGCAATTTTATATTAAACAGTTTTTAGCGTGAAACTGTTCAATAACAATTGTGAGTCTTAAACCTAAAATAAGAATTTTTTATAAATTTGGCTGTAGCAATTTTATGCAAGAGAATAAGAAATGATTATTCTCAATAGCATTTTAACTCTCACTAAAGAGTACAAGAATTCAATAGAAGCAAAAAGGTGGTGTTTTTTCGTCAACATATTGTGCTTGTTGTGTGTTATTTTTTATATGTATGTGTAAGATACTCAGATTCAAATATCTAATCAAGTACTTGATTGAATCAATCAAGTAGTTGATTGAATTAACTATTATTTTAATAATATATTAATCAAAAGTCTATTAATAAGGTAACAGGAAATTTATATTTGCTTTCTAACTTTTAATTAAGAATATAATTAAATCAGTCAATAACTTAATTAAATATCGATACTATATCAAACAGTATATATATATATATATATATATATATATATATATATATATATATATATATATATATATATATATATATATATATATATATATATATATATATATATATATATATATATATATATATATATATATATATATATATATATATATATATATATATATATATATATATATATATATATATATATATATATATATATATATATATATATATATATATATATATATATATATATATATATATATATATATATATATATATATATATATATATATATATATATATATATATATATATATATATATATATATATATATATATATATATATATATATATATATATATATATACTGGTGGGATGCATTAATTTTCAAGAAGATAACGTCCATGGACATTTTTCCACTTCAAAAAGGAAATAATGTCCATGAGAATGTCGAATACTGGCTTCGCAGAATAAAGGTTTTCTGCCTAGTGACAAATCTAAACTCTGCGAAGCCACTATTCGACATACCCAGAGAAGAAAACAATTAATCCCGTCCAAAGCCCGGCTATGCAGTCAATCTTCACACTGCAGTACCATTTGCATGAACTTTATTTGCATATTTTATGGTCACTATTTTCTTTTCATGGATACTATTGCATTGGACGTTACAGCATGCTACCTATATATTATGGTTCCTTATGGGTGCGGGAGTCGATTTAACAATGCCAGCTTGGCTTTCAGCTGTCCGAATATAAAATGTTGGTCACCAAGATATATTTTGTGGTTCCTATTACGAACAAATCAGCAAAATCCCATAAACAGCTTAAATATTTGCAAAACGTGACTGTTCCAGTCTTGCTATTTTTCTCTGAAATGCATATATGTAATTCAACAATATCGACAATATTGAAATTGCCCAAAAAATCCTTAAAACTACATAATTTAAAACTCTTAAAGCTGTGAATAAAATGGGAATAAATCAGTGGAATGAGGAAAATTTTTAAGAAATGGTGAAAAAATACCTTAGACTGAACGCACACCAACAAAAGACAAAAAAGTTTTTTTTACTAATACGACAACAGAAAATTAGTTCTTATGAGACAACCTACACCAAACAAAACAACTGAAAAACTTTTTCTTGACTTGCTGCGACAAAACATTGGTTGCATAAAATACATGTCGTTTGATAAACATACCCACACAGAGTAAGACAAAACAGACTAAAACGAACCTCGCAAAACAGATTTTTTTTTAATATGCATATTAATATTTAAAAACGCGTAAAAATATGCAGGAATATAGCCAAATATGCCACAAAAAAATAGAAAAAATTCTGTGGGTGGCCATATGACACCACAAAATGACAACAAAAGAAATGCCAAATGTGTACTCAGCATAAGTGTAAAATATGTAATAACATGCTTGAAAGGGTAAAATATTCAAAAATAGGCACTAACAAATCGATGCCAAAATTCTTAAAAAGTTCTAAAACGTAAAATATCTTATTTGTTCCTACATACATCGCACAAGAAAAAACATGCAATTGCATATTTGCGGTTTCCCTGCTTATAAGCATTCATACTTATTGCAATGTTATCGAAACTCATATCTAATCTAAAGTTTGTGGTACTCATCATACTCATACAAAATAATAATTATGACGTTGGCTGTTTGCTCTGTTACGTGTTCATGTGTTTGCTCTAGGGGCCAACTTTCGTTCATAACATTTTAATACAATTGAGGTCGAAAAAGTAGGATTATAAAAGTTCGTTGGTACGCAACTCATTTTCTTAGTTGGCATTCCTAACACCTCACCTTTTCACTTCAACGTTCAAGACTTAAATAATTTGCAACTTACAAAATGTTAGTCAGTTAAAACAACTTATACGTACAATTTTTACTGTTTCATTATATTTTCTGTTTTTTAATAATGACTAAAAACTACAATGGATGATGCAGGCAACTAACTTCCAATACTTCAAACGCAAACATTAGCAGCCATATTCATAAATATTTAAAACAGGGCAACAGACTACTTTTAAGCAAAATTTCATAAAATTGCATTCAAAACTGTATATTACATGAAAATTTTAAAATAGGTTTAAAGATGGTATGCACCTACTATAAACCTTTAATAAATTCATATCATCGATATATCAATTTCAACTTCAAATATCTTTGCAAATTTAGCTCACAGGAACACATGATATGCTTTAAATTAAAGCTTGAAGTCTTGGGTATACGCGTTTACGTATGTTTTTTTAAATTTTATAGAATATGTCACTTAATTATTTAAGTTAAACAAAATTCGCAACAAAATTAGCAAAAAACACCATCAAAACACATAAAAGCAAAAAGAAATGTTAGTGATGTAGAAACAATCAACACAAATGAAAATAGGCTCGTTATTCGAGTACCTTTTTCATACATGATTAAAAGATTCGTGTGAACTCTTTTGTAATCATTTCTCTTTTTTGCTTTTACTTCATGCAAAACTTGTGTTAAATAAGTTGAGAAATATATTATAAAGAAAGTTCAACAAATCTTAACTTACACGAAAACAATAAAAAGCTATTCGTTTATTTCAATATCCGGATGAAATCATATTCTTTTTATTGCAACACTAACTACAAAACATGGTGGTGTTGCCAGTATCGAAATCTAAATTTCCTTAAAACACACAATGTCTATTGTAGTGTTTATGAATGCAATTTTATATTAAACAGTTTTTAGCGTGAAACTGTTCAATAACAATTGTGAGTCTTAAACCTAAAATAAGAATTTTTTATAAATTTGGCTGTAGCAATTTTATGCAAGAGAATAAGAAATGATTATTCTCAATACCATTTTAACTCTCACTAAAGAGTACAAGAATTCAATAGAAGCAAAAAGGTGGTGTTTTTTCGTCAACATATTGTGCTTGTTGTGTGTTATTTTTTATATGTATGTGTAAGATACTCAGATTCAAATATCTAATCAAGTACTTGATTGAATCAATCAAGTAGTTGATTGAATTAACTATTATTTTAATAATATATTAATCAAAAGTCTATTAATAAGGTAACAGGAAATTTATATTTGCTTTCTAACTTTTAATTAAGAATATAATTAAATCAGTCAATAACTTAATTAAATATCGATACTATATCAAACAGTATATATATATATATATATATATATATATATATATATATATATATATATATATATATATATATATATATATATATATATATATATATATATATATATATATATATATATATATATATATATATATATATATATATATATATATATATATATATATATATATATATATATATATATATATATATATATATATATATATATATACTGGTGGGATGCATTAATTTTCAAGAAGATAACGTCCACGGACATTTTTCCACTTCAAAAAGGAAATAATGTCCATGAGAATGTCGAATAGTGGCTTCGCAGAATAAAGGTTTTCTGCCTAGTGACAAATCTAAACTCTGCGAAGCCACTATTCGACATACCCAGAGAAGAAAACAATTAATCCCGTCCAAAGCCCGGCTATGCAGTCAATCTTCACACTGCAGTACCATTTGCATGAACTTTATTTGCATATTTTATGGTCACTATTTTCTTTTCATGGATACTATTGCATTGTACGTTACAGCATGCTACCTATATATTATGGTTCCTTATGGGTGCGGGAGTCGATTTAACAATGCCAGCTTGGCTTTCAGCTGTCCGAATATAAAATGTTGGTCACCAAGATATATTTTGTGGTTCCTATTACGAACAAATCAGCAAAATCCCATAAACAGCTTAAATATTTGCAAAACGTGACTGTTCCAGTCTTGCTATTTTTCTCTGAAATGCATATATGTAATTCAACAATATCGACAATATTGAAATTGCCCAAAAAATCCTTAAAACTACATAATTGAAAACTCTTAAAGCTGTGAATAAAATGGGAATAAATCAGTGGAATGAGGAAAATTTTTAAGAAATGGTGAAAAAATACCTTAGACTGAACGCACACCAACAAAAGACAAAAAAGTTTTTTTTACTAATACGACAACAGAAAATTAGTTCTTATGAGACAACCTACACCAAACAAAACAACGGAAAAACTTTTTCTTGACTTGCTGCGACAAAACATTGGTTGCATAAAATACATGTCGTTTGATACAACATACCCACACAGAGTAAGACAAAACAGACTAAAACGAACCTCGCAAAACAGATTTTTTTTTAATATGCATATTAATATTTAAAAACGCGTAAAAATATGCAGGAATATAGCCAAATATGCGACAAAAAAATAGAAAAAATTCTGTGGGTGGCCATATGACACCACAAAATGACAACAAAAGAAATGCCAAATGTGTACTCAGCATAAGTGTAAAATATGTAATAACATGCTTGAAAGGGTAAAATATTCAAAAATAGGCACTAACAAATTGATGCCAAAATTCTTAAAAAGTTCTAAAACGTAAAATATCTTATTTGTTCCTACATACATCGCACAAGAAAAAACATGCAATTGCATATTTGCGGTTTCCCTGCTTATAAGCATTCATACTTATTGCAATGTTATCGAAACTCATATCTAATCTAAAGTTTGTGGTATTCATCATACTCATACAAAATAATAATTATGACGTTGGCTGTTTGCTCTGTTACGTGTTCATGTGTTTGCTCTAGGGGCCAACTTTCGTTCTGTGATAATGTGATATGAATGAAAAAACTTTTCATAATAGTTTTCATGATTACTTTTCACTCTTACACATCTTTTCCCAATTACATATTTTCTAATTCTTGTTTGAATTATGAAAATAATGTTTCATTCTACCTATGAAAACTTTACTATGTTATAAAGTGTCAAAATCAAAATTTAATATTTACTAAGAAAAATATAAACAATATTTATTTGCGTTAGTTACTTAATGCTTTTTATTAGAACAAATATGTTTTACCAATACTTTTTGTGTTACTTGCACTATAAGAATGCAAATTTTGAAAGCATAAATTTTGTTTGCGTTTAAGGTGTACAAAAATGAAGTAGATTTATATCGAATACAAATTATTTCTTGTATACGTTTCAAAGCCCATTATGTTTATTTTTTAAAATGATATGTAAATTCTCAAATGCGTTTTGCAAGTCTGTACATAAGATAAGCGGTTTGTATAACGTGACCAGAAGGCTTAGCAAAGAGCGAGACAAGAGCGATTGACAAGCGTGATTTTGAAAAAAATATGATCAAAAAGCGGGATTAAAAAATATCATGTTGATAGCGGGATGTTGTAAATACACTCTATTTCTATGATTATATTATATGAAATCTTATAAATATGTATACACACATATACAGTTCCATATGTACTTAGGAAATTCATTAAGTAACGGGCCTTAAATTTAAAAAAGCGCATTTTTAGATTTTTTTTAATTCAACACTTTTATTTTCTCCATTAAAGCATAGTACGGAGTTCTTAAGGAAATTCACATTACCATAAGAACTGTGTGTACAAAAAACTTACGGATATTCACGGAATTCTTTAAAGAAAATTTCGTTTGCTAGTACGGAGTTCCAAAAGAAAAGTACACAGAATTTTTGGTAGTTACTGTCTCTTACAGGGATGTTACAACTATAAATGGAGACTTTTTTTCGTAAACTGAAACAAATATTAATGTTCATACAATTGTTTGGCCAAGGAATATTTGACATTTCTTATTTTTCACAAGTTGTAATTAATTTTTGGTGTTTTCGAGTGTTGTAAATGTGTGAATTTGTGTGTTTGCAAACATGATTCTCTTCAGAAGCCTACACGATTATTTTTCAGTGTAGAAATAAGTAAATGTAAATTTCCAAATGTGAAATTCCGTAAGTCAGTACCATGCTTAAGAGATGGAATTAAAATATTATAAATTGTTTAAGTCTACAGGTTAAATATAATTTCGTGTCGAACACACGATACATAAAATCGTCAAGATCTGACTAATATAAGAAAGTTATAAGGCTCGTTACTAATGTATGTAAGTCCGTTTTCGTCGATGATTACGGTGTATGCGGACAGGAGCCTTAAATGAAATAATCCGAAGTTATCTTTTATACAAAATTGCTTAAATTTCTGTTGTTGTCAAAAGAATATTTTCGATCAAAAGCTATTTGAAACTAAAATCCTTTTCATGGATTTTACTTTAAAATATAACAAACGCTTTTTTTTTAAATTCAAATAGAAAACATTTTAAAATTTTTTTAAATAAAAAAATATTCATTTATATATATATATATATATATATATATATATATATATATATATAATATATATATATATATATATATATATATATATATATATATATATATATATATATATATATATATATATATATATATATATATATATATATATATATATATTTATATATATATATATATATATATATATATATATATATATATATATATATATATATATATATATATATATATATATATATATATATATATATATATATATATATTTATATATATATATATATATATATATATATATATATATATATATATATATATATATATATATATTTATATATATATATATATATATATATATATATATATATATATATTTATATATATATATATATATATATATATATATATATATATATATATATATATATATATATATATATATATATATATATATATATGTATATATATATATATATATATATATATATATATATATATATATATATATATATATATATATATATATATATATATATATATATATATATTATATATATATATATATATATATATATATATATATATATATATATAATATATATATATATATATATATATATATATATATATATATATATATATATATATATATATATATATATATATTTATATATATATATATATATATATATATATATATATATATATATTTATATATATATATATATATATATATATATATATATATATATATATATATATATATATATATATATATATATATATATATATATATATATATATATGTATATATATATATATATATATATATATATATATATATATATATATATATATATATATATATATAATATATATATATATATATATATATATATATATATATATATATATATATATATATATATATATATATATATATATATATATATATATATATATATATTATATATATATATATATATATATATATATATAATTCGTGGTATCAGAAATTAATATCATATCTATACTTAATAATAATATTATAAAGAGGAAAAGTTTGTATGTTTTATTTTAATTTTGTTAATAATAGAAAATTTCCTTTCTTGACTACAAATAAGGTTTGCCAAATAAAAAACTAGATATTTATTGTTAAACAAAATCGAATAATTTATTTGTCAATACGAATGCATTTGGGACAGACTTGCTGTCCATCATCAGCGACGCGCTACTAAAGCAAAAGAATCAGAATAATAAGACAAGAGGTATAAACGAAAAGCAAAACAATATACATATGTAACAGGGATGGCAAATGAGATTTTAAAAATTGTACCAATTGTTTTCTATTATTGTACTTTTTTGGACATAATTGTACCAAAACAGATTTTTGAAGCGAGAAACATTTTTTAAATACAGAAACACATCACTTTTCTGCACATATATCTGTGTCAAAAGGGAAACTGTGTTTAAGTCGGATTTAGTTATTGCAATTTCTAATCTAAAATAGCTCACATACTATCTGTTGGAAGGTAGAACGACATACATAGTTTCAATAGATAAAGTTCCGAAAAATTTTACATTTACTACAATGCAAATAAATTTATAAAATTTTTTAGATTCTAATATGTATCATGATCAGTAAGAGCTTGAAATTATAGAGACGTTTTGTGAGCTAACCTTATCTGACCACTTTTAAGCCCAACTTTGTTGTCAATACTTCTGAAATTTAAATTTAATTTAGATAAAAGTGGCATATGTAAGAGCGAACGAAAAGGATAAAATATTTTATCACAATAACAGAACATTGTACTTCTTAAAATCCGAATTGTACCAAAAAGGGTACAATTGTACCAACTTTGTCATCCCTGATGTGTGATAATAGAACGACAATAAGTGTAAATAAACATAAAAACAAAAGCGAGGTAAGAATACATCAATAGTGTATATTAATTGTGTGTTAAATTAAAGAGAAGAGAGGTGAATTGATGTTGCCGTTGTCTGCATTCATTGCATTTGTTGTTTTGCTAATATACAGTGATTCGTATGCGTCTAGTTTCTTCTCATTGTGCACTGTCTTAAGCAGACGTACGCTCTCTTCGAACGTGCCGATAATGTGTTGTAGTGGGTTGTCATCAGAAGGTGTGTGAATGTGAGCTGCGATTGCAGAGCGATAAATCTGTTTATTTTTGACATTTGTTTTGTGTTCTTTATAACGAACACCAATTTGTCGTTTAGTTTGACCAACATATTTTGCATCACAGTTACACAGCTGATTCCATAAATGCCGCCACGCTCTTGTATAGGAGCAATCTCTTTAGTTGAGCCCAGAATATTTTTGAGTTTGTTGTTATTGGTGTAAACAATCTGCATATTCTCCTTTTCAAATATAGTTTTCAGATGATTCAGTTCCGTTTTTGCTTGGAATGCATGTTGTCATAAGAATTTTAAAAAGCACTAATAATTATCAAATAGTTGAACCATTTGGTTTGTAGTCGAACGATTTTAATTTTGTTAATGATAGAAAATTTCCTTTATTGACTACAAAAAAGGTTTGCCATATAAAAAACTAGATATTTATTGTTAAACAAAATCGAATAATTTATTTGTCAATACGAATGAAATTCAGACAGACTTGCTGTCCATCATCAGCGACGCGCAACTAAAAGAAAAGAATCAGAATAATAAGGCAAGTGGTATAAACGAAAGCAAAACATATACATGTAACAGGGATGGCAAATGAGATTTAAAAATTGTACCAATTGTTTTCTATTATTGTACATAATTGTACCAAAACAGATTTTTAAGCCAGAAACATTTTTTAAATACAGAAACACATCACTTTTCTGCACATATATCTGTGTCAAAAGGGAAACTGTGTTTAAGTCGGATTTAGCTATTGCAATTTCTACTCTAAAATAGCTCACATACTATCTGTTGGAAGGTAAAACGACATACATAGTTTCAATAGATAAAGTTCCGAAAAATTTTACATTTACTACAATGCAAATAATTTTATAAAATTTTTTAGATTCTAATATGTATCATGATCAGTAAGAGCTTAAAATTATAGAGACGTTTTGTGAGCTAACCTTATCTGATCACTTTTAAGCCCAACTTTGTTTTCAATACTTCTCAAAATTTAAATTTAATTTAGATAAAAATGGCATATGTAAGAGCGAACGAAAAGGATAAAATATTTTATCACAATAACAGAACATTGTACTTCTTAAAATCCGAATTGTACCAAAAAGGGTACAATTGTACCAACTTTGTCATCCCTGATGTGTGATAATAGAACGACAATAAGTGTAAATAAACATAAAAACAAAAGCGAGGTAAGAATACATCAATAGTGTATATTAATTGTGTGTTAAATTAAAGAGAAGAGAGGTGAATTGATGTTGCCGTTGTCTGCATTGATTGCATTTGTTGTTTTGCAATATACAGTGATTCGTATGCGTCTAGTTTCTTCTCATTGTGCACTGTCTTAAGCAGAAGTACGCTCTCTTCGAACGTGCCGATAGTGTGTTGTAGTGGGTTGTCATCAGAAGGTGTGTGAATGTGAGCTGCGATTGCAGAGCGATAAATCTGTTTATTTTTGACATTTGTTTTGTGTTCTTTATAACGAACACAAATTTGTCGTTTAGTTTGACCAACATATTTTGCATCACAGCTTACACAGCTGATTCCATAAATGCCGATATGCTCTTGTAGAGGAGCAATCTCTTTAGTTGAGCCCAGAATATTTTTGAGTTTGTTGTTATTGGTGTAAACAATCTGCATATTCTCCTTTTCAAATATATTTTTCAGATGATTCGAGATTGCTGGAACATATGTGAAAGGAACGCGCCTACAATTATTTGTTTCAATTTTTTTTATTTTGACTAAAGAGGGTCGTCAAATTGTTTTTGTGATGTTGGTTGGAGTGTTTTCTGATGAGTTTATCGATGAGATTCTTATCAAAGCCGTTGATTATTGCTAATTAGATGATTTTCTCGTATTCATTTTTGTAATTTTCGATGGAAAGGGGTAAATTGACAAGGCGATGTGCCATAGAGTGGAAAGATGTTATTTTTTGTTAATATGAACAAAATGAATCGCTAGTGATGAAACGGTCGGTTGAAGTATTTTTACGAAAGACGGCAAAATCAATTTTGTTGTCAACTCTGGTGCATTTCAAATCCAAAAAAAGAGAGTGAATGTTGATCGTTTTCAGTTTCAACGGTAAATTTAATACTATCGTATTTGCTGTTGATAATGTCGAGTGTATGTTGAAGCCTGCTCTTTTCGATGATACAAAAAATATCGTCAACATACCGAATCCAAATTCGTGGTAAAACTTCTTCGGCTTTCAGATCGGTTTCGAATCTGGTCATAAATGCTTCTGCAATTAGTGGGGAGAGTGGGTTTCCCATGCTTGTGCCGAAATCATTTTAATAAAATTGATTTCGAAATACAAAGCAATTGTGTCACATACAAATACGTGCGGCATCGATCATTTCCTTTGTTTTAGCGTGCTTGTTTTCTAAGTGTTTTTGAAGTGAATTAATAGCTAAATCTACCGGAATGCTTGGGAATAGCGCCGTGACATCGAATAATACACTAATTTCATTTTCATGAATGATGGTATCTTTAATTTTGTTTACAATTTCGAATGAATTTTTAACGCTGGCTCCATCGAAATTTCCGTATTTTTTCAAATCTACTACTAGCCATTTTGCGACATGGAGTAAGGGTGATAATGTGTTGGACACAATTTTGCGCATTTTTCCCCTTCTTTATGTACTTTCGGTAGACCGTAGATTTTAGGAACGCTTGGATTCGGAATGAGTAATTTGTTTTTATTAACATTAAATACATCGCAAATTCGTTTAATGATTGATTTTGCATCGTTTACCATACGATTAAGCGGTGATTTTTTTAAACGTTTGAAGCCATCTTCTTCAATGGACAAATGCATTCTATTGTCGTAGTCTGTTTTGTCCATAATCACAATGTTATTCCCTTTATCGGATTTCATGTAGTAAACGTCTTTCTCTTTTAAACTCTTTATAGTGTTTACGATTTCTGGTGTTTTGGAATTTTTTGACTGTTTGATTTTTGCACTCTTAATCAATTTCTTTGCTTTCTCGCGTATAGCTTTTTGTGTGTTCGATGATTTGAACTGAATAGCGGACTTGATATTAACAATTGATTCTTCAATTTTGATGATGTTTGTATTTGGTGTAAAGTTCAAACCTCTATTCAACAGTTCCAATTCTTTCTCATTAAACACAGCTGTTGACAAATTCATCACAAGATCGTTCACTGGGCGAATTGTGCGTTTCCCGTGTGATTGTGGGTGTTGTTGTTCTTTTAACCTCTTCAACTTTGAATTTTGTATGCTCCGTTTTTTGACAAAAGTGTTGTGACATTGCTCGAAAAATTTTGTTTAATTTTCTATGAAATCTGTAAATGAGATATTGTCCATCGATTTTGTCAGTTCCAAGTGTAAATCATATAATTCGAGTTGAGTTGAATCAAGACGGTTGCATTGGAATTCAATTTCAAAGTCAATCCAATCATTTTTTGCTTTTTCCACCACTCTGGCCGTTCGTGAATTTTAAATACTACATTTGATGTGTACGAAATCTGGTATTAACTTTAGCATTTTACATTGTTTCAAGAAAAAAATTTCTGTTTTTATTCTTTCTCTCTTATTTAATAAGCGAGCGTATCGGTTCCGTTTTTGCTTGGAATGCATGTTGTCATAAGAATTTATAAAAAGCACTAATAATTATCAAATAGTTGAACCATTTGGTTTGTAGTCGAACGATTTTAATTTTGTTAATGATAGAAAATTTCCTTTATTGACTACAAAAAAGGTTTGCCATATAAAAAACTAGATATTTATTGTTAAACAAAATCGAATAATTTATTTGTCAATACGAATGAATTTCAGACAGACTTGCTGTCCATCATCAGCGACGCGCAACTAAAACAAAAGAATCACAATAATAAGACAAGTGGTATAAACGAAAAGCAAAACATATACATGTAACAGGGATGGCAAATGAGATTTTAAAAATTGTACCAATTGTTTTCTATTATTGTACATAATTGTACCAAAACAGATTTTTTAAGCCAGAAACATTTTTTAAATACAGAAACACATCACTTTTCTGCACATATATCTGTGTCAAAAGGGAAACTGTGTTTAAGTCGGATTTAGCTATTGCAATTTCTACTCTAAAATAGCTCACATACTATCTGTTGGAAGGTAAAACGACATACATAGTTTCAATAGATAAAGTTCCGAAAAATTTTACATTTACTACAATGCAAATAATTTTATAAAATTTTTTAGATTCTAATATGTATCATGATCAGTAAGAGCTTAAAATTATAGAGACGTTTTGTGAGCTAACCTTATCTGACCACTTTTAAGCCCAACTTTGTTTTCAATACTTCTCAAAATTTAAATTCAATTTAGATAAAAATGGCATATGTAAGAGCGAACGAAAAGGATAAAATATTTTATCACAATAACAGAACATTGTACTTCTTAAAATCCGAATTGTACCAAAAAGGGTACAATTGTACCAACTTCGTCATCCCTGATGTGTGATAATAGAACGACAATAAGTGTAAATAAACATAAAAACAAAAGCGAGGTAAGAATACATCAATAGTGTATATTAATTGTGTGTTAAATTAAAGAGAAGAGAGGTGAATTGATGTTGCCGTTGTCTGCATTGATTGCATTTGTTGTTTTGCAATATACAGTGATTCGTATGCGTCTAGTTTCTTCTCATTGTGCACTGTCTTAAGCAGAAGTACGCTCTCTTCGAACGTGCCGATAGTGTGTTGTAGTGGGTTGTCATCAGAAGGTGTGTGAATGTGAGCTGCGATTGCAGAGCGATAAATCTGTTTATTTTTGACATTTGTTTTGTGTTCTTTATAACGAACACAAATTTGTCGTTTAGTTTGACCAACATATTTTGCATCACAGCTTACACAGCTGATTCCATAAATGCCGATATGCTCTTGTAGAGGAGCAATCTCTTTAGTTGAGCCCAGAATATTTTTGAGTTTGTTGTTATTGGTGTAAACAATCTGCATATTCTCCTTTTCAAATATATTTTTCAGATGATTCGAGATTGCTGGAACATATGTGAAAGGAACGCGCCTACAATTATTTGTTTCAATTTTTTTTATTTTGACTAAAGAGGGTCGTCAAATTGTTTTTGTGATGTTGGTTGGAGTGTTTTCTGATGAGTTTATCGATGAGATTCTTATCAAAGCCGTTGATTATTGCTAATTAGATGATTTTCTCGTATTCATTTTTGTAATTTTCGATGGAAAGGGGTAAATTGACAAGGCGATGTGCCATAGAGTGGAAAGATGTTATTTTTTGTTAATATGAACAAAATGAATCGCTAGTGATGAAACGGTCGGTTGAAATATTTTTACGAAAGACGGCAAAATCAATTTTGTTGTCACCTCTGGTGCATTTCAAATCCAAAAAAAGATAGTGAATGTTGATCGTTTTCAGTTTCAACGGTAAATTTAATACTATCGTATTTGCTGTTGATAATGTCGAGTGTGTGTTGAAGCCTGCTCTTTTCGATGATACAAAAAATATCGTCAACATACCGAATCCAAATTCGTGGTAAAACTTCTTCGGCTTTCAGATCGGTTTCGAATCTGGTCATAAATGCTTCTGCAATTAGTGGGGAGAGTGGGTTTCCCATGCTTGTGCCGAAATCATTTTAATAAAATTGATTTCGAAATACAAAGCAATTGTGTCACATACAAATACGTGCGGCATCGATCATTTCCTTTGTTTTAGCGTGCTTGTTTTCTAAGTGTTTTTGAAGTGAATTAATAGCTAAATCTACCGGAATGCTTGGGAATAGCGCCGTGACATCGAATGATACACTAATTTCATTTTCATGAATGATGGTATCTTTAATTTTGTTTACAATTTCGAATGAATTTTTAACGCTGGCTCCATCGAAATTTCCGTATTTTTTCAAATCTACTACTAGCCATTTTGCGACATGGAGTAAGGGTGATAATGTGTTGGACACAATTTTGCGCATTTTTCCCCTTCTTTATGTACTTTCGGTAGACCGTAGATTTTAGGAACGCTTGGATTCGGAATGAGTAATTTGTATTTATTAACATTAAATACATCGCAAATTCGTTTAATGATTGATTTTGCATCGTTTAAGATACGATTAAGCGGTGATTTTTTTAAACGTTTGAAGCCATCTTCTTCAATGGACAAATGCATTCTATTGTCGTAGTCTGTTTTGTCCATAATCACAATGTTATTCCCTTTATCGGATTTCATGTAGTAAACGTCTTTCTCTTTTAAACTCTTTATAGTGTTTACGATTTCTGGTGTTTTGGAATTTTTTGACTGTTTGATTTTTGCATTCTTAATCAATTTCTTTGCTTTCTCGCGTATTGCTTTTTGTGTGTTCGACGATTTGAACTGAATAGCGGACTTGATATCAACAATTGATTCTTCAATTTTGATGATGTTTGTATTTGGTGTAAAGTTCAAACCTCTATTCAACAGTTCCAATTCTTTCTCATTAAACACAGCTGTTGACAAATTCATCACAAGATCGTTCACTGGGCGAATTGTGCGTTTCCCGTGTGATTGTGGGTGTTGTTGTTCTTTTAACCTCTTCAACTTTGAATTTTGTATGCTCCGTTTTTTGACAAAAGTGTTGTGACATTGCTCGAAAAATTTTGTTTGATTTTCTATGAAATCTGTAAATGAGATATTGTCCATCGATTTTGTCAGTTCCAAGTGTAAATCATATAATTCGAGTTGAGTTGAATCAAGACGGCTGCATTGGAATTCAATTTCAAAGTCAATCCAATCATTTTTTGCTTTTTCCACCACTCTGGCCGTTTGTGAATTTTAAATACTACATTTGATGTGTACGAAATCTGGTATTAACTTTAGCACTTTACATTGTTTCAAGAAAAAAATTTCTGTTTTTATTCTTTCTCTCTTATTTAATAAGCGAGTGTATCGGTTCCGTTTTTGCTTGGAATGCATGTTGTCATAAGAATTTTAAAAAGCACTAATAATTATCAAATAGTTGAACCATTTGGTTTGTAGTCGAACGATTTTAATTTTGTTAATGATAGAAAATTTCCTTTATTGACTACAAAAAAGGTTTGCCATATAAAAAACTAGATATTTATTGTTAAACAAAATCGAATAATTTATTTGTCAATACGAATGAATTTCAGACAGACTTGCTGTCCATCATCAGCGACGCGCAACTAAAACAAAAGAATCACAGTAATAAGACAAGTGGTATAAACGAAAAGCAAAACATCTACATATGTAACAGGGATGGCAAATGAGATTTTAAAAATTGTACCAATTGTTTTCTATTATTGTACATAATTGTACCAAAACAGATTTTTTAAGCCAGAAACATTTTTTAAATACAGAAACACATCACTTTTCTGCACATATATCTGTGTCAAAAGGGAAACTGTGTTTAAGTCGGATTTAGCTATTGCAATTTCTACTCTAAAATAGCTCAAATACTACCTGTTGGAAAGTAGAACGACATACATAGTTTCAATAGATAAAGTTCCGAAAATTTTACTTTTACTACAATGCAAATAATTTTATAAAATTTTTTAGATTCTAATATGTATCATGATCAGTAAGAGCTTAAAATTATAGAGACGTTTTGTGAGCTAACCTTATCTGACCACTTTTAAGCCCAACTTTGTTTTCAATACTTCTCAAAATTTAAATTTAATTTAGATAAAAATGGCATATGTAAGAGCGAACGAAAAGGATAAAATATTTTATCACAATAACAGAACATTGTACTTCTTAAAATCCGATTTGTACCAAAAAGGGTACAATTGTACCAACTTTGTCATCCCTGATGTGTGATAATAGAACGACAATAAGTGTAAATAAACATAAAAACAAAAGCGAGGTAAGAATACATCAATAGTGTATATTAATTGTGTGTTAAATTAAAGAGAAGAGAGGTGAATTGATGTTGCCGTTGTCTGCATTGATTGCATTTGTTGTTTTGCAATATACAGTGATTCGTATGCGTCTAGTTTCTTCTCATTGTGCACTGTCTTAAGCAGAAGTACGCTCTCTTCGAACGTGCCGATAGTGTGTTGTAGTGGGTTGTCATCAGAAGGTGTGTGAATGTGAGCTGCGATTGCAGAGCGATAAATCTGTTTATTTTTGACATTTGTTTTGTGTTCTTTATAACGAACACAAATTTGTCGTTTAGTTTGACCAACATATTTTGCATCACAGCTTACACAGCTGATTCCATAAATGCCGATATGCTCTTGTAGAGGAGCAATCTCTTTAGTTGAGCCCAGAATATTTTTGAGTTTGTTGTTATTGGTGTAAACAATCTGCATATTCTCCTTTTCAAATATATTTTTCAGATGATTCGAGATTGCTGGAACATATGTGAAAGGAACGCGCCTACAATTATTTGTTTAAATTTTTTTTATTTTGACTAAAGAGGGTCGTCAAATTGTTTTTGTGATGTTGGTTGGAGTGTTTTCTGATGAGTTTATCGATGAGATTCTTATCAAAGCCGTTGATTATTGCTAATTAGATGATTTTCTCGTATTCATTTTTGTAATTTTCGATGGAAAGGGGTAAATTGACAAGGCGATGTGCCATAGAGTGGAAAGATGTTATTTTTTGTTAATATGAACAAAATGAATCGCTAGTGATGAAACGGTCGGTTGAAGTATTTTTACGAAAGACGGCAAAATCAATTTTGTTGTCAACTCTGGTGCATTTCAAATCCAAAAAAAGAGAGTGAATGTTGATCGTTTTCAGTTTCAACGGTAAATTTAATACTATCGTATTTGCTGTTGATAATGTCGAGTGTGTGTTGAAGCCTGCTCTTTTCGATGATACAAAAAATATCGTCAACATACCGAATCCAAATTCGTGGTAAAACTTCTTCGGCTTTGAGATCGGTTTCGAATCTGGTCATAAATGCTTCTGCAATTAGTGGGGAGAGTGGGTTTCCCATGCTTGTGCCGAAATCATTTTAATAAAATTGATTTCGAAATACAAAGCAATTGTGTCACATACAAATACGTGCGGCATCGATCATTTCCTTTGTTTTAGCGTGCTTGTTTTCTAAGTGTTTTTGAAGTGAATTAATAGCTAAATCTACCGGAATGCTTGGGAATAGCGCCGTGACATCGAATGATACACTAATTTCATTTTCATGAATGATGGTATCTTTAATTTTGTTTACAATTTCGAATGAATTTTTAACGCTGGCTCCATCGAAATTTCCGTATTTTTTCAAATCTACTACTAGCCATTTTGCGACATGGAGTAAGGGTGATAATGTGTTGGACACAATTTTGCGCATTTTTCCCCTTCTTTATGTACTTTCGGTAGACCGTAGATTTTAGGAACGCTTGGATTCGGAATGAGTAATTTGTTTTTATTAACATTAAATACATCGCAAATTCGTTTAATGATTGATTTTGCATCGTTTACCATACGATTAAGCGGTGATTTTTTTAAACGTTTGAAGCAATCTTCTTCAATGGACAAATGCATTCTATTGTCGTAGTCTGTTTTGTCCATAATCACAATGTTATTCCCTTTATCGGATTTCATGTAGTAAACGTCTTTCTCTTTTAAACTCATTATAGTGTTTACGATTTCTGGTGTTTTGGAATTTTTTGACTGTTTGATTTTTGCACTCTTAATCAATTTCTTTGCTTTCTCGCGTATTGCTTTTTGTGTGTTCGACGATTTGAACTGAATAGCGGACTTGATATCAACAATTGATTCTTCAATTTTGATGATGTTTGTATTTGGTGTAAAGTTCAAACCTCTATTCAACAGTTCCAATTCTTTCTCATTAAACACAGCTGTTGACAAATTCATCACAAGATCGTTCACTGGGCGAATTGTGCGTTTCCCGTGTGATTGTGGGTGTTGTTGTTCTTTTAACCTCTTCAACTTTGAATTTTGTATGCTCCGTTTTTTGACAAAAGTGTTGTGACATTGCTCGAAAAATTTTGTTTGATTTTCTATGAAATCTGTAAATGAGATATTGTCCATCGATTTTGTCAGTTCCAAGTGTAAATCATATAATTCGAGTTGAGTTGAATCAAGACGGCTGCATTGGAATTCAATTTCAAAGTCAATCCAATCATTTTTTGCTTTTTCCACCACTCTGGCCGTTCGTGAATTTTAAATACTACATTTGATGTGTACGAAATCTGGTATTAACTTTAGCACTTTACATTGTTTCAAGAAAAAAATTTCTGTTTTTATTCTTTCTCTCTTATTTAATAAGCGAGTGTATCGGTTCCGTTTTTGCTTGAAATGCATGTTGTCATAAGAATTTTAAAAGCACTAATAATTATCAAATAGTTGAACCATTTGGTTTGTAGTCGAACGATTTTAATTTTGTTAATGATAGAAAATTTCCTTTATTGACTACAAAAAAGGTTTGCCATATTAAACAAAATCGAATAATTTATTTGTCAATACGAATGAATTTCAGACAGACTTGCTGTCCATCATCAGCGACGCGCAACTAAAACAAAAGAATCAGAATAATAAGACAAGTGGTATAAACGAAAAGCAAAACATCTACATATGTAACAGGGATGGCAAATGAGATTTTAAAAATTGTACCAATTGTTTTCTATTATTGTACATAATTGTACCAAAACAGATTTTTTAAGCCAGAAACATTTTTTAAATACAGAAACACATCACTTTTCTGCACATATATCTGTGTCAAAAGGGAAACTGTGTTTAAGTCGGATTTAGCTATTGCAATTTCTACTCTAAAATAGCTCAAATACTACCTGTTGGAAGGTAGAACGACATACATAGTTTCAATAGATAAAGTTCCGAAAATTTTACATTTACTACAATGCAAATAATTTTATAAAATTTTTTAGATTCTAATATGTATCATGATCAGTAAGAGCTTGAAATTATAGAGACGTTTTGTGAGCTAACCTTATCTGACCACTTTTAAGCCCAACTTTGTTTTCAATACTTCTCAAAATTTAAATTTAATTTAGATAAAAATGGCATATGTAAGAGCGAACGAAAAGGATAAAATATTTTATCACAATAACAGAACATTGTACTTCTTAAAATCCGAATTGTACCAAAAAGGGTACAATTGTACCAACTTTGTCATCCCTGATGTGTGATAATAGAACGACAATAAGTGTAAATAAACATAAAAACAAAAGCGAGGTAAGAATACATCAATAGTGTATATTAATTGTGTGTTAAATTAAAGAGAAGAGAGGTGAATTGATGTTGCCGTTGTCTGCATTGATTGCATTTGTTGTTTTGCAATATACAGTGATTCGTATGCGTCTAGTTTCTTCTCATTGTGCACTGTCTTAAGCAGAAGTACGCTCTCTTCGAACGTGCCGATAGTGTGTTGTAGTGGGTTGTCATCAGAAGGTGTGTGAATGTGAGCTGCGATTGCAGAGCGATAAATCTGTTTATTTTTGACATTTGTTTTGTGTTCTTTATAACGAACACAAATTTGTCGTTTAGTTTGACCAACATATTTTGCATCACAGCTTACACAGCTGATTCCATAAATGCCGATATGCTCTTGTAGAGGAGCAATCTCTTTAGTTGAGCCCAGAATATTTTTGAGTTTGTTGTTATTGGTGTAAACAATCTGCATATTCTCCTTTTCAAATATATTTTTCAGATGATTCGAGATTGCTGGAACATATGTGAAAGGAACGCGCCTACAATTATTTGTTTCAATTTTTTTTATTTTGACTAAAGAGGGTCGTCAAATTGTTTTTGTGATGTTGGTTGGAGTGTTTTCTGATGAGTTTATCGATGAGATTCTTATCAAAGCCGTTGATTATTGCTAATTAGATGATTTTCTCGTATTCATTTTTGTAATTTTCGATGGAAAGGGGTAAATTGACAAGGCGATGTGCCATAGAGTGGAAAGATGTTATTTTTTGTTAATATGAACAAAATGAATCGCTAGTGATGAAACGGTCGGTTGAAGTATTTTTACGAAAGACGGCAAAATCAATTTTGTTGTCAACTCTGGTGCATTTCAAATCCAAAAAAAGAGAGTGAATGTTGATCGTTTTCAGTTTCAACGGTAAATTTAATACTATCGTATTTGCTGTTGATAATGTCGAGTGTGTGTTGAAGCCTGCTCTTTTCGATGATACAAAAAATATCGTCAACATACCGAATCCAAATTCGTGGTAAAACTTCTTCGGCTTTCAGATCGGTTTCGAATCTGGTCATAAATGCTTCTGCAATTAGTGGGGAGAGTGGGTTTCCCATGCTTGTGCCGAAATCATTTTAATAAAATTGATTTCGAAATACAAAGCAATTGTGTCACATACAAATACGTGCGGCATCGATCATTTCCTTTGTTTTAGCGTGCTTGTTTTCTAAGTGTTTTTGAAGTGAATTAATAGCTAAATCTACCGGAATGCTTGGGAATAGCGCCGTGACATCGAATGATACACTAATTTCATTTTCATGAATGATGGTATCTTTAATTTTGTTTACAATTTCGAATGAATTTTTAACGCTGGCTCCATCGAAATTTCCGTATTTTTTCAAATCTACTACTAGCCATTTTGCGACATGGAGTAAGGGTGATAATGTGTTGGACACAATTTTGCGCATTTTTCCCCTTCTTTATGTACTTTCGGTAGACCGTAGATTTTAGGAACGCTTGGATTCGGAATGAGTAATTTGTTTTTATTAACATTAAATACATCGCAAATTCGTTTAATGATTGATTTTGCATCGTTTACCATACGATTAAGCGGTGATTTTTTTAAACGTTTGAAGCCATCTTCTTCAATGGACAAATGCATTCTATTGTCGTAGTCTGTTTTGTCCATAATCACAATGTTATTCCCTTTATCGGATTTCATGTAGTAAACGTCTTTCTCTTTTAAACTCTTTATAGTGTTTACGATTTCTGGTGTTTTGGAATTTTTTGACTGTTTGATTTTTGCACTCTTAATCAATTTCTTTGCTTTCTCGTGTATTGCTTTTTGTGTGTTCGACGATTTGAATTGAATAGCGGACTTGATATCAACAATTGATTCTTCAATTTTGATGATGTTTGTATTTGGTGTAAAGTTCAAACCTCTATTCAACAGTTCCAATTCTTTCTCATTAAACACAGCTGTTGACAAATTCATCACAAGATCGTTCACTGGGCGAATTGTGCGTTTCCCGTGTGATTGTGGGTGTTGTTGTTCTTTTAACCTCTTCAACTTTGAATTTTGTATGCTCCGTTTTTTGACAAAAGTGTTGTGACATTGCTCGAAAAATTTTGTTTGATTTTCTATGAAATCTGTAAATGAGATATTGTCCATCGATTTTGTCAGTTCCAAGTGTAAATCATATAATTCGAGTTGAGTTGAATCAAGACGGCTGCATTGGAATTCAATTTCAAAGTCAATCCAATCATTTTTTGCTTTTTCCACCACTCTGGCCGTTCGTGAATTTTAAATACTACATTTGATGTGTACGAAATCTGGTATTAACTTTAGCATTTTACATTGTTTCAAGAAAAAAATTTCTGTTTTTATTCTTTCTCTCTTATTTAATAAGCGAGCGTATCGGTTCCGTTTTTGCTTGGAATGCATGTTGTCATAAGAATTTATAAAAAGCACTAATAATTATCAAATAGTTGAACCATTTGGTTTGTAGTCGAACGATTTTAATTTTGTTAATGATAGAAAATTTCCTTTATTGACTACAAAAAAGGTTTGCCATATAAAAAACTAGATATTTATTGTTAAACAAAATCGAATAATTTATTTGTCAATACGAATGAATTTCAGACAGATTTGCTGTCCATCATCAGCGACGCGCAACTAAAACAAAAGAATCACAATAATAAGACAAGTGGTATAAACGAAAAGCAAAACATATACATGTAACAGGGATGGCAAATGAGATTTTAAAAATTGTACCAATTGTTTTCTATTATTGTACATAATTGTACCAAAACAGATTTTTTAAGCCAGAAACATTTTTTAAATACAGAAACACATCACTTTTCTGCACATATATCTGTGTCAAAAGGGAAACTGTGTTTAAGTCGGATTTAGCTATTGCAATTTCTACTCTAAAATAGCTCACATACTATCTGTTGGAAGGTAAAACGACATACATAGTTTCAATAGATAAAGTTCCGAAAAATTTTACATTTACTACAATGCAAATAATTTTATAAAATTTTTTAGATTCTAATATGTATCATGATCAGTAAGAGCTTAAAATTATAGAGACGTTTTGTGAGCTAACCTTATCTGACCACTTTTAAGCCCAACTTTGTTTTCAATACTTCTCAAAATTTAAATTTAATTTAGATAAAAATGGCATATGTAAGAGCGAACGAAAAGGATAAAATATTTTATCACAATAACAGAACATTGTACTTCTTAAAATCCGAATTGTACCAAAAAGGATACAATTGTACCAACTTTGTCATCCCTGATGTGTGATAATAGAACGACAATAAGAATAAATAAACATAAAAACAAAGGCGAGGTAAGAATACATCATACACTATTGATGTATTCTTAATTAATTGTGTGTTAAATTAAAGAGAAGAGAGGTGAAATGATGTTGCCGTTGTCTGCATTCATTGCATTTGTTGTTTTGCTAATATACAGTGATTCGTATGCGTCTAGTTTCTTCTCATTGTACACTGTCTTAAGCAGACGTACGCTCTCTTCGAACGTGCCGATAATGTGTTGTAGTGGGTTGTCATCAGAAGGTGTGTGAATGTGAGCTGCCATGAATCTGTTTATTTTTGACATTTATTTTGTGTTCTTTATAACGAACACAAATTTGTCGTTTAGTTTGATCAACATATTTTGCATCACAGTTTACACAGCTGATTTCATAAATGCCGCTACGCTCTTGTAGAGGAGCAATCTCTTTAGTTGAGCCCAGAATATTTTTGAGTTTGTTGTTATTGGTGTAAACAATCTGCATATTCTCCTTTTCAAATATATTTTTCAGATGATTCGAGATTGCTGGAACATATGTGAAAGGAACGCGTCTACAATTATTTGTTTCAATTTTTATATTTTGACTAAAGAGTGTCGTCAAATTGTTTTTGTGATGTTGGTTGGAGTGTTTTCTGATGAGATTCTTATCAAAGCCGTTGATTATTGCTAATTAGATGATATTCTCGTATTCATTTTTGTAATTTTCGATGGAAAGGGGTAAATTGACAAGGCGATGTGCCATAGAGTGGAAAGATGCTACTTTTTGTTGATATGAACAAAATGAATCGCTAGTGATGAAACGGTCGGTTGAAATATTTTTACGAAAGACGGCAAAATCAATTTTGTTGTCAACTCTGGTGCATTTTAAATCCAAAAAAGAGAGTGAATGTTGATCGTTTTCAGTTTCAACGGTAAATTTAATACTATCGTATTTACTGTTGATAATGTCGAGTGTGTGTTGAAGCCTGTTCTTTTCGATGATACAAAAAATATCGTCAACATACCGAATCAAAATTCGTGGTAAAACTTCTTCGACTTTCAGGTCGGTTTCGAATCTGGTCATAAATGCTTCTGCAATTAGTGGGGAGAGTGGGTTTCCCATACTTGTGCCGAAATTATTTGGCAAACTTTTTTTTGTAGTCAATAAAGGAAAATTTCTATCATTAACAAAATTAAAATCGTTCGACTACAAACCAAATGGTTCAACTATTTGATAATTAATAGTACTTTTTATAAATTCTTATATATGTTTATATGTTTGTAAGAGGTTATCTCCGGAACCACCGGTCTGATTTAAAAAATTTTTTAAACAAAAACTAGCATGGAACCTCTTAACGGACATAGGGTATATAGGGTTATATTAAAGTGCTTAGGATAGGGTCGAGGTTCAACCAAATGGTTCAACTATTTGATAATTAGTAGTACTTTTTATAAATTCTTATATATGTTTATATGTTTGTAAGAGGTAATCTCCGGAACCACCGGTCTGATTTTAAAAATTTTTTCAACAAAATGTAGAATGGAACCTCTTAACGGACATAGGGTATATAGGGTTACATTAAAGTGCTTAGGATAGGGTCGGTAAACCCCCTATACCCAGAAAATATTTATTAACGTTTTAGCAGAGATCTGTTAAAGCAATAGCTTTGTGGCTTCGTACTAAAAAAAAACAAAACCCTTTCAACGTGAGTACGCTGTTCGCCCTCCAGTCTATCTGTCCGTCCTCCAGACAGTCTGTCCTCCCGTCCGTCCCCGTCGGAATGCGAAAGTAGCTTTCGTTTGTTACGCTTTATCGACTAAACTGCTGAACCGATTTTGATGAAATTTGAAACATATATACATATATAATAGGACCAAGACGCAGGCAGATGGGCTATTTAACCGATTTTGATTAAATTTATAACATAGATAGATCAGTGCACAAAAGAATACAAAAGCTTTATATTATTTCAAAACTAGAACTAAGAGGGGGACAGAAGGCGGCAGAAGGTAATACCTGTCTAGCCGAAACTATTTAACCTATTTTGATGAAATTTAAAACATAGATAGATCTGCACACAAAAGAACACAAGCGCTTTGTCTTTTTTCAAAACTAGGACCAGTTGGGGGCAGAGGTGCAATTTTTGCCTCTCTGAAACTATTTAAACGATTTGGATAAAATTTAAAACATAGATAGATCTGCATACAAAAGAACACAAAGGCTTTATATTTTTTCAAAACGAGGATCAATAGTGGAAGAGATCGGGGCACTTTCTGCCTCTCCGAAACTATCCAACCGATTTTTATGAAATTTAAAACATATATACTTGCGTACAAAAGAATACATAGGCTATTTATATTTTAAAACTAGGACCAAGAGGGGCCAGAAGAGCGATTTCTGCCTCTGCGAAACTATTTACTCGCTTTTGATGAAATTTAAACCATAGATAGATCTGCGTCCAAAAGAACACAAACGCTTTATATTTTTTCAAAACTAAAACCAGTATGGGAGCAGACGCGCAATTTCTGCCTCTCCGAAACCATCCGACAGGTTTTAATGAAATTTTAAACATAAATAGATCTGCGTCTAGAAGCACACATAAGCTACATATTTGATAAAAACTATGTTCGAGAGTGAGGTAGGGGCAATTTTTGCCTCTACGAAAATAAAGAAAATTTTTAGTGAAATTTTAAAAACAATACATCTCCGTCTACGAGGACACATAAAATATATGCATAATTGCTTCTAACCATGAACCACGACGGGTGCATATGGGCTATTTCCATTGCCGTAGATAAGCCAGACTTAATTTTGAACAACCTCCCACCAGAATTACTGAAATATTTAATACAAATTATTAAAAACTCCTCTATGTTTGGAAAGACATACATACATATTAGTATTCAAATCGTAAATGTATCCCGTTTACTTACAGAAATCATTAAAATTTTTATAAAAATTTAGTTTCTGATAATTGCCAAATTTTTGTTTATTACATAAAAACCCTAAACAAAAACGTACGAGTGTGTTTATTGTATTCTGATGATATATTTTTCTATTTTCTTTTAACAAAATATAAAAAGTAGTACATACAACATTTTAAAAACCTTTTGATACTGGGTCCAGTTGTGCATATCATAAGTTGACAACACGTAACTGGTTTTTACAACTTTTCAGTAGAAGAAATTACGTTATAAATATGCTGAAAGCAATACTAGCATAGAAATAAAATAGCTGAAAATTATTTAGTAGATACTCTCAACTAATTTCTGTTATTTTATTTTGAGAATAGGAACGTTTTCTGCGTTTTGTGAAAAATAATAAAAATTCGGTTACAAGTTGTCAATGTATGACCATCGATGTGATATACAAAAGTTGATATTGACACTTAACCGCAAGAAAATCGGAATCCACAATTTTAAAATTTTATACTAAATGCATACTTCTTTTATTTTAAAACGTAATATTTCTTTAATATTGAGTAAATAGCATTATTTGCTTTGATGTATGTATATGAAATGCTTTAGGTTTTATTGAATTACTTTTAAAATAACGTGTGCTCGATTGGATACGATTTTTTGCTTGATAAAACATATTTTTCAAAATGAAGTTAGTCAAGGCTAGTTTCGCGACAAGTCAAAATTTTCGCGACGAGTGATCAATTTCAATTTCGCAGTTCTCTACTTGAAACAAAGAAGTTTATATATTGGTGTGATTTTTCCGAACTAGTTTGCCTTTGAGTCCAAACGATTTTATTGCGCAAAAGTCCGTATCGTGATATTCAGAAAGAATTTGACAGCATAATTATTCTAGGGAACCAGGGAAAAATTTCCAAGAACAACGTTGTTCTGTTCTGCCGTGTATGTTGAGAATTTTCTTTTGAAGAATACCTACATAACAAAAATATGTAAAAAATAATTGAAATATAATTCTATGTAAAATACACAAAATCATTCAAATAAGTTGTCAATTTACAACGAAAAGGTTTAAATTTGCTAATGTATTTTTTAGGGTAATTAGGAATTATATGATATACACTGAAAAAAGTTCACGTCAGCCATTGTTCACATAACGGTACATTTGTGTTTTTTGATGTATGTGCACATATTTACTTCTCTTTAAAGCACCATCCAAAGTCGATTATTAGACTCTTCTAAAGACGCCGGAACAAAGCTGATGAAACATTGGGAACAAAAATCGAATAAATTGTTTTTTTGCGTCTAAAGTAGGGCTGTCATACGTCCTGGTTTTCCAGGATTGTCCTGGTTTTAGACAAATTGTCCTGGTGTCCTGGTCTACTCTTAAATTTTCCTGGTTTTTTGATACAGGTCAATGCAGACTAGAGTTTTTCTTTTCCCGGACTTTTTCATTTCCCGGGAAAGTGGGATTGATTTTGCAATTTCCCGGGAATCGCCGCCCAGTACAAAACGATACAAAATAGCATTTCACTTAATTTATTTGAACAAAAACAAACAACAATTCACGAGATCTGTTAAATAAGGTTATGGATGCATTAAACGTAAGTCAAAAAATTTATAAAATTTGAGGTCTTTAATCGTATGGTTTTCAATTTAAATTAAAAAATTTAATTTTTTATTGCATAACTTCTGATTAGTAGCCACCCGAAGTAAAACATATGTTTCTGGCTTCAAAAATCTATTTTGGTACAATTATGTTCAAAAAAGTACAATAATAGAAAACAAGTGGTACAATTTTAAAAATCTCATTTGCCATCCCTGTTACATATTATATATATTGTTTTGCTTTTCGTTTATACCTCTTGTCTTATTATTCTGATTCTTTTGTTTTAGTTGCGCGTTGCTGATGATGGACAGCAAGTCTGTCCGAAATTCATTCGTATTGACAAATAAATTATTCGATTTTGTTTAACAATAAATATCTAGTTTTTTATTTGGCAAACCTTTTTTGTAGTCAATAAAGGAAATGTTCTATCATTAACAAATTTAAAATCGTTCGACTACAAACCAAATGGTTCAACTATTTGATAATTATAAATTTTTTTTCTAAATTTTTATAAATTCTTATGACAACATGCATTCCAAGAAAAACTGAACCGATACACTCGCTTATTAAATAAGAGAGAAAGAATAAAAACAGAAATTTTTTTCTTGAAACAATGTAAAGTGCTAAAGTTAATACCAGATTTCGTACACATGAAATGTAGTATTTCAAATTCACGAATGGCCAGAGTGGTGGAAAAAGCAAAAAATGATTGGATTGACTTTGAAATTGAATTCCAATGCAGCCGTCTTGATTCAACTCAACTCGAATTATATGATTTACACTTGGAACTGACAAAATCGATGGACAATATCTCATTTACAGATTTCATAGAAAATCAAACAAAATTTTTCGAGCAATGTCACAACACTTTTGTCAAAAAACGGAGCATACAAAATTCAAAGTTGAAGGGGTTAAAAAAACAACAACACCCACAACCACACGGGAAACGCACAAATCGCCCAGTGAACGATCTTGTGATGAACTTGTCAACAGCTGTGTTTAATGAGAAAGAATTGGAACTGTTGAATAGAGGTGTGAACTTTACACAAAATACAAACATCATCAAAATTGAAGAATCAATTGTTGATATCGAGTCCGCTATCCAAATCAAATCATCGAACGCATAAAAAGCAATACGCGAGAAAGCAAAGAAATTGATTAAGAATGCAAAAATCAAACAGTCAAAAAATTCCAAAACACCAGAAATTGTAAACAATATAAAGAGTTTAAAAGAGAAAGACGTTTACTACATGAGATCCGATAAAGGGAATAAAGTTGTGATTATGGACGAAACAGACTATGACTATAGAATGCATTTGTGCATTGAAGAAGATGGCTTCAAACGTTTAAAAAAATACCGCTTAATCGTATGGTAAACAATGCAAAATCAATCATTAAACGAATTTGCGATGTATTTAATGTTAATAAATACAAATTACTCATTCCGAATACAAGCGTTCCTAAAATCTACAGTCTACCGAAAGTACATAAAGAAGGGGGAAAAATGCGCAAAATTGTGTCCAACACATCATCAACTTTAGTCCGTGTCGCAAAATGGCAAGTAGTAGAATTGAAAAAATACGGAAATTTCGATGGAGCCAGTGTTAAAGATTCATTCGAATTTGTAAACAAAATTAAAGATACCATCATTCATGATAATGAAATTAGTGTATCATTCGATTTAACGGCGCTATTCCCAAGTATTCCGGTAGATTTAGCTATTAATTCACTTCAAAAACATTTACACTAAAAAACAAGCACACTAAAACAAAGGAAATGGAAGTGTTAATCGATGCCGCACGTATTTGTATGTCACACAATTGCTTTGTATTGCGAGATCAATTTTATTCAAATGATTTCGGCACAAGCATGGGAAACTCACTCTCCCCACTAATTGCAGACAGCCGAAGAAGTTATACCACGAATTTGGATTCGGTATGTTGACGATATTTTTTGTATAATCGAAAAGAACAGGCTTCAACACACACTCGACATTATCAACAGAAAATACGATAGTATTAAATTTACCGTTGAAACTGAAAAGGATCAACATTCACTCCTTTTTTTATTTAAAATGCACCAGAGTTGACAACAAAATTGATTTTGCCGTCTTTCGTAAAAATACTTCAACCGACCGTTTCATCACTAGTGATTCATTTTGTTCATATAAACAAAAAATAGCATCTTTCCACTCTATGGCACATCGCCTTGTCAATTTACCCCTTTCCATCGAAAATTAAAAAAATGAATACGAGAAAATCATCTAATTAGCAATAATCAACGGCTTTGATAAGAATCTCATCCAACCAACAATTTGACGACACTCTTTAGTCAAAATAAAAAAATTGAAATAAATAATTGTAGACGCGTTCCTTTCACATATGTTCCAGCAATCTCGAATCATCTGAAAAATATATTTGAAAAGGAGAATATGCAGATTGTTTACACCAATAACAACAAAAATATTCTGGGCTCAAGTAAAGACATTCCTCCTATACAAGAGCGTAGCGGCATTTATGAAATCAGCTGTGTAAACTGTGATGCAAAATATGTTGATCAAACTAAACGACAAATTAGTGTTCGTTATAAAGAACACAAAATAAATGTCAAAAATAAACAGATTCATGGCAGCTCACATTCACACACCTTCTGATGACAACCCACTACAACACAATATCGGCACGTTCGAAGAGAGCGTACGTCTGCTTAAGACAGTGCACAATGCGAGGAAACTAGACGCATACGATTCACTGTATATTAGCAAAACAACAAATGCAATGAATGCAGACAACGGCAACATCAAATCACCTCTCTTCTCTTTAATTTAACACACAATTAATATACACTATTGATGTATTTTTACCTCGCTTTTGTTTTTATGTTTACTTACACTTATTGTCGTTCTATTATCACACATCAGGGATAGCAAACTTGGTACAATTGTACCCTTTTTGGTACAATTCGGATTTTAAGAAGTACAATGTTCTGTTATTGTGATAAAATATTTTATCCTTTTCGTCCGCTGTTACATATGACACTTTTATCGAAATTAAATTTAAATTTTGAGAAGTATTGAAAACAAAGTTGGGCTTAAAAGTGGTCAAATAAGGTTAGCTCACAAAACTTTTTTATAATTTCAAGCTCTTACTGATAATGATACATATTAGAATCTAAAAAATTTTATAAATTTATTTGCATTGTAGTAAATGTAAAGTTTTTCGAAACTTTATCTATTGAAACTATGTATGTCGTTCTACCTTCCAACACATAGTATGTGAGCTATTTTAGATTAGAAATAGCTAAATCCGACTTAAACATAGTTTCCCTTTTGACACAGATATATGTGCAGAAAAATGATGTGTTCCCTTATTTAAAAAATGTTTCTGGCTTCAAAAATCTATTTTGGTACAATTATGTCCAAAAAAGTACAATAATAGAAAACAATTTGTACAATTTTAAAAATCTCATTTGCCATCCCTGTTACATATTATATATATTGTTTTGCTTTTCGTTTATACCTCTTGTCTTATTATTCTGATTCTTTTGTTTTAGTTGCGCGTCGCTGGTGATGGACAACAAGTGTGTCCGAAATGCATTCGTATTGACAAATAAATTATTCGATTTTGTTTAACAATAAATATCTAGTTTTTTATATGGCAAACCTTTTTTGTAGTCAATAAAGGAAAATTTCTATCATAACAAAATTATGATCGTTCGAGTACAAACCAAATAGTTCAACTATTTGATAATTAATAGTGCTTTTTATAAAGTCTTATATATGTTTATATGTTTGTAAGAGGTAATCTCCGGAACCACCGGTCCGATTTCTAAAATTTTTTCAACAAAATGTAGAATGGAACCGCTTAACGGACATAGGGTATATAGGGTTACATTAAAGTGCTTAGGATAGGGTCGAGGGGCGGTAAACCCCCTATACCCAGAAAATATTTATTAACGTTTTAGCAGAGATCTGTTAAAGCAATAGTTTTGTGGCTTCGTACTCAAAAAAAACAAAACCCTTTCAACGTGAGTACGCTGTTCGCCCTCCAGTCTATCTGTCCGTCTTACAGACAGTCTGTCCTCCCGTCCGTCCCCGTCGGAATGCGAAAGTAGCTTTCGTTTGTTACGCTTTATCGACTAAACTGCTGAACCGATTTTGATGAAATTTGAAACATATATAGATCTACGTCTAAAAGAATACAAGGCTTTATATATTTTAAAAAATAGGAACAAGACGCAGGCAGATGGGCTATTTAACCGATTTTGATGAAATTTATAACATAGATAGATCAGTGCACAAAAGAATACAAAAGCTTTTTATTATATCAAAACTAGAACCAAGAAGGGGGCAGAAGGTAATACCTGTCTAGCCGAAACTATTTAACCTATTTTGATGAAATTTAAAACATAGATAGATCTGCACACAAAAGAACACAAGCGCTTTGTCTTTTTTCAAAACTAGGACCAGTTGGGCGCAGAGGCGCAATTTTTGCCTCTCTGAAACTATTTCAACGATTTGGATAAAATTTAAAACATAGATAGATCTCCATACAAAAGAGGATCAATAGTGGAAGAGATCGGGGCACTTTCTGCCTCTCCGAAACAATCCAACCGATTTTTATGAAATTTAAAACATATATATACTTGCGTACAAAAGAATACATAGGGGGGCCAGAAGAGCGATTTCTGCCTCTGCGAAACTATTTACTCGCTTTTGATGAAATTTAAACCATAGATAGATCTGCGTCCAAAAGAACACAAACGCTTTATATTTTTTCAAAACTAAAACCAGTATGGGAGCAGAGGGGTAATTGCTGCTTCTCGGAAACCATCCGACAGGTTTTAATGAAATTTTAAACATAAATAGATCTGCGTCTAGAAGGACACATAAGCTACATATTTGATAAAAACTATGATCGAGAGTGAGGTAGGGGCAATTTTTGCCTCTACGAAAATAAAGAAAAGTTTTTAGTGAAATTTTAAAAACAATACATCTCCGTCTACAAGAACACATAAAATATATGCATAATTGCTTCTAACCATGAACCACGACGGGTGCAGATGGGCTATTTACCCTCCCCCCGAATTACTGAAATATTTAATTAAAATTATTAAAAACTCCTCTATGTTTGGAAAGATATACATACATATTAGTATTCAAATCGTAAATGTATCCCGTTTACTTACAGAAATCATTTAAATTTTTATAAAAATTTAGTTTCTGATAATTGCCAAATTTTTGTTTATTACATAAAAACCCTAAACAAAAACGTACGAGTGTGTTTATTTTATTCTGATGATATATTTTTCTATTTTCTCTTAACAAAATATAAAAAGTAGTACATACAACATTTTAAAAACCTTTTGATACTGGGTCCAGTTGTGCATAGCATAAGTTGACAACACGTAACTGGTTTTTACAACTTTTCAGTAGAAGAAATTACGTTATAAATATGCTGAAAGCAATACTAGCATAGAAATAAAATAGCTGAAAATGATTTAGTAGATACTCTCAACTAATTTTTGTTATTTTATTTTGAGAATGGGAACGTTTTCTGCGTTTTGTGAAAAATAATAAAAATTCAGTTACAAGTTGTCAATGTATGACTATCGATGTGATATCCAAAAGTTTATATCGACCCTTAACGGCAAGAAAATCGGAATCCACAATTTTTAAATTTTATACTAAATGCATACATCTTTTATTTTAAAACGAAATATTTCTTTAATATTGAGTAAATATCATTATTTGCTTTGATGTATGTATATGAAATGCTTTAGTTTTTATTGAATTAGTTTTAAGATAACGTGTGCTTGATTGGATACGATTTTTTGCTTGATAAAACATATTTTTCAAAATAAAGTTAGTCAAGGCTAGTTTCGCGACAAGCCAAATTTTCGCGGCGAGTGTTATCAATTTCAATTTCGCAGTTCTCTACTTGAAACAAAGAAGTTTATATATTGGTGTGATTTTTCCGAACTAATTTGCCTTTGAGTCCAAACGATTTTACTGCGCAAAAGTCCGTAACGTGATATTCAGAAAGAATTTGACAGCATAATTATTCTAGGGAACCAGGGAAAAATTTCCAAGAACAACGTTGTTCTGTTCTGCCATGTATGTTGAGAATTTTCTTTTGAAGAATACCTACATAACAAAAATATGTAAAAAATAATTGAAATATAATTCTATGTAAAATACACAAAATCATTCAAATAGGTTGTCAATTTACAACGAAAAGGTTTAAATTTGCTAATGTATTTTTTAGGGTAATTAGGAATGATATGCTATACACTGAAAAAACTTCACGTCAGCCATTGTTCACATAACGGTACATTTGTGTTTTTTGATGTATGTGCATATATTTACTTCTCTTTAAAGCACTATCCAAAGTCGATTATAAGACTCTTCTAAAGACGCCGGAACAAAGCTGATGAAACATTGGGAACAAAAATCGAATAAATTGTTTTTTTGCGTCTAAAGTAGGGCTGTCATACGTCCTGGTTTTCCAGGATTGTCCTGATTTTAGACAAATTGTCCTGGTGTCCTGGTCCACTCTTAAATTGTCCTGGTTTTTTGATACAGGTCAATGCAGACTAGAGTTTTTCTTTTCCCGGACTTTTTCATTTCCCGGGAAAGCGGGATTGATTTTTCAATTTCCCGGGAATTCCCGGGAATCGCCGCCCAGTACAAAACGATACAAAATAGCTTTCACTTAATTTATTTGAACAAAAACAAATACCAATTCACGAGATCTGTTAAATAAGGTTATGGATGCATTAAACGTAAGTAAAAAAATTATAAAATTTGAGGTCTTTAATTGTATGGTTTTTAATTTAAATTAAAAAATGTTATTTTTTATTGCATAACTTCTGATTAGTAGCCACCCGAAGTAAAAAAATGTACAAGTTTCATACTTTTTTATAATTTCCGTAGCTTCTTAAGTAGAAAAGATATTGCAATGATTTATGATTTATTTCATAAGACACTAAAGAGCATATCATACTGCTAAGCAAAACTGAATTGAAATAATTAAGTGGCGGAAGAGTGACCACCTGAAAATTGCATTTTTTTTTGTTTGTATCGATTTTTAATTGAACCCTGTGTGAACCTGTTGTACATAAAGCTTTAATTTTTTTTTTAATTTATAATATATGAAAAATTCGAAATTTTGAGCTTCAAAAAACTCTTGTGTGGCTTAAAATAACAATCTGATATTTTCAGAAAATATAGACCAGCCGCCTCATTCCGTAATTCGCTAAAGCTAAAGCTAAATCGTGATCGCTAAAATGCTGAACAAATACAAAATTAAACATTTTTGGCGATGACATAAAACACTAAAATTTCGGTGGATTAAATTTTGAAGACATTCCATAATTTAGCAATACACGTTGCAAAATTGTATTCGTGGAGGAAAATTGATAAATCGACCGTATAGATTTTTAGCGATAGAGATTTAGCGAGTTACAGAATAGGGGGGCGGTACTTCTTTATTATTAATTAAGCGTATTGCCAGGCGGGATAAGCAATCGTGGGCGGAGAAAAAAGCTGCAGAAGCCTAGGCAGCCGCTGACACCCACAGCACTAGGGCCCTGGATAGAATTGCGAAGGAAATATCCGGAAATCAACGGTCAAATACGTACCCACTAAAGCATCCCGCAGGTGGAGTCACCACATCTTTAGATAGACAAGTGGCAATATGGTCTGACTACTACGCCAGCATATTGTCTACGACTGAGCCAACAACAGCACTCAGATGTCAGTGCCAAAATCACTCCACACGGGATGATATCAGTATATCCTGTCCTGACGAAATGGAAATAGTAAGCGTCATAAAAACCCTCAAAAATGGTAAGGCACCTGGCGCTGATAACATTAACCCAGAGTTGCTCAACGCTGATCCAAATCTCAGTGCGAAGATCATACACCCCATTATAGCAGAATTCTGGTCTTCCCATAATTTACCTCCAAAGCTTAACATCGGAGTAATAACTAAACTACCAAGGAAAGGAGATTTGACAGAATGTGGAAATTGGAGAGGTATAACCTTACTGTCTATGGTAAATAAAATCATTGCGCATATTATACATTCATGGCTCTCATCATCGCTCTCATCAGAAATTCGCCCTGAACAAGCTGGCTTCAGATCTAACCGCTCGTGCAATGACCATGTAAATAGCTAACGTATAATAGTCGAACAATCGGTGTAATGGCGCTCTCCACTATATTGCATATTCATCGATTATGCTAAAGCATTCGACACCATTCACCATCAAGCTATTTAGCATGCATTGCAATGCAAAGGAGTCCCGGTAGAAATAATAGACCTAATAGTCGCACTATACCAGAACTCGAAATGTAGAGTACTACACGAAAGGACATTGGGCAGAGAGTTCAGCGTAAATGTGGGCGTTAGACAGGGTTGTGTCTTGTCCCCATTACTATTTAATATTGTGCTGGGCGAAATAATGCTTCAAGCAACCACCACTAGATGCGGCATCACATGGGGCTTACATGGACGTCTCGAAGATCTTGATTATGCCGATGATATCTGCCTCCTCGCCCACAATTACGCAGATATGTCAGCTAAGATTCATGCCGTTTATACGACTGCACTAGGGGCTGGCCTACACATCAACATTGGCAACACCAAAGCGCTTCGGGTGAACACAAATAATAATCTCAAGTTCAAAATAAACAACGAGGAACTTGAAGTCCATTGCTTTACGTACCTGGGCAGCATCATATCTTCTACAGGCGGCTCAGGGGAGGACATCAGAAACCGCATCAAAAAAGCCCACCAAGCATTCACCTAAAAACAAAGCTACGACTCTTTTCATCAAATGTTCGGTCTGTATGGGTGTGATTCGTGTAACAGCTCACTGCAGAAAATTATGAAGATATTCTGGCCGAATGTCATCTCAAACAGAGACTTGTGGGAACGAGCAGGAGAAACGCCCATTCGAATAGAACTAGCAAAAAGAAAATGGAATTGGATCGGCCACATCTTGAGAAGACCAAACGATGACATACCCAAGATGGCTATCGAATGGAACCCACATGGAAGCAGAAGAAAGGGACGGCCCGCCAACACTTGGAGAAGACAAGTGGAATCCGAAGCAATGCCGGCAGGGATGAGCTGGACCGAGATAAAGTCGACGGCACACCAAAGATCACAATGGAAAAACTTTGTTATGGCCCTTTGTTCCAACCTGGAACCATAGGAATTAATATATATATTAATATATATATATATATATATATATATATATATATATATATATATATATATATATATATATATATATATATATATATATATATATATATATATATATATATATATATATATATATATATATATATATATATATATATATATATATATATATATATATATATATATATATATATATATATATATATATATATATATATATATATATATATATATATATATATATATATATATATATATATATATATATATATATATATATATATATATATATATATATATATATATATATATATATATATATATATATATATATATATATATATATATATATATATATATATTTATATATATATATATATATATATATATATATATATATATATATATATATATATATATATATATATATATATATATATATATATATATATATATATGTATATATATATACATATATATATATATATATATATATATATATATATATATATATATATATATATATATATATATATATATATATATAAATATATATCTATATATATATATATATATATATATATATATATATATATATATATATTTATATATATATATATATATATATATATATATATATATATATATATATATATATATATATATATATATATATATATATATATATATATATATATATATATATATATATATATATATATATATATATATATATATATATATATATATATATATATATATATATATATATATATATATATATATATATATATATATATATATATATATATATATATATATATATATATATATACTTCTTTATTATGCCCACTTTCGCTATGTCCACTTAGTGACAATCTGTTATTTTAATTTCTTCAAGAAATATGTTGTTTGAGTGATGCTCTTAGAAAAATATAAGAAAATTTAAAAAAATGTGTTCAAAACTACAAATTTTTTCTTTTATTTACATATTTTTCTAAATAAAGGCAGCACTAAAAATGTGTGCTTACAAAGAAGAAAAGTTATCATAATAGTATTTAAAAAATTCCGGGGACTCCCGCACAATTTTCCCGTGATTTATTTTCCGAAAAATGTGCGGGATCCCGGGAATTTTTTCCCGGGAAATCCCGAATGAAAAACACTAATGCAGACAAAAAATTTAGATTCTGCTGATTTTCGTTATGACCAGTATTTCGTCACCTTATTATTGGTTTGACTCATAAACATAGGAAAAAGCATTACAAAGCAGCAAACCAATAATAAGCTAACGATTTGTTGCCTGGTGCCAGGGCTGCCAAATGATTTTGATAAAAAATCAGCACTTATCGTGAAAAAAATCGGAATTTTTGGCACTTCAATTAAGAAAATCGGCATTAATATAGCAATCGCCAGTAATTTCATGTGGTTTATAAACATAAATGAATAACAAAAAAAAATTGTTTACATGCTTAAATATATACCATGGAATATAAATGATTTTCAGAATGAATACATTTTCAAATTTATAATTTTTGCTAAATCGCTTTTAATATGAGTACCAAAACAATTGGTTTTATAAGTTTCAAATAATCTGTAGAATAAAGAATTAATTCTAAAGTTTAATTTTCTAAGGAACATCGAAATTTAGTTTAGTTACCCGCATACGGAATACTGTGCTACGCTATTAACTGGGAGGTCACAAGTATGATTCCTACCAAGACTCGGGTGTTTTTGCAGAAAAGCTCAAAAAGACTTAATCAGTATGTTCGTTCGTTAAATTGACGGAGCTAAATATTTGTCCGATATATGCAGACAAATGTGGGAGAAGCATAATTTTTTTAAAACGTTCTGCTAAAACTGGAAAAGCCTTTGTGGAATCGCTTCGCTTTATTTTAGAAAGTGTTTGCCAAAAATAATATAAACTAATATCAGTCTTTTTGAATATTTGTTCAAATGCAAAAGAACTTTCAATCTAAGGAATTCTGAAATTTCTAATAATATCAAAAATAGTGGTGATTTTTTCTTCATTACGATATTTGGACTTATTAAACTTAGTGATTTACAGTTACCATCAAAATCAAAGTTTTCGTATGAAAGTGAGCATTTCTCTATAAAAATTTACACAAAGCCTGGGCTTACGTCTTTCAACTATATAAGAAAATTTAAAAAAATGTGTTCAAAACTACAAATTTTTTCTTTTATTTACATATTTTTCTAAATAAAGGCAGCACTAAAAATGTGTGCTTACAAAGAAGAAAAGTTTTCATAATAGTATTTAAAAAATCCCGGGGACTCCCGCACAATTTTCCCGGGATTTATTTTCCGAAAAATGTGCGGGATCCCGGGAATTTTTTCCCGGGAAATCCCGAATGAAAAACACTAATGCAGACAAAAAATTTACATTCTGCTGATTTTCGTTATGACCAGTATTTCGTCACCTTATTATTGGTTTGACTCATAAACATAGGAAAAAGCATTAGAAAGCAGCAAACCAATAACAAGCTAACGATTTGTTGCCTGGTGCCAGGGCTGCCAAATGATTTTGATAAAAAATCTGCACTTATCGTGAAAAAAAAATCGGAATTTTTGGCACTTCAATTAAGAAAATCGGCATTAATATAGCAATCGCCAGTAATTTCATGTGGTTTATAAACATAAATGAATAACAAAAAAAAATTTTTTACATGCTTAAATATATACCATGGAATATAAATGATTTTCAGAATGAATACATTTTCAAATTTATAATTTTTGCTAAATCGCTTTTAATATGAGTACCAAAACAATTGGTTTTATAAGTTTCAAATAATCTGTAGAATAAAGAATTAATTCTAAAGTTTAATTTTCTAAGGAACATCGAAATTTAGTTTAGTTACCCGCATACGGAATACTGTGCTACGCTATTAAATGGGAGGTCACAAGTATGATTCCTACCAAGACTCGGGTGTTTCTGCAGAAAAGCTCAAAAAGACTTAATCAGTATGTTCGTTCGTTAAATTGACGGAGCTAAATATTTGTCCGATATATGCAGACAAATGTGGGAGAAGCATAATTTTTTTAAAACATTCTGCTAAAACTGGAAAAGCCTTTGTGGAATCGCTTCGCTTTATTTTAGAAAGTGTTTGCCAAAAATTATATAAACTAATATCAGTCTTTTTGAATATTTGTTCAAATGCAAAAGAACTTTCAATCTAAAGAATTCTGAAATTTCTAATAATATCAAAAATAGTGGTGATTTTTTTCTTCATTACGATATTTGGACTTATTAAACTTAGTGATTTACAGTTACCATAAAAATCAAAGTTTTCGTATGAAAGTGAGCATTTCTCTATAAAAATTTACACAAAGCCTGGGCTTACGTCTTTCAACTACTCGATGAAATAAACACAGGTCGCCTCGCCAGCCCATGTGTTTATTTTCAACCCTCGTAATTTTAAATGGATTTTTTATTTTTGTTTATTGTTTTTTATGTACGAATTACATGTATCTATTGTTTAATTGTTCACTTTTATATGATTAGTTTGTGGAATATAAAGGGTCCGACATTTAACGTTTTTTTTTTCAACTAGTGCTTATTTCGTGAATGGTAACACTTAGCTCATGTCCGATTTGACAGATAATTAGTTTTATCCTTCCGCTGAACGAATATGGTTGTGTATACGCTTGAACAACGCTGCGTTTTCGCTTCGCTAAGTGGGCCTGCGATCGACTTACAGAAGATGCCGATTTTGCCAAAAAATCATCTTTTCAGATGAAGCTCATTTTGATCTTGGCGGGTATGTAAACAAGCAAAATTGTCGCATTTGGGGCACAGAAAACCCGCACGCATACATTGAAAAGCCGACGCACCCAAAACGAGTCAATGTTTGTTGCGGATTTTGGTCCAGAAGCCTAATTAAGCCATTTTTTCTTCGAAGATGAGCAAGGAGTGGCCGTTACAGTCAATGGCGATCGTTATCGGGCCATGTTGAACGAATTTTTGTTCACAAAAATTGAAGAGGAGGATATTGGCAATATTTATTTCAACAGAACGGCGCTACGTGCCGAAGCTACACTCTATGTTTTGCGCCCTGTTTTTGAAGATCGCCGTATCAGCCGCAGAGCTGATGTCGTTTGGCCACCTCGGAGCTGCGATTTGACACCGTTGGACTATTATTTGTGGGGTACCGTCAAAGATAAGTGCTACGCCGACAAGCCAGAGACAATTGACGCTTTAAAGGACAATATTCGTGAAGATATTGGTGAAATACAGCTGCACACAAGCGATAATGTGCTTAAAAATTGGACCGATCGTGTAGGCTACTGCATGGCCAGCCAAGGCAGTCATTTGAATGAAATTATTTTTCATTATTAACCGGAAGGATTGTACTTTGAAATAAAAAAAGAAATTTGAGAAAATATTCAGTAGTTTTTTTTATAGCATTTTCAAAAAAAAAGTTATCTGGCAGACCCTTTATAAGCTTTTGTTGTACTTTCGTTTGTGATATGTATTATAAATGTCCTGGTCGACGGGTTCAGATTTCTGGCAGCTCTAATCTAAAGTGAAGAATAAATCTGATCATAAATAGCCTAAATAATAAAACGCAGAATATAGGATTTTTTATTTTCAACAGATTTAGGTCCATTATGGCTTAAAATTTTTATAATCGAATGGACTATTCAATGAAATTATAAAACTATGCATTTATCATTTGTGGTACAAAACAGCTTCCGAAAAGGCAACGATTGGTGATGAGCTTTAAAAATTTAAACTTTTTTCCATTCTAACTTGGTCGCCTTTTATTCGCTCAGAGCCACACGTAATATAGTAGCCTTTCAAGTAATATATAATTCATTTTAAGCGAACCAGCTTTTGATTCTGAATGACGCTTTAACAAGAAGTATACACCGAAAAACGAAAATGAACCGTTATATTATACACAATGGCCGAAAATAAATTTTTTTTATTCCTTTTTTGTGTTTAGCACATCATAATTATTCAAAAAAAAATGCTTTAGAAAATTAAAAACTTCAAAAAATAAAAGTTTGTAAAGCAGTGTTATTAAAAGCAATCGATTTTTTAGTGGTATTGTTAGTTAGAAAAATCTATAACCGGTTTAAAAATAAAAAAAAATGCTTTGGTCCCCGCCATTAGAAAAAATGTCTTGCTGCGCCAATGGCTACTTCTGCCTCTCCGATTTTGAATAAATTTAAAACATAGATTCTTCTGCGTCTAAGAGGGTACATAGGTTATATATTTTTTCAAAATTTAGATCAAGGGGTTGGGGGACAATTTCGGATTCTCGGAAAATATCCAACCGATTATGATGAATATTAAGCGATGCTTGAATATATGTGTTTGTGTGTGTTTGTTTACAAAAAATAGATACACATATACGGATGGGAAATATTGAAAAGTATCAAAATGCTTTTGATTTCCATAACAATCGCACACAAACACATATATTGAAGCTAAATATTGAGCGGTCTAGCAGCCGCTTTAAAACATGGACTTGTAGATACATAGATCTGTGTCCAAAGATGGGGTAGGGGAACACTTAATTTTGATCAAATAAATCATTGCAAGAGAAAGCACGGTTAAAAGCTACAAAGATATAAACAAGATAAGATGTATGAAATGTACCATACATATTTCTAATAAAAGAACCAAGTGTAAAAGATCATGTTTAGTTTCTTATTTAATTAATGAATAAATCTAATTGATTTGTCATCCTTCTAAAAAATGAATTATGTATTGATTTTTGCTTTTACTTTTACAGCTAATCAAAAATTAATTCCGGGCGGGCAACGCCGCGGGCAGCACGAAATGATAAATTCTAAAAACATATTTTTTTACATTTTTGGAGCAAATTTTAAAGTTTTTAGTGCATATTTAATGCTGATAAAACACATTTTTAGGGCATTATTCCGGTTTCCCTGCTTATAAGTAAAAGAAGTAATGAATCATGATTCAACTGTACTCACTTTTTTAGTACTCATTGCAGAACTCTGATGTAGATACATACTTAATTTTTTTTTTATTTTCAGGAGAATATTGCGATACTAAAATAAAATTTTGTGGGGAGGATTTTAATCCATGTTCTAATGGCGCAACATGCCAGGATCACTTTACACATTATTCATGCGACTGTATGCCAGGATTTCACGGAATAAACTGTACCGATAATATTGATGACTGCCATAATCTCATTTGTAAGAATGGTGGAACTTGTATAGACGGGATAAACGATTACATTTGCATGTGTCCGGAGGACTTTACGGGGAAATATTGTGAAGGACACAATATGGTATCCATGATGTATCCACAAACATCGCCCTGTCAAAACCATGAGTGCAAGCACGGAGTATGTTTTCAGCCAAATCCAGCTGGATCTGATTATTTGTGCAGGTGTCATCCAGGCTACACAGGTAAATGGTGTGAATATTTGACCAGTATTAGTTTTGTGCATAATAATTCGTTTGTGGAGATGGAACCGCTCCGTACAAAACCCGAGGCTAATGTAACTATAGTATTTAGTACATCTGAACAAAACGGTATTCTAATGTACGATGGTCAAGATGCTCATTGGGCTGTTGAGCTATTTAATGGCAGAATACGTGTTAGTTACGATGTGGGTAACTATCCTGTATCGACTATGTACAGCTTCGAAATGGTAGCAGACGATAAATATCATGCAGTTGAACTTCTGTCCAATAAGAAAAACTTTACTTTACGAGTAGATCGAGGACTGGCTAGGTCCATTATAAATGATGGATCAAATGAATATCTTAAGCTTACAACACCACTCTATTTAGGTGGCTTACCCTTTGAGCCTGCACAACAAGCATACAAAAATTGGCAGCTTCGAAATCTCACAAGTTTTAAAGGATGCATGAAAGAAGTATGGATTAATCACAAAATGGTTGATTTTGAAAATGCAGCTAGCCAACAAAAAATAACGCCAGGATGTGCTTTATTAGGAGGAGAGAATATCGAAATTGATGAACAAGAGTTTATGGATGAAACGCCACATTCTAGTAAAGAAGTAAGTGATTTATTGATGTCACAAGTATGCATAAGCTAATTATAAATTTATTATCATATCAGGTTGATCCGTGTGAGAACAACAAATGCCGCCGAGGAAGTCGTTGTGTATCCAACTTAAGTTCTAGAGATGGATATCAATGTAGATGTAGAAACGGTCAAAAAGGAAGATATTGTGGACAAGGTGAGGGCACTTTCTTTGATGCCCCAACAAGTACTGGTATTAATAATTTACTATTTCATACATTACTATCACTACAGCATTTAAATTTTGAATCTTATATGCAGCATTAATGCTTGGGTTTTACAAAAGATTTGTGTAAAATTAGGTATTATTAGCACAGAAAGCAAAAGAAACAAAACGAAATAAAATATTAGATGTGTAATATTCAGTCTGTTCGTGGAATCCAATAAGGATCGGTTTGGCAGACCCGTCTGTGCAAAAATAGCTATACACTACGAGCAACCCCGTAGTGTAGTGGATAGTGCGCAGAGTACGGATTTGCACACGAGTGCGCAGCACATGTCCCTAAATTTGACACATACACACGTGCAAGTGCCTTATAACTCTTATCTAAAAGCACACGTACACGTGCCAAAAGTAGGCACACAAAAAATGGCACTTACTCGTGTACGTGTGCTTATTTTGGGGATGTGTGCATGTGCGAATGAAACTGGCACTTGCACGTGTGCATGTATACAAATTTAGGCACATGTGCCCCACACTCATGACAAAAAACCACAAAAAATCTATGCTAGCTACCGTTCTAGCTAGTTTTAGGTATTTTTTTTCAATGTGTACTTATGGATCTCTTTTAGTTTTTTTTACTTTTTCGGCATCATTATTATTTTTGTAACCGACTTAAAAAAGGAGGATGCTATCACCTCGTGTGTATTTTTATATTTTTTTTACTTCTTCATGTTTGTACACGCATAATTCCTTCTGCTCCGATTTTCAAAATTCTTTTTTCAATTCAAATGCCTTGCTTGCAGTTTGGTCCCATAATTTTTTTTTTCTAAAATCGGAGGGGGAAATTTGATCCCCCCCTTCCTTTCATAACTCTATCATTTGCTAACCGATTTTCAAAATTCTTTTTTTGTTTGAAAGCCTTTGCTTTTAGTTTCGTCCAATAAGTTTTCCGTCAAAATCAGGGGCAAATTTGCCCCTCCCCCCCCAAAAATATTGATTATCACATAACTCCATATATGCTCCGATTTCCAAAATTCTTTTTTGTTTGAAAGCCTTTACAGGCAGTTTTTTCCCATCCATTTTTTCCCCAATCTGCGGCAAACTTGCCCCCCCCCCCCCCCCCAAAGATATTAATTACCGCATAACTCTGTCATTTTTCCACCGCTTTTCAAAATTCTTTTTTTGTTTGAAGGGGTTTTCTGGCAGTTTGGTCCCATAATTTTGTTACGCAAATCCGGGGGGGAATTTGCTCCCACTTGCATAACTGGGTCAAATTCTTATTTTATTTGAAAGCCTTTGCTTTTAGTTTGGTCCCATAAGTTTTTCTCCAAAATCAGGGGGCAAAAAAAATTGATTATCGCATAACTCCTTCATATTGCACTAATTTTCAAAATTCTTTTTCAGTTTGAAAGGCTTTGCTTGCAGTTTGGTCCCATAATTTTGTTCCGAAAATCGGAGGGAAAAAGTTGCTCCCCCTTGCATAACTCTGTCATATGTCAACCGATTTTCAAAATTCTTATTTTGTTTGAAAGCTTTTGTTTTAAGTTTGGTCCCATAAGTTTTTCTCCTAAATCAGGTGGCAAATCAGGTCGCAATATATTTATTATCGCATAACTTGTTTGAAAGGCTTTGCTTGCAGTATGGTCTCGTAATTTAGTTTCGAAAATCGGAGGATAATTCTTTTTTTTTTGTTTGAAAGGCTTTGCTTGCAGTTTGGCCCTTAATTTTTGTCCAGAAAATCGGAGCGAGAAGTTTGCTCCCCCTTGCATAACTCTGTCTTTTGTCAACCGATTTTCTTTTTCTGTTTGAAAGCCTTGGCTTTTAGTTAGGTCGGATAAGTTTTTCTAGAAAATCATTGGGCGCGAGATAGAGAGAGAAAGAGAGCAGGACAATATAGCTGTAATAGAAATATGTTTGCAAATTATATATGCATAGCAACTAGTTCTGGCAAGCCACACCCCAAAGTTAAGCGTTTGGTGTAAAATACATACATACAATATTTGCCACCGCGTAATGGTATGTAAAATTTTTCGTCAAAATTAGTTACATGCCTTATGTAGATATGTTAATTTTAGGATGGTTGATTTTTTCCGCAATTGTACTTAAGTGGCAGTGCTGTATGTAGATATAAATATGTACATAAATGTTGTTTCTTCATGTTTGAAATTGGTGTTGAATTAGAAGGGTATGTGTACACTCCAAACTATTGGGATGTTACGGAATTCAAGAATAAATAACTGTTTTGACCTGTTTTGCATAAAAAATGGGGAAAATAAGGTCCATTTACGAAAATGAAATAAACATGCACACTTGTTGGACAAAAGGATTAGTGAATATGACGTGATGGATTTTCCCCCAATAAGCGTGTTTGAAATTAAAAGTAAAAGTCTTAATACACAGTTATGAATGAAGTGAAGTGTACGAGTATTTCATTCAAGCCTTGGTGTTAAATAGATCAGTTTCAGTGTGACTTAATACGAATCCTTAAAACTAGTTATGTTAGAATATTTTATTTAAAAATTCAATATAAGCTTGTGTAATCTATACATATTGTTACGAAATGAAAATGCAGATTCAAATGTAACGACACAAACTGACAACCCGATCATTATCTGCTTTATACCCCTAAATCACTGTAATAAAATCAAAACCTGGCAACCAAGTACCACAATTAAACTTGGCATCACTCGACAACTGCCAATAGAATTCAAAATAACGGAAAATGGAAGTTTCCGGAATCTTCAGGAAACGGTAGCTAGAACTTTCAAGACTATTCGAGACTGCTTAATCGCAATTACAAACAGTGACATTAAACTTAAACTGCAAGAGATGTAGACTTGATGACAGCATAATTTGCTTAAGTTGCGAACATTAGAGTATGTGTGTGTGCGAAGATAAACAAACAGAAGAAAAATCTCATGCATCTACACACGCACATACACTACACTATAGCAAGACCAAATGATCATGCCGTATACTTAAAGATAAAAAGAGACAACTACATTCCAGAAAGTTAGCGAAGTTACCAGAAGGTTTTATAATTTACTATATAAGGGGAGGCTGCCAGACGACATGGAGAAGTGTGTTTTTAAACTTAGACGAGTAAACATCGCCAAGAATAGTTAGTGTGTACATCGCGTTTAGTTGTACGTGTTTTTAAAGTAATAAATAAAGTGTTACTGAGAATTTATTTGTAAAATAAATATCCGTGTTTTATTTTATTGCAATTCAACGAATCCGGTGAAAATAATAAAACCGTTTTTATGTAAAGGACTAAAAACGTAACAATTGGTGTCAGAAGTAAAATTGCAAAAAAAAAAGGACATTACTAATTAATAAAAAGGACATTAATAAAAAAAAACATTATTAATAAAAATTACAAAACGACATTAAAAAAAAATAAGATAAATAGAAGCCATGAAGTTTGAAGAGCTAAAAGTGGAGCAGCTAAAGAAGGAGCTGAGTAAGCTGGAACTGCCAACAACGGGCAATAAAGTGGAACTTCAGAAGAGGCTGATAGATGAGTTCAAGCAGCGTGGCATCGACATCGGGACATACGAATTTGAGGATAAGGAGGAAATAGAGGTATGTACTCGTGCCACGACAAGCAGCATGGACTTAAGTACAATGTTCGCCGCTATGATGCAAAAATTTGAAGAAACATCTAAAACCACAAATGAGAAATTTGAAGAAACATCTAGAGTGAACAATGAGAGAATGCTGGCTGAAGTTCAAGAAACATCTAGAGCCAACAATGAGAGAATGCTTGCTGAAGTTCAAGAAACATCTAGAGCTAACAATGAGAGGGTGCTAGCTGAAGTTAAAGCCACAAATGAGAAACTTCAAGAAACATCTAAGGCCACAAATGAGAAACTTCAAGAAATTTCTGAGGCCATAAATAGAAGAGTAGATGGCATTGAAGTACAAGTCAACAAATTTGACGGGAAACTCTCAGACTTAGAAAGAGATGTAAATGAGAAACTCCACGAGCTACAAATAACAGTGAGTAATCTCCAGTGCCAAGGCGGACCAGTGCGATTTATTCCAGAGGCTTCCAGCAGAGTAAAGACGCCTTGTTTCGATGGCAGCGCACCTTTGAACATCTTCAAGTTCCAGTTCGAAACAGTTGCCAGCAAAAATGGTTGGAACAGTGAAGAAAAGGCCATAGAGCTGATTTTGGCCTTAAAAGGAGCCGCAGCAGAAGTACTTGAAACCGTACCAGGGAGCTGCAGAAATAATTTTGATGACATAATGGCGGCACTGCAGCGGAAATATGGTGGCGAACATAAGCGAGATATATACCGCATGGAATTGCGATGTAGAGGACAAAAGCCCAATGAGTCTCTACAAGATTTCGCAATGGAAATTGAGCGGTTAGTGCAGCTTACGTATCCAGGTGAAAACCACCCATTCCTGGATCATGTCAAAACAGAGGCGTTTGTTAATGGCATCCGTGATCCTGACATCAAGCTTGCAGTGTGTGCTACACAAAAGGCTACATTCGCAGAAATGGTTTCATTTGCACTAGCTCAGGAGACTGCTAGGGTGATTTGGAAGCCACAGGTGTGCAAGGTGCGGAACGTGGAGGTCATTGCCGAAAATGAGAGTGATCTAGTCTCTAGCATCAAGGAGGCAGTGAGACAAGCATTGGCGGAGAAGGACGGCAAAGTAAAAGCTAAGTGTTATAACTGCGGCAAAATTGGCCACTTCCAGCGCAACTGCAAGGCGCCAAGAAAAAGAGCCAGATCTGTTTCGCCACCAAGGAATAGTAAACGGGTGAACCAACAAACAACACAAGAGTCCCCGTTAAACTAAAACGAGCTAGCACTAAGGGGCAAGAGCTAGCTCCCACAAACGACGGCCCCACAATCTCCATATCAGTAATGCAGCAGAAAAATAGCAACCTTACTGCATGTGGATACATCAACGGCGAAAAGCACATCTTCACCATAGACACAGGAGCGTCGCAGTCCATAATCAGGCCCGATATAGTGAAGGGGAAGTGTGAACCTTTAAGGAATATAAGACTACGTACAGCTACTGGGGAGCCTGCCACTGTCTACGGTAAGACTGAAGCGAAGGTGACTATAGCCAATATAAGCGTGAAACATGTGTTTATCGTTGCCGATATTGTTGACGAGGTTATTATTGGAGCCGATTTTATGATAAACCATGGCATAAACCTGCATATGGGGCAAAAGGTGATGATTTGGCGTAATGTTGAAATACCGCTTGATGTTGGATATGACAATCAAACGCACGTAAGGAAACTAGTTGCTATTGAAAACCAGACTATACCACCGCAGTCTGAATCAGTAATATGGGCACGCATGGAGGGAGATTGTGAGGACAATCGGTTGTGGGTAGTAGAACCAACAGAAATTAAGAGCGAGCTATTAACAGCAAAAGCCCTCGTAAAAACTTGCAAAGGAGGAAAGATCCCTATAAGAGTACTTAATTTATCAGGCAACAAAAAAGTCGTCAGCGGAAATTCTGCTATAGGCCAATGTACTCCACCAGAGGCAATAATAAACTGCGAGCGAAAGCCTGAACCAGCCAATATGTCCGCAAAAGAGCGTGAACAATTTGAAGAACACGTGGGGAAATGGGTAGCAGAATTAGCAGCTCCTGATAGAAATAAAGCTAAACAGCTGCTAAAAAGGCACACCAGCGTCTTCGCCTTGAAAGATCAAAGCCAAGGGAGAACGGCAATAGTGAAACATGAAATAAATACAGGCGAAGCGAGGCCGATCAAACAGCCACCCAGAAGTGTACCCCTAGCAAAACGGAATGAGGTAAAAGAACTTGTTCATGAAATGGAGCGGAGTGGTGTAATCGAGCCATCTTCAAGTCCTTGGAGTTCGCCCGTTGTCTTAGTCAAAAAGAAGGATGGCAGTACGAGATTCTGCGTTGACTACAGAAAGCTCAATGACGTTACTAAGAAGGACAGTTATCCACTACCAAGAATTGACGACACCTTAGACACGCTGGCTGGAACGAAATGGTTCTCCACGTTAGACCTACAAAGCGGATATTGGCAGGTGGAGATTGCAGAGAAAGATAAGGAGAAAACTGCTTTTAGCGCGAGCGATGGATTATGGCAGTTTAAAGTTATGCCATTCGGGCTCTGCAATGCTCCAGCTACTTTTGAACGCCTAATGGAACGAGTGCTGAAGGGGCTTCACTGGAAGACTTGCTTGGTGTACCTTGATGACATCGTCGTGATGGGAAAGACTTTTGATGAGCACCTCAAAAATTTGGCAGAAGTTCTTCAACGCATATCATCAGCTGGCTTAAAACTTAGCGTGAAGAAATGTGCATTGTTCCAGAAAGAAGTAAATTATTTGGGCCATCGAGTTACGGCAGACGGAATCTCAACGGATGAAGATAAAATACGAGCAGTAAAGGACTGGCCTCGTCCGAAAAATCTTCATGAACTGCGCAGCTTTCTGGGCCTTTGTACCTACTACAGACGCTTTGTACCAAATTTTGCCAACGTCGCTGCAAGCTTACATGAGCTGACCAAGAAGTCGAGGCCGTATCACTGGGGCGAACAGCAGGAGAATGCGTTCCAGACACTGAAGGATTTACTGAGTACGTCACCAGTACTAGCCTACCCCATAGCTGGAGAAAAATTTTTGCTTGATACCGATGCGAGCGGCTATGGCATAGGAGGTGTGTTGTCGCAAGTTGTCAATGGCACAGAAAAAGTGATAGGCTATTATAGCCGTATACTCTCAAAGCCTGAGAGAAACTACTGTGTGACACGACGTGAGCTTTTGGCAGTGTTGGAGTGCATAAAACACTACCATAAGTACCTGTATGGCCAACACTTTACGCTGAGGACCGACCATTCTGCATTGAGATGGCTGTTGCAGTTTAAAAATCCTGAAGGGCAGCTAGCGCGCTGGATTGAACGTCTTCAAAGCTACGACTTCAGCATAGAGCATAGAAGGGGCGTAAAGCATAACAATGCAGATGCTTTATCGCGACGGCCCTGCAGCTTGGAGTGCAGACATTGTGTTAAGGCCGAAAAGAAGGAATGTGTTATTGATGTTCGGCTAACGCACATCGATTCCGATGAGGACTGGTCAGGGGCACAGAGAAACGACACCATATTGGCGACAATTATAGCAGCCAAAGAGGAAAATAGAAGACCTGCTCGCAATGTAATATCAGCTGAAAGCCCACTTGTGAAATGTTATTGGGCTCAGTGGAATAGCCTGAAGCTGATAAACGGGTGCTTGTACCGCGTATGGGAAAGTGCAGATGGTAAAATGGCTTCCAACCTAATAGTTGTGCCATCCTCCAAGGTGAATAAAGTTTTGCACGAGTTCCACAATGGTCCTAGTGGCGGTCATCTGGGAGTGACAAAAACGCTGGAGAAGCTAAAACAGCGTTTTTATTGGGTTGGGTGTCAACAAGCCGTAGCCGACTGGATAGCAAACTGCCCACAGTGCATCGCAGCAAAAGGACCAGCAAGAAAAAGTCGAGGACAGCTGCAACAGTACAACTCAGGTGCACCATTTGAGCGGATAGCAATGGATATAGCAGGTCCTTTTCCCGTCAGCGACGCCGGGAATCGCTATGTTCTTGTGGTGATGGACTATTTTAGTAAATGGCCAGAAGTATATGCCATACCCAATCAAGAAGCAAGGACAGTTGTGAATGTATTTGTCAACAACTGGGTATGTCGCTATGGTGTTCCAATAGAATTACATTCTGACCAAGGTAGAAACTTCGAGTCTGCTATATTCCGGGAAATGTGCGAATTATATGGGATAAAGAAAACAAGAACGACGCCGCTGCACCCACAGTCCGATGGCATGGTAGAAAGATTTAATCGCACTCTAGAGGAGTACCTGCGAAAAGTGGTAAGCGCGCATCAAAGGGACTGGGACGAGCACATTCCCAAATTTTTGTTGGCCTATAGGTCAGCTGTACATGACTCGACATCACGAACACCTGCTAAAATTGTCTTCGGGACGGAATTAAAATTGCCTGGTGATTTGGAATTTGGCGTTAAGCCTACACCAACAAGTGAAGAAGGCACCAGCTCTTCCCAAGAGCAAGAAAATTTAAATGAGCTACATGAATTTGTACGCAACCGAATTAGAATGGCCAGTGACAAGATGAAGGCTAGATATGACCGAGCTGCAAATTCTGAGGGATTCAATGAGGGTCAATTGGTTCTACTTTACAACCCACAACGAAAGAAGGGATTGTCTCCAAAATTGCAGACTCATTGGGATGGACCGTATAAGGTTATTAAAAGGTTGAACGATGTCGTCTATAGGATACAGAAGTACAACAGCCCAAGGTCCAAAATGAAAATCGTACACCTGGAACGACTGGCGCACTATGGAAAAGGTGATTGTGTGCCTATTCGGGACGAACAGGCTTAAGTGGGCGGCAGTGTTACGAAATGAAAATGCAGATTCAAATGTAACGACACAAACTGACAACCCGATCATTATCTGCTTTATACCCCTAAATCACTGTAATAAAATCAAAACCTGGCAACCAAGTACCACAATTAAACTTGGCATCACTCGACAACTGCCAATAGAATTCAAAATAACGGAAAATGGAAGTTTCCGGAATCTTCAGGAAACGGTAGCTAGAACTTTCAAGACTATTCGAGACTGCTTAATCGCAATTACAAACAGTGACATTAAACTTAAACTGCAAGAGATGTAGACTTGATGACAGCATAATTTGCTTAAGTTGCGAACATTAGAGTATGTGTGTGTGCGAAGATAAACAAACAGAAGAAAAATCTCATGCATCTACACACGCACATACACTACACTATAGCAAGACCAAATGATCATGCCGTATACTTAAAGATAAAAAGAGACAACTACATTCCAGAAAGTTAGCGAAGTTACCAGAAGGTTTTATAATTTACTATATAAGGGGAGGCTGCCAGACGACATGGAGAAGTGTGTTTTTAAACTTAGACGAGTAAACATCGCCAAGAATAGTTAGTGTGTACATCGCGTTTAGTTGTACGTGTTTTTAAAGTAATAAATAAAGTGTTACTGAGAATTTATTTGTAAAATAAATATCCGTGTTTTATTTTATTGCAATTCAACGAATCCGGTGAAAATAATAAAACCGTTTTTATGTAAAGGACTAAAAACGTAACAATATAATAAAACTGTAAAAAGGGCGTGTCTGTACATGAAATATTTTAGGAAATTTTTATTGTGGCGTAAACAGTAATCGAAGTAGAGAACAAACAACCAAAATTTTGGAATTTTTGTCTGTCTGTCTGTCTGTCCGAACACGCTTCAAGCAAAAACCACTGAAGAGATTTTCATAAAATTTGTTATAGAGGTACTATAGAGTCCTGATTCAAATATAGGGTACTTTTTACTGCGATAAAATATCTTATTTCTAAGTTAATATAGAAAAAAAGAAAATACACCCAATTTTACGAATATAAATGTTGTTGCAAATCACAAAGATGTTTTGCTTTTTAACGGTGGTAGCATTGTTTATTTTGTAAAACGGGAACTTTAAAAAATATGTAAAAAACGTTATATTATATATTACAGACAGCTTATAGTCATAAAGCGATATTTAAGCGCGAGTTACATATAAGTCTTATAGTGACAACATTGATAAATTTCTAAAAGAAATAGGTAAATGAACTCTTAAGTTCATTTACATTTAAAACTGTAATTTTAGAACACTTATTACTTCGAAATAATCATATTAATGCTATTTAATCATTTTTTAATTAATTGCACTTTTTGCAAATTGTGAAAGAATTATTTAAATCAGGCCATTTATTATTTCCAAATAAATACATTCATAAATGATGACATGAAAAATAAGTTAACTTTAAATTAATAAGAAAGCAAGTTATGATTTGAGATAAAGAAACATTGTAAATTCAGTCTGATTTCTCTACTCCTAACATTAAGTCGTGTTGTATTTTTAGAATAAATAAAGTTTTATTAAATTAAATAAAGTTTTGATTTTTTTTTAAATAATAAATAACAAAAAATATTAGTGGCGCAGTCGGTAGGATCCTTTAAAAATACAAAGGATCCAGTGTTCGAACTTAGTGTGTGTGTAACTTTCATAAATAATAACAGACCTTGCGATTTCCTACGAGGACCCTCCAAGGTATAAAATTGTGAAAAAAAACTCTGAGTATCCTGCACTTTACAAGTGAACAGGACCAGGACAGACACATAAGCAAATAAAGTGCTAATAAAAAACTCTGAGTATCCTGCACTTAAAAAGTGAACAGGACCAGAAAAAAAATATAAAGTGCTTTTAAAAAAAAATTGAACATCTTTTTCGTAAAGTTTAAACTGTCGTCGAAAAGACAGAAAACATTTGACAAAACGAGAATGATGGAAGAAGAAAATCAACAAAGAGACTTAACGGAGGAGTTAGCAAGAAAGGACCACCAGTTGGAGCGTTTGCGTATAGCATTTCTAGAACTACAAGAACAAATGCAATTACAACAGCAACAACATCAGCAGCAACAACAACAGCAGCAGCAGCGACAACAACAACAGCAGCAGCAACAACAACACCAGCAATCGCACCAGCCAAATTTACTACTACAACAACAATCTAGCCAACTGGACAGAATTTTTAAAAATGTGAGTTACTTGCCGGTATTCACAGGAGTTGGAGACATCACCATAAACTCGTTTCTACGCAGCGTGGAGTATTTGTTATCAACTATAACAGAAGAAGATTTAATAAAGTAAGCCACCAAAGCAATCTATTACAGAAACATACAAGGGGAAGCCAAAAACGTGGTAATAAATATACAACAACCAGATAATTGGACAGCAATAAAAAAGGCACTAAGGTTAAGGTACAGACCCGATATTGAACCCCATCAAATATACAGGAAGATCAACGAGTTACGTGCAAACAATGTAAGTGAATTATCAATAGAATTACAAAATATAAAGTATAAGAGTGACGAGTTATGTATTTACTATCGAGACGATCAAAATGTTGATTTGTCTAACGTAAATAGTTTACTTACTAATGTAGCAAAAGAAATGACACAAGGAATATTATTAGATAAAATATATGAAGAAAGGGATATAGGGACTATAACAGACATAATGATGAAAAGAAGATATGAGGACAGTTGTATTAGACAGGAATTTAGGAAATTCAGGGGAACTTTTCTGAACACATCTAAACAACTGCATAAAAATAACAATCATAATTATAATCGAAATTATCAGAATAAAGGACAAGCTAATTATAATAATAACCAGAATAATTATCACAATAGATATAATAATTATAACAATAATCATAATGCAAATAATTCAGGAAGATATAGGGTCCAACAAAATAACATGTCGGGGAATTTCAAGAGGCCCGTACAGGTAGGAAACCCTAGGCCAAATTCCGGACAATATCGCTGGAATCAACCTAGGCAAGACCGAACCGAGCCTATGGAAATAGATAATATAGAAGATAATCAATTCCAAAGAATCCCACAGGTAGGAAACCCCAGGCCAAATGTCAGCCAAAATCGCTTGACTCAACCTGGGCAAGGCCAAAAGGAATCAATGGAAGAATATAGGGAAGAAGTAAATAAAATGAACAATGCAGATAGTAGATTCAGACAAAATCAAAGTAACGATAATTTTTTTTCGGAAACAACCTCCGATTACTTACCCATCATAATAATCACTATAAATAAAAAAGAATACAATTCCCTAATAGACACAGGAGCAAGTATTAGTGTAATAGATAAGCACATAAAAGATTTTAGGAAGATTCCGTTAAAAGAACTAATTGAGTTCATAACAATAAACGGAAAAGGTATTATTGGATTCGAGGTAATGTCAGATGCACCCGATGAATTCAATAAAACAAATGCAAAAATTAAGTGGACAGTTACTCAGCTAACGGGACGTAGATATAGCTTTATAATAGGGACAGATTTACTGGACTGTCTCAATACAACGATAAATTTAGTGGACGGAAATATTTCTTTTAATAACAAAATAACACCTTTTATAATGAATCCATACCAAAACCTCCAAATATGTATTTTAGAGGGATCAAATTTTGATTGGAGTAGGTTACAATTGAACCATTTAAATTCTGAGGAATATAAAGAAGTCATGAAAATTTTAAACAGATTTAAAAACTTATTTTTTAAAGAAGGCGACAAACTGACTAGTACAATGAATATAAAACATACAATTAGGACAACGACGGACGAACAGATAAATGCTAAACTATACAGGTATCCACCACAACACGAAGCAGAAGTACGACGACAAATTACAGAAATGGAAGAACAGGGTATAGTTAGGAAAAGTTGCTCTCGTTATGCGAGCCCACTAATAGTTGTACCTAAAAAATTAGACAATTCAGGAGAAAGAAAGTACAGGATTGTAGTGGATTACAGAAAACTAAACGAAATAACAATTGACGACAAATTCCCAATATAGATTCAATTTTAGATAAGCTTGGAAGAGCACAATACTTTACAACCCTAGATCTTGCTAAGGGATATCATCAAATTTTAATAGAAGAAAAAGATAGGGAAAAGACAGCTTTCGTTACTCCTCACGGACTATATGAATTTATAAGAATGCCGTTTGGACTAAAAAATGCTCCAGCGACATTCCAAAGACTCATGAACGAAACATTACGTGATTTCATTAATAAAACAACACAACCTGGACGACATTTTGATTTTTAGCACATCCTTAAAGGAGCATGTAAAAGCAATAACAGACATTTTTAAAGTTCTAGAAAAAGCTAATTTAAAAATTCAAATAGACAAGTGTAATTTTATGAAAAAGGAAACCGAATTTTTGGGACACATCTTAACAAAGGACGGAATAAAAGCTAACTTTAGCAAAATAAAAGTAATCCAAGAATTAGCATTACCAAGAACAGAAAAACAAATTAAAACTTTTCTCGGACTTACAGGATACTACAGGAAAAATTAATAGAAATGTATTCTAATGATAAACAAGTAAATTTTACGAAATGCACTATAAGGGCACAGGATTTAGAAACAGAAGTAGAGGCAGTAAAACAAATATCTCTGTACCATGTTAGGGAGAGTAAGCACTCTGGAATCATTGAAACTTATAATCAAATTAAAAACAAAATATATTATCCGAAACTAATGGAAATAATCCAAATTGTAATTAATCAGTGCGATGTATGCCAGGAAGTAAAATATGATAGGCAGCCAATAAAACCTAAACTCTTAATTACAGAAACACCATCCGGAAAAAATCAAATAATCCACATAGATACTTATGTAGTTAAAGGATTCCACTTTTTAACAGGAATTGACAAATTCTCCAAATTCGGAGCAGCTTATCCCTTAAATGATAGGAATCATACAACAATCATAGAACAGTTAGAAGATCATTTTGCCAAAGTTGGAAAGCCACAAAAGATAGTAGCAGATAACGAATTCAAGGCCGTACGTATTAAGGAATTTTTAAATAACGAAAATATTGAGTTGCACTTGACTAAACCTAATAGTCATACGGGTAACGCCGACATTGAACGGTTTTACAATACCATTGCAGAAAAATTCAGAATTATATACAAAATCAATAAAGAATTTTCAATAAAACAATTAATACAGAGAGCAATAAGAAGTTATAACGACCGTTATCATTCAAGTACTAAACATTCACCCAATGAAATCCAACAAGGGAAAGTAGAAGAAAATGAAGTTAAGAAAAATTTAGAAGAAAGTAAAATTCGAAAAATCAGTAAATTAAATGAACGTAGGGAAGAATATACGGAAAATAGATCGGAAGGCTTTGTTAAAAATTATAGGGCTTTTCGACACAAAGAACAACCAAGATATAGAAAATTAAAACTTAAAAACATACACCCATGTAACATTAAACGACCATTGAAATTTTCAGATCCTTACGATGCTAATGATACTCATAATGATTCCACCGATCACGGGACTAATGGCCACTAAATTGTTAACAGAACAAAGAGGATACATAGACGTTCACCTAAGAGATCAAGAAATTGTTAAAGAAACAGACATAGTTTTACATATAATTAACTTAAATGAAGTTGAAGCAATTTTAGATAACATAACTGATAATATTAACTTAATGAAAATAGATAACAAAGAAGTGCTCAATTTAGAAATAAACGACGCTAGGAATAAACTAATGACACTATTACCAAGACAATATAGACAAAGAAGAGGACTAGTAAACGGAATAGGTACAATATCAAAATGGTTATTTGGAACTATGGATGACGAAGACAGACAGATCATACAAAATCATTTTTCTAACATTAATGAAATTAAGGAAAACAATAACCAACAAGTTTTAATCAATGATTACTTTAATTCGACCTTAAAACACTTAAGAAAAGTTGTAGAAAATGATAGATTCAAAATAGAAAATGAATTGAATTCCATAAATAAATTTTTGGAAATAGAAAATCATAAACATATATATTTAGAACAGCTTACTAGTATACAATTACTAAAAAATAGGATAGAGCATTTACAAGATAATGTAGTATCTGCAAAATATGGGATCGTACACCCAAGTATTTTAACTAGCAATGATATAAAAAATACGAAATAGATTACAATAAACTAAAATATATTCAATTTGGAACAGCATATGTCAATAATTCATACCTAATTTTTGGAGTGAAAATACCCAAGAAATTTGTAACTGTAAAACAAAGAGCTATAGTACCAATACCAAATAACTTAAATAATGAAATTGACAATAAAATGGAACAAATCTTTGATTTTGAAAATAAAACTTATACATTCCAAGAAAATAAACAATTAAAAGATTTCAAATTAAGCAAGCATTGTCTAATTAAAAATACATGTCAAATGATAAATAATAATGATTTAGAAATATTACAACTAGATATTGATACAATTATAATAAAAAACTCAGTCAATATTAGTGTTAAGTAAACCTGTAATACTGATACAATTGTTCTAAATGGAAATTATTTAATCAATTTTAATAACTGTTCAATCATAATTAAAGACTATTATTTTTCAAACATTATAGAAATTGAAAAAGAAACACATTTAAATCAAAATGCAAAACCAACACATAACTTTACTCATAAACTATCTTTTAAACAGATTGAAAAACAATATCAAAACAATATTAAAAATATTAAAGAATTAAAATACCATAGTAAAGTTACGTATGGTTGTAATATTATAATCATAATTGTAATAGTTAATATAATTTTTTGTGTATTAGGAAAACATAAGCATATTAAAATAAAATTAAATAATAGAATTCAGGAGAATTCTAATCTAAAGGAGGGAGTAGTTACATATAAGTCTTATAGTGACAACACTGATAAATTTCTAAAAGAAATAGGTAAATGAACTCTAAGTTCATTTACATTTAAAACTGTAATTTTACAACACTTATTATTTCGAAATAATCATATTAATGCTATTTAATCATTTTTTAATTAATTGCACTTTTTGCAAATTGTGAAAGAATTATTTAAATCAGGCCATTTATTATTTCCAAATAAATACATTCATAAATGATGACATGAAAAATAAGTTAACTTTAAATTAATAAGAAAGCAAGTTATGATTTGAGATAAAGAAACATTGTAAATTCAGTCTGTTTTCTCTACTCCTAACATTAAGTCGTGTTGTATTTTTAGAATAAATAAAGTTTTATTAAATTAAATAAAGTTTTGATTTTTTTTAAAATAATAAATAACAAAAAATATTAGTCGCGCGAAGCAGGGCGGGCACATCTAGTCATAGTTATAAAGGTGTTTTTTTTACATATACGTACATACACTCTAAAACATTACTTCAAATCTACGAACATATATTGTCTAAATTTGTGTTGAAAATTTCTCCTTGTCTAAAATTACATCGGTTTTGTAATATTTTACTAAAGAAAAAACCTTTCAAATTAAACATATTTAGTCCAAGTCGAAAAAATGTAACATAAAGTATATTGCGGCTATGGCTGAATGGTAGATACGTCAGACTATCAGTCAGGAGGTCGCGGTTCAAACATGCATGCAGCCAATCGCTTTTTTTAGTAAAAACCTTTTGTTCAAAAATAATGCGTGTGTAATTTTAAGTCGATAATAATCTGTATAGTGTTGCTGACTATTATCGACTTAACTTTCAACAAAAGTGTTTAGAGTGTATGTATGTATGTATGTATGTATGTATGTATGTATGTATGTATGTATGTATGTATGTATGTATGTATGTATGTATGTATGTATACTTGAGCTCTGTATTTATTAAAGTAATATAAACGTACAGTATGAAGAATAATGACGAAACTTTTAAGAAAATAAATGATGTAGGCCCCTATTATGATTCACAACTAAATTGATAGTTGAGTCGTAGTTGTCAAATTCTTATTATGGAATACAACTTCATCAAAGCAGTTGTCTCAGTTTTTTTTGTATAAGTTGTGTATTGGTTTTTATTTCGACTATTGTGTTACTTTTAATTACTTTTAAAATGGTACTTTTAGGCGCCAATCTATCCTATTTGTCAACCCATATTGTTGCCATATCCATAAAACATAAAATCTCAAGAAAAAATAGGAAAAATATTTAAAATATTTTGTGATGGATACTATGGTTTCAAAAAACAGAGAGTATAGATAAGCTCCTTTTTTGAACCTTATTTCGAGAACAACTAAAATTAGTTGTGAATCATAATACAAAAAAATGGTTGAGTTGGGTCGTAGCATTGACAACTCAACCTAGTTGAGTTGTGAATCATAATAGGGGCCATAATAATCTTGATTTTTTTCGTAATCTTTGCAACAAAAATCGTTTGTAAACTAATACTTTGTAATATGTGAAGTGATAAACATGTTGCGAGTAAATAGATAGTTAGTTAAAAATTTGCAAATTTGTCTACTAATTTTCGGGAAAAACTTATTAGACCAAACTAAAAGCAAAGGCTCTTAAACAAAAAAAAAGAATTTTGAAAATCGGTTGACAAATGACATTCGCCCCCTGATTTTGGAGAAAAACTTATGGGACCAAACTAAAAGCAAAGGCTTTTAAAGAAAAAAATAATTTCTTAAATCGGATTTTCGAAACAAACTTATGGCACCAAACTGCAAGCAAAGCCTTTCAAGAAAAAAAAATTTTTGATAATCGGTTCACAAATGACAGACGAATGCGTGTACAAACATAAAGAAAAGTAAAAAAATGTATACACGAATTGATAACCTTATCCTTTTTTTGAAGTCGGTTAAAAAGCGTAAAAAAATAATTTATAAAAATAGGCAAAACGGCAATGCTGCTAGCATTGTTTTTGTTTCTTTAGTATAAGTGAGTGAGCCGCACATGTGGCTAAATTTGGCACATGCACACGTGCAAGTGCCACATAATTTCTATCTTTAAGCACACGTACATGTACGTAGGCCAGCTAGATTGGCACACGTACACGTGCTAAAAGAAATCACACACAAAAATAGCACTTACTCGGGTGCGAAATTTTTTTGTGTGCTTATTTTTTGCACGTGTGCATGTGCTGCACATTTGTGTGAAAATCCGTACCCAGATAGTGCGCTAGACTATTAACCGGCAGTATGTATGTTTCTAAATTGATTATTAGGCTGATGTTCGTAACGTTATATTTAGAAAGAATTGGGCATGATTAATATTCCAAGGAACAAGGGAAAAATTAACACCAACTTGATTTTTCAATGTACACAGCAGAACACAGTAGCGCCACTTTCGGAAGCCGCTACACTTCCATCGTCAGTGCTCACGTGTATTTGCTTATCACCACTTGTCAGGTGGCTCTGTTGAATGTGATTTTAATTCTTGTATATATAACTTTTTCGTGAAAATTGAATACGAGAATTAAATCACTCTCAAGCTGATATTAAAGTGCACTTTTCCAGCGTTGCCATCGGTTTATTTTTCTTCATTCCCATTTTTCTGATTTTGTTCTACTCAAGACAAACTTTTTTGGTTTGATACTTAAGTATATATGAACATGTAAACATGTGAAAAGCTTAAGCCAGTAGCTAAATGTTTATTAATATGGTTATTTGGAACGTATTTGCTTGTGAATCCAAATTGCTTATTAGGCTAAAGTTCGTTACGTTGTATTCAGAAAGAATTGGGCATGATTAATATTCCAAGGAACAAGGGAAAAATTAACATCAACTTATTTTTTCAACGTACACAGCGGAAGAGAGTAGCGCTACTTTCGGAAGCAGCTACACTTCCATCGTCAGTGCTCACATGTATTTGCTTATCACTACTTGTGAGGTGGCTCTGTTGAATGTGATTTTAATTCTTAAATTTACAACTTTTTCGTGAAAATTGAATACGAAAATTAAATAACTCTCAAGCTGATATTAAAGTGCACTTTCCCAGCGTTGCCATCGGTTTATTTTTCTTCATTCCCATTTTTCTGATTTTGTTCTACTCAAGACAAACTTTTTTGGTTTGATTTTATACTTAAGTATATATGAACATGTAAACATGTGAAAAGCTCAAGCCAGTAGCTAATTGTTTATTAATATGATTGTTTCGAACGTATTTGCTTTGTGAATCTAAATTGATTATTAGGCTAAGGTTCGTTAGGTTTAAATCAGAAAGAATTGGGTATGATTAATATTCCAAGGAAAAAGAGAAAAATTAACATCAACTTAATTTTTCAACGTACACAGCAGAACATAGTAGCGTAAGTTTCGGAAGCCGCTACACTTCGATTGTCAGTGCTCGCGTGTATTTTTTTATCACCACTTGTCAGGTGGCTCTGTTGATGTGATTTTAATTCTTATGTATACAACTATTTCGCGAAAATTGCATACGAGAATTAAATCACTTTCAAGTTGATATTAAACTGCACTTTCCCAGCGTTGCCATTGGTTTATTTTGCTTCATTCCCATTTTTCTTATTTTTGTTCAACTCAAGACAAACTTTTTTGGTTTGATACTTAAGTATATATGAACATGTAAACATGTGAAAAGCTTAAGCCAGTAGCTAAATGTTTATTAATATGGTTATTTCGAACGTATTTGCTTGTGAATCCAAATTGCTTATTAGGCTAAAGTTCGTTACGTTATATTCAGAAAGAATTGGGCATGATTAATATTCCAAGGAACAAGGGAAATATTAACATCAACGTAATTTTTCATCGTACACAGCAGAACAGAGTAGCGCCACTTTCGGAAGCCGCTACACTTCCATCGTCAGTGCTCACGTGTACTTGTCAGGTGGCTCTGTTGAATGTAAGTTTAATTCTTATATATACATTTTTTTCGTGTAAATTGAATACGACAAGCCACCTGACAAGTGGTGGTAAGCAAATACACGTGAGCACTGACGATGGTAGGAAAGATGTTTTTAAATTTATAGTACTAATATGGGAATCTTGCACAAAATAGTTTCTATTACTGATTTTTAAAAAGTAATACTATCATAGCTATAAACTATTTGCGCGTAAATTATTTATTATATAATATCAGATGCTACAAGAAATCTAATAAAATATTGGTTAAATTTGACAGCGAAATTCTTCTTGCGTACTGGCTTCTACATATATGCCTTGAAATCTTAATGCAATGGTACTGCGCTTCTTCTGATAGCATATCGTTTGAAGGAAGTAAATAACTTTTAGTAACATACATATGTATATATAGGAACTAAATACTGTGGTTTGAAATATAATTAAAAGTTTTGTGATACAATATAAAGGCATAATCGCATATTTTATCATGTCAGTGCACTTTGTGCATAGTTGGCGACATGTAAAACGATCCGTATTTTTCAATAAAAGTCACCGCGGTTTCTTTAGCGAATTAATCAAATGTTTCGGCGTCTATATCCCTGGATATAGTTACACATTTAACTCATTATACGTGAAGAAAATTTATTTTTTGCTTCTTTTTTACTTATTAAAAAAGAATATTTTTAAATTAAACGAAATTTTCAAAACGCATGAAACTTATTAAAACTTATGTCTGGACAAAATTTTATTTACAATTATTTTTCTCTCCACTATGCTAATATTTTATTTCAGGATATATAAGAAGGACATAAATTCTTGCAATTTAAATGTCCAAATTTTAGGTGTGATTTTTATTATATATTGTTAAACATATAACGCATTACAAGGAAAGGAAATTTATTTTTGCTCATTTTTTACTTTTTTGAAAAAGGACATTTTTGAGGTAGGCGTATTTTTGCAGTAAATTGAACGAAATTTTGACGAAGTGTCAAATATATTAAAAAGGTCTGTACAAAATTTCATTAACTTACAATTATTTTTCTCTCCGTTGTGGTAATTTTTTATTTCAGGATATATGGGAAGGGCACGAATCCTTGAAATTTAAATGGCCAAATCTTGGGTCCGATTGTATATTATCAATTAAAAAATGTGTGCCAAATTTCACTACTTTACGATACTACTTCTATTTTTGGCCGCTCGTTATATGAACTCACGACACTGTGCGGTCTGGTTTTGCAAACCACTTAGAATTCTATGTTAGAAGCATAATTTAAAAAATATTTGACGTTTCATGTTAGTCTGCTCTATGTATTAGTTCTACGATACTTACTTTATTTAGTGGGTACAAAAATTCCAAAAGGCATAACAACACAGTGAAACCGAAAAAACTCGAAAAGGCACAGGAAAAATAAATACCATTTTTTTGGTTAAGCATTCAGGATTATCACTGTGTAGAAACTTGGTGGATCCACTTGGATCCATTTAAGTTTTTTTCCAGTGAAAATGCAAAAAATTTTTGAAATATCCGTAAAAATAACACATTTTTCATATGTTAATATCTTCGGAAATATAAACAGTAGAAACAAGATTTTAACTACTGCATAATGGTCTGGTTGTGGTTAATATGAATGTTAAAAATTATTGCATTCGACAGATAAATACCTACTCCACATTAATTTCAATGCAACAATAAAAATAGTTTATAAAAAAAAAAAATAAAAAAAATTTTTTGAGTCCCATGTTTGTGAGGCTGTAGATCAAACGGAGAGGGGTAATTTGACTTCAAAAATACATTTTTCATATATTCAATATATGTAGATTACAAAAAATCATGAAGAAAAGAAAAGCCCGTAACTTTTGGTTTAGCTCCAATGCGAGGGTTTTTACTATGTTTTTTCCAACGTGCGCCGTACCGTGGTCAGAAATAATACGTCGTGGTAAACCGAAGTATGTTGTTAGCTCATTCAATACTTCAATCATTCAATGCTTTGTAAATGCGTCTGTAATTTCTAACACATGTGTGTTTTCTCGTTTACTCATTACAAACGGTTCTAGCGCACCATAATTTCCTTCATGTTTTCCGCCTTTAACCTTGTTATAGCAAGGTATCGAAGGTATGTTCTCATACGCGGGATTAAAAAAGTTTGTTATACTCAAGAGTCTTGTCGAGCCCATAGTGACTTAGGTCGTCGTGACAATGTGGAGTAATCCGCCATTGTATTACCTTGAGTTCAACCAATTTTAGTCCGTCCTTCATGCTACGATAAAGGCGAATTATGTGAGATGAGCTCTGTTTTCAACTTTTTAAACTGGTCGACGTGAGTCGTCGACGTAAGCCATACGTGACCCCGGTGTACAAATCCTAATATTTTCATCAGCCATCTGGCACCTTCTTGAGAAGCTCTTTTTTGGTTTAATTGTAATAATCGCTGCACATACGAAAACGTTGCAATGTCCCCACTTGCTGGCCAGCTCGTAGCTGTGGTAATATACCTCAGTATCGGAACAATGTCAATAGAATACTGGGTGCCATTCATCATCACCAGTGTACCGCAAAAGTACTCCTGCTAGTAGGATTGCCAAACGGACTTGAATGAGCTGGATTATGAAGATATTTTAGGTGTTGTCAAGTAACAAGATCAAATATAATTTGTAGTGTCCAACCGAACGCACTTTTTTCAGACCGAACCCGAACTTCGGTTGATATTTTAGAACCGAGCGCGAACGCGAAACCGAACTTTTTTTTATTGAGGAGAAGAATTTCAACTTAACTTTTTTTAATACTTTTTTTTAATACTATAACTCATTTATTTAATAAATACAAAATGAACAACTTCGTTGTACGCTGCTTTTTTTCGATAATATTTTATAGGACTGCATTTGTGTGTATGTTTGATAAATATAAATATGTATATAAAAAAATTATACAAAGTTCGTTGTTCGGTGAAAATTTTACCGCGTGCCGAACATCAACCGAACACAGCCTTTTGCCGAACTCCGACACCGAACCTGAACGATCGGTCGGACACTAATAATATGTAAAGATATTTTTGATTTAATAATGTTTATACATATCTAAAAAGGAATAACTTCTAAACTTTCATGAAAAAGTATCTCGGTGTACAATAGAGTGGAGCGTTGGTGTATGAAGGAAAAAACAAGTCATCCAAAAGTCAAATTTTGAATAATTCCGGAATGTTGCATCTAGCTATATTATATACGAAAAATATTTATTTAATTTCTTGCGCCATATCTTTTAGCCCTCTACCACGGCTGGAAGCTAGAAAAATTATATGAATTTTATTTTATTTTGCTTCATTATTATAGAAAAAATTGTAATATTTTTTTTACGGCTACGCGTAAAAACATTTTTGTGCCGAATGAAAAAAGTTAAGATCGAGGAGATCTGATAATATATAAGAAAGTTATTAGCCATTAAGTAAAAAAGCTGATTTTATTTCCCATACAAAATTATTTTCAATGAAAAAAAAATTTTTTAGTACAAACTGATTTAAATTAATTTATATGAAAAATAACCAACAAATAATATAGCTGTTTTCGCTTAAGGGCTAATAACTTTCTTATTTTTATCAGAATTTAGCGATTGCATCCATCATGTGGTCGTTACAAAATTATCTTTGAAATACAGCCCAAAAAATATATACTTAGTAGAGTTTTTCATATTAATGGAGCAATTTAAAATGATAGTTTTTGGAAGAAGGTGTAAAAATATACTATTTTAAACTTTTAATGCCTGTAACTCTATACATTTTTATACGATCGGCACAATCAGTGTATTGAATGAAAGAATAGAGAGATATTTACACAACAGTGCGCAATTTATTTTATTCAGATGAGCCGTTCTCGGAATTTTAGCCAATAAACTAAAACACTAAAAACAGAAAAAAACCTGGTTTTTCGCGAGTATCGGGAAAACGTGCATTAAGAAAAATAAATTAATATCATTTTCGTGTTCAGCGAACACAAATTATTTTAGAAAATGTGCTTTTTGCAAGATATGATAAAGTCTTAGAAGTTCGAAAATTTGCTTCATTATTTCATATTAAGTTTGTCTGAAATTTGACCTTGTATGTATAAAATAGTGGATATTTTGAGTGTAATGAGTTATAACAGCTATAAGGAATATATAATGTTGCATCATATGATGTTTCACAAATTGATCGATTTGATCTCATATTCAAAATCTTGATGCTGCGGTAGAGGGCTAAATATTCCCAATATTTTTTTCATTATTTTTCCCATGTATCTAAAAATAAAATGCAACCTTTTTTTGCTATTCGAAATTGAAATTCGCAAAAAAATCCGATGCTCCAGCCTAGTGTACAAGTACCAAAACTGTTTACAACTTATAACAATGTTCCTTAAATTAATATTTTCCGTGTAGCTGTTGTTTTTCATTACCATTTGTAGTCTCTTGGGATAGATGCGACTAATTTTTGGTAGTAACCATCTGGTATCTTCCCCATTCTTCTAATATGACCCTTTTTTTGGAGCAGATTTGATGGAAACCATGTGCTCCTGGGCTTTTTTATTATGATAATATCATAAATTGTTTGTACTGTTTCCATGACATGGGACATATTTAAGGTTCCCACCTTTTTTTTGCCAATTAAAGTACATTGGTCATTAAAGGTTAAGAAAAAAAGTACACAGTATAAAAATAAAGTACAATTTATTTCTCTTTATTGTTACATTTAAAAACGTATTTTTTATTGCTTTTCGCAAGTTTAATTAAATAATTATAATTTCTAAAGGCTCATTTAGCCGACCGCAACGTTGATGTAGTTGCATGTGCTGATCGCTTCTGTCACATTGAAAAGCTATGAGACAGAAACGATCAGCACACGCAACTAGATCAACGTTACGGTCGGCTAAATGAACCTTAAGCAATTGCACATCACCTTTACAGTCTATATTTAAATTAAAGTAAATAATTAATACATTTTTGTCAGATTCAGACACACTTTGCGTCTTTCGTCTCGCTATTTGCTCTTAATTACAGAAAAACTCTTTGGGAATGCTGACGTGGCAGGAATAGAAAGTAAAAATGAAACTAGTTGATACAAATTTGATAAATTATCATCAGTCTTATTAAATACTACCTGCTATTTACTTGCAGTAGATAATTCCGCAAAACATTCAGAACAGTATATCTGATCATAAAGTTTGTTTAATAACGCGATTTCTCCATAAAGATCATCCATATTTATATTGATTTTTTTCAGATTTAAATTTTCGATTGTGTTAACAATATAATATTTAAATTGCTATTTAAATTTATATTGCAAATTATAAATAACAAGTTTGTATTTTTACAATCACACCATTTATTCAGGTACTTCAAGGCTTTATCAATAACTAAGAAAAAATCGTGTTAACTTCTCTAGTCAGTTCCGGTGAAGACAACAGTTTAATTTTTTTTTGCTGAATGGTTAGCGCGTTTGACTACAAACCCTGAGGTCTTAAGTTCAAGACCATTTTCAGGCAAGAAAACAACATTACACTGCTTGCTTTACAAGCAAATGTATAAAGTTTCTAATGCATTTTTTAGAGTGAGTAAGATATACTTAACACGAGAAAAGTAAAAAAAAAAATTTGATTTCGGCCGTTTCCAGATAACGGACATTCGTGTTTTTTTCGATGTATTGGTTGGTTGGCTGGCTTACGTGGCTGCCTGTTACGCACAAGCATTTAAGTAGAATCAATAAGATTCCGTTTTGATAGACCACCCCACTCGTCAGTGTCAACCTATGTAGGTCCGAATTAGATACTAGATCCAAACCGTCGAATTGAGATACCTAATCAAGTCACCCAGACCTATACCTGATAGCTCCGAAAGTTCGTCTAGCATGCTGTTGCCCAAGAATTTGGGTCTCGAGAGGTGCAAGGCCGGGCATTCGCAAGGAACGTGGAAGACTGTTCCTTCTTTGCTTTGACCCCGGCAACTGCGGCAGATGTATACTTCCAGCAGTCAAAAGCTGGTTCGATTGAAGTGATCTATATAACCTGACTGACTAATATAAACTGAATCTATTTTGAATTTTAGATAAATCAAATCATGCGAAATAAAGTATTTTCGCGTACTTTATTGTTCTGATAAAGTATAGAGTACAATTACCCGAAATAACGTACAATACTTTATTATAAAGTACGGGTGGCAAGCCTATCCATATTATGTAACAGCCATGATCTTACTTTGTGGGCCTGGTGCTTAGGATCATTATCCGTTATTCAGAGCAGGCTTAAACGCACAAAATCTAAATAAACATTTTGATGTATAATTGTGTTAATACAATGCAAATATGCTGGTTCTGCTGTAGGAAATGAGCCCCAAAAAATTTATTTTAGCCCCACATCTTAAAGAAAATTTTGTTCCAAATGTAGCAAGCATAAAATTAGTTACATCGGACAAAGTATGAGAAATTTACAACATATTTAGTGAACACATCAAAATTTTAATTTTCATTTGTTGGTCCTCATGTCAGTACGAGCTTTTGCTTCCATTCCATTACTTTTACTCGTTTGAAAAAGAAAGGTCGACATATCGCATATCAAAGTTACCAAAATTATGTCTAGTTTTCAACACTGTATTCAGATGATTTGTTTCTGACATTCATTAGAATTCCTAAGAAAGTTCCAATAAATCTAAAAAATAGGTCGATTTCAAAAGGCTGCATGCCCACCAAAAATTGTAAATTCGATTAAGTTTTTTTTTTAAATCATGTCTGTGAATATACCTATTAGACATGTATATAATAATTATTTGATCCTTGAGAAAAACATTTTATAGAGAAAACAATTATGGTGCTTTTCTGAGCAAAAATTGTCATAAATTCAAAAGTTTTCAATTTTCAAATTAAAGATTGTATATTTTCCAACTCTGAAAGAATACTTCCATCAACTCTTTTTTAGCTATTCGAAATTTTGTCATGTATCTAACAAAGAAACAATTCTGACAATCGGTTGTTATTTGCATCCGATATCTTAAAAATACTGGACCAAGGATCAGCGGTCCAATTCGAGTGGCTGACAGCCGCCGCCGGCCTTATTTTCATTCATCAAGCCGCCGCCGAGACAACGGCTGAACTCGGCTGATTTTCGTCGGCCGAATTTACAAAATTAGCCGCTTGAGCCGATCTTAGTCACAAAAATTTTTGTACTTTTTTTTTTAGCAATTTTGAAACAAGTTTATATAAAAAAATATGCAAAAAACGTTAAAACGTTTGCAGATTAAACGCTAAACTGTATTACTTGAAAATTGTACTCATTGAATCTGGCAGCTATGGTCATATTTAATGCAACTTGAGTTTACAAGGTGGCAGCTGGGAATTTAGGGCTCTTCTTTCCTCACTGTCAAAATCCATTTATGAAAATTTTACTCTAATGTTTAATATAGAGTTTGACAGCGTTTGTAAACAAAAAACGCCTGTTTTTCTTGCAACATTGTTAGTAGTGCCGCCTTGTAATATCAAGCCTTGTCGTATACCACGAAAAAAACTCCGTTATTTTGCACGACGATGTAAAAAGATAAAGTGATAAACCTTTATAAAATTTATTATTTGATATATTGTCATAATTTTATTATAGACAATTACTTAACCATAAGCAAATAAATTTCAGTTAAAGTGCTAAATCTTAGTTTTATACTAAGTAACTTAAAAAACAAACATAGAAGCACGGGAACGGAATAATTTTTAAAATTCGTAAGATTAGGAAAATAACTGAGGCAAATAAATGAAGAGTTGAAAAAAATTCGCCACTTTTGAAGTTTCTAAAAATTTTGTTTCTTATTTAAAGTTATACAATTGTGTTAACAAACGAGAAATTTCATAATAATCATTAACTTTTTATATTTGTCCAGTTTTATTTCAATTTATTCTTTCTTCGATTATTTTTTCGAACGCAGCTAATGTTGAAAATAAATTACTGCATTGGATTTGTAAAAACAAAACAGCTGACTAAATAGCACACTGAAAAAACATAGGTAACAAAATAGTATTGTCCTATAATATTTTTATATGAAAAATATCAACAACATTTTTATGACAGTCATAAAATTTTACCAGATATTACAAATAGGACGCAATAGTGCATTTTGTGAATTAGGTAAATTTGTCTTTTGTTATTCAATAAAAATATGAATTATTGATATGTATGTATTTGTGAGTAAAGACTCTACTTGTATTTTTATTTAGGGTGGTATCCATTAAGGTGGTATCCATTAAGAGTGGTATCCATTAAGTGTGCTTAGAATATCGTTCTTGTTAATATTGATCACAGCCAGAAGGTCATCTAAGTATTTGGCTCCGTATTTTATATGGATGTTTTTGTTGTTTAATTCATCTAAAATCTAAAACAATATCTGCAATAATGGATGAAAGTGGGTTCCCCATAGGCATACAGAATATTTGATTATATACATATATTGTTTTTGTACACATATAATTACTGTGTGTTTCGTAAAGACAAGATTTGCCAATATCTAGAAACTTAGACTTAGGTATCACAGTTCGGTTTTTTATTGTGTTCCATTTGTCCACTATATTATTGATGGCTGTATGAATGGGAATGTTGGTGAAAAGGGAAACAACATCAAAAGAAACTAGTGAATCAGTTGAATCCAATTGTATATTTTTAAGTTGGGTTTTTAAATCAACAGAGTTTTTTATATTGTATTTTTCCGATACTATACTTCTAAGTATTCATCCTAAATATTCACTAAGTGGATAACAAGGGACTTGAACTGCTGACACTATAGGTCGCCATCTCAGTTGCAGCGGAACAATTGAGTGTGCGTTTGAGTCTGCAATCTATATACTGTTTTTTGTGTAAATCACTGACAATCTGTTCTTATAACTCTGTAAGTGTTTTTATCTTCAAGCAGTTTTTCCATTATGTTTTCGTATTCTTTTTGTATATTGTAACGGTTTTATTGCCCTTATCTGCATGTCTTATTATTATGTATGTCTTTTTAAAAATGTGTGTCTACCTGTTACCGTTCACAAGATTAAGCCCAAAGTCAAAATTACCTCGATCATTTTTTTTCACTTCTCTTATAAAATATTGGATGCATTTATCGTTTCTGGTAACGAAATGCTATATAAAAACCCGTCTTATCTTTAATGTTTATTTCATTGAGCTCTCATACAACTTTCACATTATTTCTCGGGATCGAAATTTGGTTTTTTCGCAATCCTATGCATTTGCATTTTTGACTCACAGTGAGCAAAATAACTATATCGAAGAACAAATTAAATTTTTGCAAAGGATTCTTGTATATAAATATAAGCAGATAGTGCCTTAAGAAAGGTTTTGTGAAAGATTTATTCGTAAATAAAATCTTTTGGCTTATAAAAAAAATTAAAACTGTTTTTCGTGTAATTTTTGATCTTTGGTTGTGTAAAGTTTAATCCTACATCTGGCATCACTGATCGTTTGTGGAGAAAACTCGCAAAAGCAAATATAAAAAAATAATAGTGTACGAAAATAAAAAATACTAAAAGTTTTGCTCATGCAGATTGCGATGTTTGCTGCTACTGGTTTTTGCGATCATTGTTTTTATATACGCACGCAGAGCAAAGTAGCGAGCATATTATGATCGCATCAGCTGGCTGTAAATAAATGGCGAGCTAAATCAACATCGCAATTTTTTTTTGAGGTGTTTAAAGTGCTCGGATGTGTAAAGTATTGAAATTAATATTTATAACAACAATACTTTGATAATTCCGCACATTTTGATTCCACATGAAATACAAAACATACCCGATAGAGTATATATGCGGTCTATTTATGGAAGCTTCATTATTATTCTAAAAATTGTCTTTTAACTGACTTAATAACTTTAAAGTCAAGATATATTTTAAATATTACAAATAAAAGTTTTTATTATTTATTATTTGGGCTCAAGGTCACTGTGTTTATTTTTAATAAAACTCTTATTTTTCGTTTTATCAAATATTATTTATTTAATTTTCGATATTTCAATCACCGTCGGTGATCTTCTTCAGGAAAAACTAAAAACAAAAATGTGCAAAAAAACATTAACATCACTGATGTAAACAAAAGTTAATGCAAAAAAAAACCGCAAGAATCTAAAAACAATTACATATTTATCTACTTATTACAATAAAAAAGTTATTATTATTATTATTGCCTTACAATGCAGAGTAAAGCTGTCCAATTTCTTAGAGAATGCAAAGCTCACTAAAAGCTCCTTTGTTTATATTTTGATAAAATATAAACAAAGGAGCTTTTAGTGAGCTTTGCATTCACTAAGAAATTGGATAGCTTTACTCTGCGTTGTAAGGCAATAATAATAATAACTTTTTTATTGTAATAAGTAGATAAATATGTAATTGTTTTTAGATTCTTGCTGTTTTTTTTTTGCATTAACTTTTGTTTACATCAGTGATGTTAATGTTTTTTTGGACATTTTTGTTTTTAGTTTTTCTTGAAGAAGATCACCGACGGTGATTGAAATATCGAAAATTAAATAAATAATATTTGATAAAACGAAAAATAAGAGTTTTATTAAAAATAAAAACAGTGACCTTGAGCCCAAATAATAAATAATATTCATCCAGTGTAAGGTCGAATAAAGTAACAAATTAATAAAAGTTTTTAATAAATTACAGTTACATCCACATGCCGCAAGGAGCAGGTTCGAGAATATTATACAGAGAATGAATGTAGATCCCGACAACCACTCAAGTACGCAAAATGTGTGGGAGGATGCGGTAATCAATGTTGTGCCGCTAAAATTGTTCGAAGACGAAAGGTAATACATTAAATCAGGCGCGGGAAGGCAAACAGAATTATCCAGCCCCACCCGACAAATGCTTAAAATATCCATTATTCCTATTACATTGATTAACGATGTTTTATTTTGTTATTTTGCAGGTGCGAATGATGTGCAGCAATAATAGGAAATATATCAAGAATCTTGATATTGTAAGGAAATGTGGATGCAAAAAAAATGCTACTGACTGATAGATGCGACTACCCAATTACATAACAGCAGCTTAGAAACAAATTTAGAACAACGTAAAAGTATCACCATATTAAGTAATAATTTTAAGAGTAATAGCAATTATATTAACAAATTTAATGTTAGTAGCAATAGTAATTATAGTTTAAGCAATAGTATTAAGTTAACAGAAAACCTATATAATAATTTTAGTAAAATAGGGGAAAAGTTTAGCCGAAAGGCAAATGTTGATGATTACGTAGTCGAAAATGAGACTGAACGGAGCGAAGACAGTAATGAGCGCCATGAGCGAATGCAACTTAATCCAAGTACAGACTATTACAATGATGACGATGCTATATACGACAGTGATGAAGAAGATGTGCCGGAATTATTGCCAGAAGCTAAAGAATTAGTGCAAGTATCAATCAGCGACAGGAAGATATTAAATGACGATGAGGAAGACATGGGTTATGATGAAGACGATGAGCGAATAGCAATTGCTGCTGAAGGACCAAAAGAATTGCGATCTCGTATAAATGATAATTTTTCAAATGGAGAGGGGAGCGGCTTTCTTGAAAGGAAACGATTACATAGTTTACACGAGGAAACTGCTGATGACAGGTTAGGGGTTGAATACTCAAACTCTTTTCGCCACAAACAACAAAAGCTGTTTACAGATTATTTGGATAGTCAGGTTGGAGTTGTTGCGACGGAAGTTGATTTGCGAGAAAGCAGTGGCAGTTTTGCTAACGATGATGAAGATAATGATGACGAAAGCGATGACGACGATGATAGCGATGGGTTCTTCAACTCAAAACGGAGATCAAATGGTCGTTACTTTAGAAAAAATGCAAACGATGCTATAAAAATTATATCTACTCCTTTAGGCAAAGTTGGTATAGTCTATCAACAGATTGCTACTAATATTGATGATAAAATTCCTGAAAATATTGATAAGAAGTCGACGTCGTTCACTGATTTTGATGCCCTATCGCCAGACCTTGAAAGCAGTCATCGTTTAGCGTCTTCGCATCCGAAAATTACTCCTGTCTTAACCCCCGATGGCAAGGTTGCCCTGCTTTATCGTGGCGACTCTGAAAACTCTAAATACGAACCAATTCGAAATCTAACAACCCATAAATTAAATAAAGTCAGTGACCATTATCCAGATAGAAAAAAAAATATCTTAATTAATACAGATTCTAGTGATAGCATTGAATACAGCGATGTTGATTCTATGGGAGATACGGATGAAGCCTCCGACTTTAAATCTACTCCTCATAAAAGCAACCTCAAAAACAACTTTGATAGCAAAATGACAACAGAAGAACAAGCTGCAATTTTGCCTGCACCTGATGCTGCTCCTACTACCGGTTCTTTTATAATAAGACCAACTGATTCAGTGTTGCCCATGATAAATCGACCACTTTCTGAAGTTCTTGGTATTAAAAAAAATCAGTTTAAACAATTTAGAATTAAAGACATGTTAGCAACAACAGAAGGAACATCGAAAGCGCTATCTTCACTTAATATGGATAACTCAGAAGCAAACACATTGCACTACCTAACTAAAGTTAATTTAGCCGATTACCCAACATCTTCTCGTACCCGTAATTATGATTTTGACTTTAGTCGTGACAATACAATGCTTGATGAACGTTCACGAAGCAAAGAATATCAAATAAAATCGGAAATCAACAACAATAAACAAATGATTGGCACTGATGAGGCAATGAATGAAGATATTTTGTCAAAGACCGAAGTTGTCAATTTAGCAATTGTTCCTCATTTTGACGAAGACCTTGAACGCCTCCAAAGATTAAGGGAATACGAGGAAAGACGTCACCATAGACAAAGACAGAAACAAAATGACGAGGATCTATCTGGCATTCATTGCATCATGCAGGCCATGATGGGTATCGCCGCAATTTCAACCGTATTCGGCATGCTTGGAACATTTTTCAAGCAACGTATTCTCAATAAGTTACGTATAATGCACTGGTAGTACAAGAAGGGTATTCGATTGTTTATTGGTCCACAATTGAATACCCCCTTAAATGATATTTTAAACTTTTATTGCGGTTTCATTAGATCTCTTTTAAAATGAAATCATATATTACATTGACTAATAACAGGTTTTTTAACGGTCAGTATACGCATACCTGATAACAGTTTGAATGATATTTCCCGATTAAATCGACATACTAAATAAACTTTAATGGTCAATGGATGTGTTAGTTTTTTCCCGGAAATGTGGGATAAGTTTTGTAGTTTCCCGGGAATTCCCGCTTAATGTAAAATCATACAATACATAAAATAATTGTAATTAAATTAATTTGTTTTAACAAATCGAAGTAATTAATAAGATCTTACTACAAATATTTCATAAATAATTGCCCGTATTATGAATGGCGTCATCGACGTCACGTCGAAACGACAGTAAAAAATCGTCACTTGTCTACTCGTTGTCGACAACAATTGACTACTATTGACAGTCTTACTATTTTCTCAGGCTTATGAAGTTAGCCCAGCATGCTAATATAAGGCAATTGTTGTCGACAAAGCGTAGACAAGTGGCAATTTTTTGCTGTCGTGTTGTTGTGATGTCGACGTCGCCATTCATAATAGGAGGTAATATAAAATTTCACTGATAGAGAAAAAAATATTGTAGCCCCTTTGCAAAATTAACAACATGAGGTGCATATTAGGGATGGGCAAGTAAAAAAAATTTATCGATATATATATCGATACCGATATATTTTTAAATATGGATCGGTATCGATATATATCGAATAAAAAATATCGATATATCTTCAACAATGATAATTCATACGTAGTCCCCATATATTGTTTTAAAATAAAACAAAAAAGTACCTTTCTTATAAATAATTAAGCCGAAAAGAGTTAATTTTCAAGATCCTTACGGTTCCACCAATATTTCATGGATCATGCATCAACAAAATTACACTCAAAGCATGATAATTTTTCGAATAGACAAAATATTATAAATAAAACAAAAGATTTTGTTAGTAATATTCTATTTGATGAAGACTGTGACGAAACATTTTTAAAAATTGCACGAAAAGCAAAACCCAAGCTAAAAAATATCGAATTTGATACTGTCGGTATATTTGGAAAAAAATATCGAAAATAAAAATATCGACGATATATCGCGACCTTAATATTGTTTTGGCTCATATGCCAAAAGATCGGAATGGAGAAAAACAACAAAGAAGATTTACATAAAGTTTTCTCAAAATGTATCCGATAGAATTTTGTGTATTCTCACCACTGCTTCCGGCATATGTTTGGAAGAAAAATTTACATTTTTGTGAACTTTCATCAATCCGATTACAAATTAACATCTTCTTACTGAAAGTAAAATATCTTGTTATGTGCTCCAGTAGCCACTTTTCTTATTATATTTGTAAAAAGTAGCTTTTGTTGCTCCATGTGTATACCAGAGAAGGCCGAAAAGTTACTTTTTTAATACTCGTAACTTATCCATGCACATACGAGTATGAGTATTAAAGCATATGCGCACCAACAACCATGAGTATATACGGGCATGCATACCTATCAGTATCGACACAAATAAGTGCGCATATCGATAGGTGCTAGTTCGATCAAACAAATATGCGGGAGGTGTTGGTATAAAGAAGCATGTGTATAAGCATGTATCGACGGGTATGACTATAAGAACAATGTTACCACGCTTGCGGAGTAATGATTACATTTTCACTTTAATTGCACACAAATAATTTGTAATAATAACTTGGTGCAATTGAACTTAATTGTAATTGGACTATTAACAAATACAATTACTTCTGATTGTAATTGCTCTAGCACCAATTACAACTATAAATAATCGTAATTGTAGGAAGCCTATTACAAATTACTTGTAATTGTTAATGCAATCATGCCAATTGAAATAATAAGTATTTTGTATTGGCAATTACAATTACAAGGAAAATTAATTTTAATTACAATATACTAAATTATATTTTAAATTTTCAAAAGACATTTATATAGCCATAATGACGAAAAATTTATACAGCTTGTATCAATAAGAAACAACCTCTTAAATTTTTTCATACTCACAACCTTGAATAGCAGCAAAGTATCGTAAAACATCACTTTTAACGTGAAAATACGTGAAAAATTACCAAATAGCAAACAAGACGTAAAATATATCAAACATCGCTAAAATTGCAAGGAATGCCAAAATTTGGACCATTTTCGCGATTTTTTCTAAATTTTTTGCATTCCTTACAATTTTTTAAGCAATTGAAGGCTTGTTTGCAGTTTTGCAATTTCTCGCAAATGTTCGCTATTTTCGCGATAAAAGTGATTTTTTAGTCAGTTCTTCGATTTTTTATAGTTATACAAATTTTTTAATCACTATCAGAGTTTTCTATCCTTTTAGTGTTAGCAAGTTTTTGTGAATTTTCATCATATTGGCGATTTTTTCTGAGATTTTGGTTTCCTTACAATTTTAGCGATGTTTAATAAATTTTACGGATTGTCTGCAATTTTGCGCGAATTTTCGCGAAACATTAAAATAACTTGATAGCATCGGCATAATAGCTAAGCCTAATATTGATTAAAAAATAGGCTGACTTCCCTAACGTCAGTTGCTTTTTATTCGCATTATGGATAAAACAAATTAATTGAATTTTGCATAGAAATAGTTGGAAAAAATTATAGTACTTCAACAACTACAAAAAATGTTTCTGCCAACACTCAAAAAAAGTCGAAAAACAGAACGTGTTGCACGGCATATTGGAATATCGATAGGTATGCGTATGTATGCCAGGGTATAAACAAGATGTGTATCGATACATACAAGTATGAAATAAAGTGCGCAGGGGTATATGTAAGTATGAGAATGAATGAGCATAAGTATGCAGAAGCATAAAAAATGTGCTAGAGCACTCACATTGGTTTGTATCGTTTGGCTTTCTCTGGTGTATACTAACTGCTGTGTATTGAGTAACTTGTTATTGAGATGAAATTTTCTACTTTTTATTGAAAATAAGCGTATAAATGTTATTAGAAAAGATATTTACATGGAATAAAAAGTTAATATTGATGAAACTTGGTATTTTACTTGATTTCTGATTTGTATTTTTTTATTTAAAAAAAACTTATTTTTTGCAAAAAATTTATCAAAAATGATGATATCGAGCACAATGAATGCTTGATATCTCAGAAACCAGGAACAATTTCGTGAAACAGTTTTTGTATTCTGAAAGAGGGTATTCAAAATATATATATACCCCATACTTAAATAATTTTTTTTTTAAATGGTCGGTGGGCCAAAACAATACTAAGGTCGCGATATATCGATATATTTTTAAAAAAATATCGATATACCGACATATCGATATTTTTTACTCATCCCTAGTGCATATACACATAAAACAAAAAGTGTATAAGGGAGAGAAGAAATACGCTCGCTTATCCACCTGCTTGCAACAGGCATGGCTTTTATATGTAGAGTACGCACTTAAGTGCTTCCTGCAGCGACATAACATAAGCACTTCGTTCGTTACCTGTTTCGAAAATTCTAAATATTATTAATTCTTAAAACAATAACAAATGAAATTCGAAGGCTTATGCATATTCAAATTGTGCTATCAACAAAAAATTTTAGGAGGAAAAAAACAAATTCTATTGTAAAAAGTTTGGACATCATTCGGAACTGAAGACGATAGGAGAACAAAGCAAAACATTTTTTTTATTTCGAAAGTAAGTTTTTCGAATAGAATGAGCTTTTATAGATTTATTTATAATATCTTATGGTCGTGAGAGTAAAATTACACACCCACTTTCAACAGATGCTGGTTTTTCATTTCAAGCTTTTCACCACTTCCTTAAAAACAATTCTATTTTATCTTTAGGGAAACTCTATGATTTTCTGGGTACCAGGAACTGTTTTTTGATGACATGTCTGATACCTGAGACCTTACCAGACAATTAATCTAGTTGTCTAAATTTCCATCAGGCATATTACGTAATAGCCGGCAGTTTTCTGGTGCGACCTTTCTGCACATTTTCTGAAATATCCGTATAATATCAGACTAACCTGCACACTATCTTAAGGCAATTTAATTGTCTTTAAGACTGCAGAGTCTGCACATTTTCTAACCTATGACTTAAGACTTTTAGCAGTCACTTCTACATATTGTCAGATTTCAGTTTTAGTAATAGTTCTTATTTATTTCTTGAGACATTGTGCAAACAAATCGAATATTCCTTTAGAATTTCCCTAGAAAATTCTTCAGAAGTCGCACTGAATTCTATTGAACATTTCGGAAAAGTTTTCAGAATTACCTCACCCAAAGAGCTCCGCTTTGTTTTCAGCCACTCATATGATTGTTGGTACGTTGTCATACCACCTTCGGCATCGTGTGCACACTTTCTGACCTACTTCGAACCGTAATCGGCAGCAATTGTTTCTTGGAAAGGGCCTAAGCATTTTTCAAACTAAGCGTTTATTTATATTTTGTGCACTAAAAGAAAACATTTGAGGAATGTTAATTTAAATCCGGTACAAATTTTCCGAGATTTATTTCCCGCAAAATTAGGGGATCCCGGGAATTTTTTTCCGCTAATTCTCGAAAGGAAAACTGTAGTTAGTACATACTAGACATCCATACATTAAAAATTTAAATCCAATAGCTTTTGTTGTCAGTGGAGATTTATCTAACAACCAATATTAATTCAAGAAAACGTATCGATTTGTGTTATAAGTCCCTATTTAAGGAATTTTTCATATTTTTCTAATATGCCTTCGATTCTATTATAAAAAAAATCAAACTTTTACAATATCATGGTAGTATCCGTTGTTATTATATATATAATTCTCACACCATTTTTAGGATAAGGGTATGAAATAGCTCATTTTGCTGATTCGTTCAGATCCATCATAACGATTAAATGAATTGTGTCGTCCATCATTCGCATTTTACTCCGAACAGTGATTAAACGATAAACGGACTTTTAATCACCATGTCTGATGTCTTTCTACATATGCTTAAGAAAATGGTAAAACTAAAATGTTTTTAATACATTTGGACAAGGTAGGACATAAAAGAGTAGAATATCTCATTTTCGCGTTTGATAATCGTTTCAAAAAAATTAAAACAGTCATATTATCATGCTTAGGAAAAAAGCATTTTGCATTCTTGATGAGCTATTTTGATGCGTGTGTTGCGTTTTCTCTTCAAGAACATACAAGTTTTTAACGAGACTTCAAAGATGCCAGTTGTTCGAGACGTTGAAGGAAAAAAGGACATTCGAATGAATTGTAAAAAGACGATTAATGCATATTGTCAACAAATAAATGTTGTTAACTTTTAACTCAAGTTCAGGGCAAAAATCGTCAAATCGTCGAAGTGCTATTTTTAGGCTCAAAAATCGTCAAAATGACGATAAATCGTCTAATCTGGCAGCTATGCATGTAATTCATTTGCAAGAAAAAGCTTTATGAACAAAACAAACGTAACAAACCGTCTTGAAGTGCCGGTTTTGCATAGCTTATGGCTTAAGAGGTTTTCCCTATCGGTATATCGAGAAGTGGCTATGCAAAATTTATTACTCAGCGAAGCTGCTTTTCGATATATCTATAGGAAAAAACTCTTAAGCCTGGCCGATGACCTTCAATACAAATATCTTTACTCAACGAAGCACCTCCTTGAGTGGCAAAAATCTTTTCTCAGCGAAGTCGCTTTTCGATATGCGGAGGGGAAAAAAGTCGAAGGCTGGCTATGCAGAAATCTTTGCTCAACTCGTTTTACGAAAAATTAAAAATGCCCGCTAAGGAATTACGTAGCCCAAATAAATAAATAAAATTATGCCATATAAAAAATCAAAAATGGAAATGTTCCGAAAAAGATTTGTTGTTTTGAATGGAACAATTTTAAGGCCATTCTTCCTACTTGAGGAAAAATTAAAAATGGCCCAAACTGAAAAATGAGCCCAAACATTTTCTATTGTAAACAATAACAAAAAAATTTGGGGTCGTTTTTCCTATTTTGAGGTCATTTTTGGGGCGGGGCCATTTTTCACGGAGCCCGATTTATACAAACGATTTTATATCGATTTGATTTGAAAAAGTAGAAGTCGCTCAAATTAGTGAATCGTTCAATTGAACTATAATGGTCATTAGCAGGACTTGGAATTTCATGCAAATAACAAATGCACCTAAAAATGAAAAATATGCGCAAAAATATGCATTTACCTACGAACAAAGTACCAATACTAAAATATATGTATATATTAGATCATTTAGTTCCTCTAAGGAGCATAGCGCCTCAACAAAGGTTTTCCAATCATTTCTGTTTGATGCTAGGTTCTTAATTTCATTCCAACTTTTTCCTGCTCGCGATGCCTCTGATGTCTAGCTGCCTTCGTCAAGTGTGGGCAGGCCGTCCTCTCCTTCTGCTGCCTTGCGGATTTCAGTCAATGGCATTGCGGGCGTCTCTATGTGGTCTACGTAATGCATGTCCAATCCATCGCCATTTCCTCCTCAATATTTCGGTCTGGATTTGGCTTTGGTGTATGCGTGCCCAGAGGTTTGTATTTGATATCGTGTTGCGCCAGGAAATTCTTAATATCCTTCTTGGTTGGTGAAAACTTGCAATGTATTCAGGCCTTTAGCCGCCATATTCCACGTTTCACATCCATAGAGGAGCACAGATTTTACGCAAGAGTTAAAGATTGCGATTTTGGTGCGGGTGGAGATTGATGGTGATTTCCACTTTGTGCTTAGTTGGTCGAACGCTTATCTAGTTCGCATAATGCGGCTTGAGACGTCATCGGGCGAGCCTCTAGTCGATGGTATTATACTGCCAAAGTACCAAAAGTGGTGGACGTCGTGGAGTTGGATGTTTTGGATGAAGAATGGTTGGTTAGATGTTGCGTTTACTCGCATTACATTCGTCTTGTTTATGTTTATTCTGAGTCCCGCCATATCGGAGTGGCTGTGTGTTAGAAGGAATACTAAAATAATATGAAAATATTTTCTTTAATTTTTTATTATTATGTATTTAGAGAAAAAAAATATAAAACAAACATAATTGGGTCTATTATTTAATGCAATCCGACTGAGGATCGGTTGCCATCCATAATCGACCTATTAATATTTTTTCCAAAAATTAAGAAATATGTTTAACTACAAAAAGATGCATTTATTGCAAAATATGCGCCTTCCATCAAAATACAAATCAATGCCAATATACTTAAATTTTGATGCTTCACATAGATAATTAGTTAATACCTCTTTATCTATCACCATAAAAAACATGCATTTGCATGAAAGTCCGAGCCCTGGTCATTAGGGTGGAGTAATAATGTATGAACCAGGTATGCCCTTTTGGTACACAACATAGACTATTTTTTGGATTGATAGAAAATTTATAGCGTGAGTTGGAATGTAGTCTATTTAACTAATACTTTATACACCTAACATTTTTCAATCGATCTTTTTTCTCGGTGTAGTTTTAAAGAATATACTTGATCTAGTACTTCTGCTAATATTTTTAAGCTTTTGAAAAATTCTTTGTAGAAAGTTGTATTATATTCATAAATTTGGTCGGCTTAGAATCCGATAATCCCAACATAATATTTAAAAAATAAAACTCGGTAGATAGTTTTTGAAAAATGCAAAGTCAGATATCGCTTAGACTAAATGCTCCCGTCACTTGATATACCTAGTAGCTTTTAAATCTTGCATATAATTACCCATCCATTTTGAATATTTACTGCGCAACTTAAAAATACATTCGATATAAAAAGCTGTAAGAATTACAAGAGTGTTTCAAGACTGAGGGTAACAAAATATAATCACAAATAGCATTGCTAGATGGCTTTCAATTCATTCATGTGTCATTCGAGTTTTAGAACAGGATGAATCTAAGAAGTTTTTTAAGAACCAGTTTTTGAAGATCCTTCAAAAATCGGAGATTCAATGCTAGAAGCATAGATGAAATGAAAACTAAAATCCAGTTCAGATTTTGTCATATGCTTTAAGTATTTAACGGAATTCTTCATTCTAAAAAACTTATTTTGTATAAACCAAAAATCGAAGTTAAAAATATATTGCTGCTTCTTATTGAAATTATGGAAAAAAATTTCATGTGTAATTTTTCTTCTTACGTGTAATTTGGGAAAATCAGTTAAAACTTCTAGTCCTGAAGTAAACCGGCGGCGTTTGCAGGCTTTACTTTGTTTCTTCTGCGCAGTTTGCAAGTGGACTACTCATATGCAAAATGAAAAGAATATACACACTGTTCTCGAATTAGAGAACGGCGATTTCAATGGTATTTGCCGTTTTTCGAAGGTGCGCTATCTTCCCAATATTCCCGATTTAATATGAATACGGTAAAGTACTATAAAAACGATGTTTTTGTACTTAGCGCAAATTTTTTAACTTAAATCGGATGAATAAACAGAACATAACACGACACTATGGTTTTTGTCGATCAATCTACTTTTTTCGTAAATAGTTTAGTATAATAAAAACTATACAGTTTTTGAGTTTTAATCATTAAAATTCTCTTAAATTTACAGAAAATAAAATGGTACAGCAATTTTTATTCGCGTAAAATCGTTTTTTGCAAAAAATTCGACAAATTTTAACTTTTCGCAAAAAAAAACAAATTTAATTTTCGCGAAAAAAAGATAACAGAATATCTTAATGTTGTAGATATTTAATCAAATTAGCTAAAATTAAAATAAATCCCGAAAGAAAAAATCGTTTTTATGGTAATTTATAGAGTCCGACCGAAAAGCGGTTTTTTGGTTATTTGGTTGAATCCGAAACTTTTTTAGCAATCACTAATATTGCCATTTTTTAAGCTCATAAGAATTAAAAACTCATATATTTTATTAAGACTATTTTTACATAATACATACAGTGTATAGGTCAGTAGTTATTATGTCCACTTAGTGCCGTTTTGATATTTTCACTCTATTACGAAAAATTATTTTTTTAAAAGTGCAATTTTCATCAAAAATAATGGGCACAATAACCGATGTGGGGATACAGATACAAATCTGAAATTTTTAGCATTATAGCCTATACTTTGTTCATTATGTACACTAAGTGACAATCTGTTATTTTCATTTGTACACGAGATATGATTTTTTTTTTATTTTTTGATGTTATTAAAAAAAAATATTTTAAAAGATAAACAATCAATTTCAGTGCAAAATCTCAGACGTCAATTCGATTGCGAAAAATCGATTTGTTATAACACAAAATCGATTTTCAACTAGAATCGAAATCGTTCTACCATTCCCTAGTTTACGCTATTTATTTTTGCAGCAAACAGTTGAATAATTTATGGTACTATATCTTTTGGTTGCGCTATAGAAAGCTAAGTCAAATTTTCTTTTAATTTGCAAAACTATGGGACGGGGAAAAATAGATTCATGGCGGTGACTTATTTTTAATTTTGAAAATACTATTTCGATTAACTTCTTTAATTATACAGAATAAAAAGTTTCGGTATTCGGTCGTGCATTAGTAATTTACTATTACTTCATTTATAATCATTTCTTATTTGCAAATGAAAAGGTAGTGCTACCAATTGTGTTTCTTTAAACTTACTATCTCACGAAAACAATTGCTGATTAACGCACTATTTGCAAATAAGAAGTTTGACATGCCACCTTTAAGTAGAATACACATTGGCGAACTTGAGTGACAGTTAAAAATTCATAATTTTTGAAGGATAGTTTTGACTGTGTAGACTATCGATCATGTTTGACACTCAAACCGTCATTCAAGAAAAAAATTTGACACACAACATAGAAAATAACAAAATTGGATGAGCTTTATTGATAACAAAAATCTTTTATAATGACTTTTCTTAACTCAATTATTTAATTTTTTATTATTTAACATTTCATAAAAACATTGAATTCTTAAAAAAAATAATTATCCGCGTCCATGTTGTGAAGTTCATGCTACAAAAAATAACTCTTGACTGACACTATTTGGTTCACACTATCAGTCAAAAACCAATATGGCCGCAAAAATTTTTGTGGTTGACTCTTGACTGACGAAATTTATGTTCACACTATCGATCAAGCCAAATTTTGAGCAAAAAAGTCACTCATGTTCGTAAATACGTACTATACTTTACACATGTTTGTTTGTAAAAAATAATAAACAGATAAACATATTGGTGTCTATTTGGGAAAACGCGTCGAAGTAGTGAAAAATTACATGATAAAAAAACAAAATTTCACACATTGTTCTTGTTTTCTATACATTTCTAAAATCAAATATACGTGAGAATTTGAACGCCGGTAAATTTTGTATGATAAACAAAAACAATTTATGCAGTTTTGTTTTTGTTTGCTAGTCGACGCGTTTTCCCGAATATACACCATTAATAAATATATAAATATTCAGCGATGTAATAAATGACAATAAAGAAGTATTTGGCAGCACATAGTACATATCACACAACTTTCATCCTCGTTCATCCTCGTACTACATATTTCATATATGTATGCATATCTTTTTTTCATCTTGTCGAGTTTTTCAGTTAGTAAAAACTTTTTGTCTTAGCGACTTTTTTCAATTTGTCAATTTTTTTTTACTGATTTTTTCGTTTTAACGAATTTTTCCTTTTGGCAATTTTTTTCGTTTTGAAGCCCGCAATAAAAAGATTAATCTAGAATATAATCAAAGAATCAGAGAAAAGGTCGATTTAGCATTTTCTGCGTTCTGTGAAAAATAAAAAAGCAGTTACGAGTTGTCAACTTATGAACATTGATATGTATTTTTTTGCACTAAACAGAAAATATAATGGAAAAAACTAAACCAAGCAAATTTTACACATCATTGTTTTTCTGCTTATTTTATGTTTATTTGTATTAGTTTTAATGAAAATAACACTTTTTATATTTAAATTTTTAACTTTTCTTTAACGTTTTAGCACAATATTCCTTTCCATTTTTAATAATTCTAAGGTTATAAATTTGCTTATTTTATTTTTATTTACAATAAGCCGTGAAACTGTCAACTTAATCATCTCATATGTACCGTGAACTGGTTTGTTTAAAATTGTATGAATTTTGCGTAAACACGATTAAAACGTGGAGTCCGAAAATAGTATAAGACGAAAAATAAAATTTGTATATTACACAGAAAATTTCACTTTTACATATTGAAATCAGACGAAAACTTAAGCAGGGCATACACTACTCCAGTATACTGGCACAAACAAGTGATGTTGAATCATGGTCGAAATACATACCATACAAGCATACTGGTGCAATATTCATTTCTTTACAAATTCTGTACGGATGAGTTGTTGTACCCAGTGCGCACCGCTTATATTTTTAAAACAAAAATTAAGGAAAACGCGGGTTTTTTTTATTAAAAAATTATTAGGAATGATATGTTTTATTTCAGAAATACTGTACAATACATAGTTTGTTCCTTTTTTTCTTAATTTATGAGTAATTTATTCAAGTAAATGTGTGTTACACCGATGTTTACTCTTTGACAACTTTTCTCAACTGAGCTAAATGCACCATACACAATACCACAAACTGGTACCATCAGCAAAATATCAAACTCTGTTTGACATCGCTACACAAATCGTACAATACCACCAAATGTCCATACACGACCCAACCACTGGCGACAACACTGATTGCGCGTGCATACTGGTGTAGTGTATGGGGCCCTTTAGACAGTGTAATGGCAGCTTAACAAACTTATAAAAAAAATTATAACATACTTCATAAACGTGTATGATATTTACATACATAATTTTACAGACATGTTAATGTGAAAGCTACCCAGATATCGGATATAATATCTAAGTTCTGTAATTACGTATAAAAATACATACATATATACATACAAACGCAGCATTTCCTTTAAATATGCCGTGATATATTTAATTAACGTCTTAATAGTATTATTTTATTTATTTTTATTTTTTTATATATTATTCTTTTTTTTTTACTTTAAAAAACTGAATTGCTATTTCTTATAATTGTTTTTATTTTACCTGTCCTGTATTTCATGAGGAATGAAAATGTTCGGTTTTAGTTCTTGAAACGACCTTTTATGTGATTCCTCTTTTATATTATAGAGCAATCTATTGTGGCCATTTAAGGTCTTTATCTTCGGTGTTTTCGTAGCATTATTGCTATAAACAGGGAAACCGGAAAAATGACCTTAAAAATGTGTTTTTTGCTCATTAAATATGCACTAAAAACTTAAAAATATGCTCCCAAAATGTAAGAAATATGCACTTAAAGCTTTATCATTTTGTTTATAATTTATGTGATATTCATTTCTGATACCACGAATTATGTACATATATTAGTGGAATGCAATAATGCCTAAGATAACGTCCAAGGATATTATTTCCACTTCAAAAAGGAAATAATGTCCATGGGAATGTTAAATAGTGGCTTCGCAGAGTAAAGGTTTTCTGCCTACTCGAAAATCTGAACTCTGCGAAGCCACTATTCGACATACCCAGAGAAGAAAACGATTAATCGCGTCTAAAGGTCAATCTTCCGTCTGCGATATTATTGCATGAACTTTATTTGCATTTTTTATGGCCATTATTTCCTTTGCAGCATGAAAATAACATCCATGGACATTTTCATTGGACGATATCGCATGTTACCTATATATTCTGGTTCCTTTTGGGTACGGCAGTCGAATTAACAATCCCAGCCTGGCATGTCATCTGCCCGAATATAAAATTTTGGGCACCAAGACAACAAGACGTATTTTTTGCTTCCTATTAGGAACAAATCAGCAAAATCACATAAATAGCTTAAATATTCGCAAACGCGACTATTCTCGTCATGCTGTTTTTCTATGAAGTGCAAATAAGCCAACAATCTCGACAAAATTGAAATTGTTCAAAAAATCCTCAAAACTACATAATTGAACATTTTTAAAACTGGGAATTAATTAGTGGAATGAGGAAAATTGTTCAGAAATTGGGGAAAAATACATTCGAGTAAATTTCAAATCGTAAAGGAAAAAATTTTTAAATGTAGAAAATTTTCACAATTTTCGATGGAAGTGGTCCATTTCCTAAAAAAATTAGTTAACGTTAACTTTAGTTAGATATAGACACCTTCTATCCATATTTAATATCATCCATTCAATGGAGTGCGATTTGCTCATATATATATATATATATATATATATATATATATATATATATATATATATATATATATATATATATATATATATATATATATATATATATATATATATATATATATATATATATATATATATATATATATATATATATATATATATATATATATATATATATATATATATATATATATATATATATATATATATATATATATATATATATATATATATATATATATATATATATATATATATTTATATACATATATATATATATATATATATATATATATATGTATATATATATATATATATATATATATATATATATATATATATATATATATATATATATATATATATATATATATATATATATATATATATATATATATATATATATATATATATATATATATATATATATATATATATATATATATATATATATATATATATATATATATATATATATATATATATATATATATATATATATATGAGCTGTTATATATAATTTCAAAAAACTCCGAAACAGTTCCAAATATAAAAATTATATCTGTGTTTTTCTTTAATAAGCGCAGATGTTCATTTTTATCGATTTTGAGTTATTGATGGCAAATTTCATTATTTTATACGGTCTTTTACATGGACTTAAAATTTCGCTAATAACATGGACCCATTCCGATTTTTGTTTTCTTAAAACTACGTTACTTCTTAATTCATTCAAATATATTTGAGCTCTAATGAACCAAATCCACTTACAATTGCGTGTTGACAATTTATTGTCGTTAAAGAACACATAGCTTCGACATAAGCTTTTTTTCTGCACACGCTTTTACCTTATATGTTTACATGACTGTCCAAAAAAGGCTTGATAAAAATCACAGTTTCTGTAGTGTTTCGGCTCTCCTGAAAAAATTGGTTTTTCGATATATGCTCTTATTCAAGAAATTTGCAGATATATGAATTATTAAAGGTAATTTTATTTCGCATGTTTTGGTGATTTATTTATTCAAATCGCACAAAAAGCTTCCGAGTAAGGGTGGAATTTACTGATGTAGCTAGTGGAAATATTAGTCACGCCCATAAGGAAATCTGTACGTGATAGAAAACACTGAAAACGGATTTGCATTTAGAACATTAAACTTTGTATATTCCACATATATTTATTTATAGGCGACTATTTCTGCAGATTGGTGAGATTGATTAATATTAAAAAAATATGTTAATAGAGATTGAAAATTTTACTTTTGTTATACATGAGGGACCTTATGTACAACAGTGTAAAATCAAAAGTATGAACTTTTTACTTACTAGAAATCCTAATATAAGTTTATTTTTTTGGAATATGCTTTTCTCACATATTTTTATTGAACCAGTGTTATCTCAATTTGTTTAGAGAGTTAATATAAAGTGCTTTCAAACCTTTTTTATTCCAACCGTGATAGTAAAGAGATTGGCTTTTTTCCAATGGGTGTGTTGCTGATCACTAGCACAAAGATTTGTATGCACATTCCATCCCAAAACGCAAAAATAACTTTTTAACTCGAAATGTACTAAACAAATGAACAAAACGAACAATAATGAGACTAAGCCCACTTTAAGGACAATGTACATAGACGACTTCGGACCACAAAGAAACCGCTTCATTATTCCCCTTATCCACAAACAATGCCGAACCTATTCAAAGTTAATATATCGTTAAATAAAACGCAAAAGCCCTACCGAACAAAAAATTCTAATCGGCTATTTAATAAATTCCGATTTTTTTTCACCAACACACATAACTACAATAAAAATCTGACTTTTCCAAAAAAAATATCAATATAATTAAGATAAACTAAAATAAAACAAATCTGTAGTGAGATTCCATAACTTTTAACAATAACAACAGTTGTTATATTGTCAACTTCTTAACTTTTTTGCACTAACGATTTTACGATTCTGTGACCTCTTGTTAACAACATTGTTTAAATCTGACATCATGGGGCATATCTATTAAAATAAGCAAAAAACGCAACGAGGAACGTAACAAAAACAAATGAAATTGTAATTGTCAAACAGTGTACAGAAATTGTTTTTCATTAATTTCGTTACTTGTGTGAAATAAATATTAAATTAAATGTTTAAGTAATACAATTATTGTTATTTAAAGGTAAATGTTTTATATATTTTTATATTTTTGTAAAAATTAACTTTAATTGCGGGCAGCTGACTCGTTGTCTATTCGTTAACAACGGAAAAATTATTGTCGTTAGTTAAACAACAGCAAATATTATTAAAAATGTTACAGAGTAGCTAAGTCTGCAATTTGCTTGTTAAATTTTTTAACAATGACAACTATTGTTATAATTGAATAGAGAATCGCACTACTTGCCAATTACATAATTTAGGATATTTATTGCTTCTCCTGTAAAATTATGGAAGTAATAGTTAGGGATGTTTGGGTGTCAGGTGACAATATGTATATATATATATATATATATATATATATATATATATATATATATATATATATATATATATATATATATATATATATATATATATATATATATATATATATATATATATATATATATATATATATATATATATATATATATATATATATATATATATATATATATATATATATATATATATATATATATATATATATATATATATATATATATATATATATATATATATATATATATATATATATATATATATATATATATATATATATATATATATATATATATATATATATATATATATATATATATATATATATATATATATATATATATATATATATATATATATATATATATATATATATATATATATATATATATATATATATATATATATATATATATATATATATATATATATATATATATATATATATATATATATATATATATATATATATATATATATATATATATATATATATATATATATATATATATATATATATATATATATATATATATATATATATATATATATATATATATATATATATATATATATATATATAGATATATATATATATATATATATATATATATATATAGATATATATATATATATATATATATATATATATATATATATATATATATATATATATATATATATATATATATATATATATATATATATATATATATATTTATATATATATATATATATATATATATATATATATATGTATGTATATATATATATATGTATGTATATATATATGTATGTATGTATATATATATATATATATATATATATATATATATATATATATATATATATATATATATATATATATATATATATATATATATATATATATATATATAGATTTTAATTATACAATTCTAATATTTTTCTTTACATCATCGGTGCAAAAATTTAAGATTAATAACAAAGCTCAATGATGAATTTAAAATATACTATATATAAATAAGAAAACTAAATGAATCGAAATATTATCTAAGCTGGGTAGTCGCATGTAAAAATAATAATTAAATTACTATAAAAATATATTTATTAAATGTAGGATAAGGTGATTCGTAATAATTTTAAATAATTTTAAACAATAAAGAAGAGTAAATATATAACTGGTTTTAGTAAAATTATTTCAGCATTAGAAACCCCTTCCGTCATAATGTTACCATTGCTGTAACGCAAAAATATGGCACAAAGAAACCTTTAAGTTCACTTAAGGCCCTGATTCACTATTCTGCACAGTCGTACGATTCATTTACAGGAATATCTGAAACTATTCTGGCAGATTTTCCTGTGAGTGAAACAAAGTGTACTGTGGATGGCACACTATCGCACCAAAAAGAAATACTTATGTTATCTTCTATATAATTAATAGGCAAACAGATTCCTTGTGAAGAAGTTTCAGCTTACATTATACAGCTGATTTTGATCAATTTTACACAATTTTAAACATATTTATTCACTGATGTTGTAATACAGTTTAGTTTCCAGCTGAGGTAGTCGACAGTCTGTCCAGGATCTTACCAAAAGCCTGCTTCCTTTGTAAATAAAACATGAAGATGTTTGGTGTTTCAAATCTTCAATGAACACAGACTAATTTATTTATGAAACTTAACTTAACTACTATGCACAATATATAGACTTAGGTCTATAAGTATATCGTACTCGCTGGATGCCTTCCTTTCTTGGGTTTTGCTGTTGTCCGTGCACCAGTTTTAGTCGGCACCTTGTAGTGCCATCACTGACACTGCCATCCCTGGCAATAGTAGTAAAATATAAGTACTAAATTTAGCAACACTAATAATAGAGACTCGATATAGACATAAGTTATATACCTACCTTACTCATACTTATACATATATGATTACTCTTAATATTTAACATATAGTTTCTCTCTTACTCTAAGTGTATTATGTCTGATGTTATTTGTAATATTCGCTACCAACCTAAAATAAAATAAAGGATAGATCATTCTAGTTTGAACGATTAAACGGACACAACATGGCGATCCTGCCAGTCTTGGTATAAGCTTTTTTTTAAATAAAATTTCAAGAGCGCGATGGAAAAAGATAAGTGAAAAAAAAAGTGCTAAACAATTGAAATTATTAATAAAAATCTAGCCCGTGCGATATAAAATAAAAAGTAATTAAATAAATTTAAAAAAAAAGCAATTAGCGTGTCGGAAAGGTAAAAGGCGGTTCTCGTCACCGTCCCGGATTGGAGAAGGAAGAAAAAAATAATAAAACATTTACAAATTTTCATTTTTGAAGTGATATTGTGTATGTGCATAAAAATGCAATAAAAGTAGTGTGACAAGAAAAGTACAGTCGACAAACATTCTTTAAGGAAAAGTGCGCATCATCAGTTATAACGGGAAAAAATGGAAAAAATCCAAGTTCAGTTACAAAACGCGTAAAACAAAAGCAATTTAAAACAAAGTATAACCAGATGAAAAAAAACGATGTGAAAATAAAAACGAAAATTAAATCGTGCCATAAAACAGTTACAATATTTTTTTAATATCCCGTTAATAAATACATAGCTGAAAAATCTTGGAAAGAAAAGAAAATAACTGGTGAATAAGCAACACACTAAAAACAAAAACCCGTTGGTAACATTGAAAGTTAAAAGAAAAACATAGAACTAAACAGAAACTAAACAAACCCTTTGGTAACATTGAACTTGGAAGAATTAAAAAGAACTAAAAAAAAGAAACATAAAGCATATTAAAAATGTACATATTTAATTTTGAAAATTAAACTTGCATATACCTGTATAATAAATGCAAATTAAAAGCATAATTGAAAAAAAGGTGATTAGTTTAAAGTGAAAAGTCGGTGCGAAAAAGAAGAAAAAACACATGTGAAGTAAAATAAAAATTACAACAAAAAAATATAAAATAAAAATTACTGATCAGAGGCGAAGTTGAGTTAAAGTTGCCGGCGGCAGCTGCTTACCAATATGAAAAATTAATGTTTTAATGAAAATATTTAAATATTACGAAACAAAACACCCGTTTAGTACAAAATGTGGAACTGAAAAAAAAAACAAAAACTTAAATCAAAAGTAACCAAAGAAAGCAGATGGAAAAACAAATTACTGAAAATTAACAATCCTTGAAGAAAGCAAACTAAAGAAAATAGTGAAGGAAAGACATCTTCAGGATTCAACTTAAAAAGAAAAGCAACTTAGCGAAGCGAAAAACAACTAAATAAAATAATTAAACAGGCAGACAGAAGAAACAATAAGAAAATTATATTGTTTGAAAAAGTTTAAAACATCAAGGGAAAAAAATCTTCAATTAGAAAAAAACAATATAAAAACTACAAAAACCAAAATAAATGCAAAACTAAAAAAAAAGGAAGAAAAGTAGAAAAATACAACACAAAGAATATAAAATCAAACAACGTCATCATGCTGAGCCGTGACAAGAAGAAGAAATCACAACAACTACATCAGCAACACAAAAAGAAGACATCACAACAACAACACGAGTCAACGAAGAAACACAACGTTAAAATTTTGTAAATATACATAAAATATATACTAATTTTCTTATATAAATACTTAATCATATATATATTTATCTATAAATACTTACCAATAAAACTTATTATAAACTATATATACTTAATCATACATACTTAATTATATACATATATAAATACTTATTTCTATATAAATACCTATTTCTATATGCATATAAATATTTAATTCTACTAATTACTATAGTGTACATATATATATATATATATATATATATATATATATATATATATATATATATATATATATATATATATATATATATATATATATATATATATATATACATATATATAACAATTTAAAATAAATACATAATAACAATGAAAATGAATTTAAAAACAGAAACATGTACTTATTTTTTTAATTGCAAATATACCTATATATGTATAATATAATAAAGAATAAATAAAACAGAAAAATAGAATGCAGTAATAACAAAAAAAAAAGAAATTCTAAAGTAATTTCTGTAAAATATACCTATGTATATACATCATAGCTGGGCATACTCGTTCTTTTTAGTGACTTGTCATTTTTGTTCATTACACGAAAGGGAACAAGTTTGTTCTTTTGGTTCAGTTGTTCATTTATTTGTATGAACTGAATGACTGAACAGCTTTAAAACATAAAATAAAGATTATCAACATCGTTCACTTTTAGTTCAAACATTTTACACACATACATATTATATATCAAGTGCTATCCAAAATGTTCAATAATAAAGCAAAAATGTTTCATTGATTATTTTGTTAATCTTTAATATTAATTTTAAATTTCGAAAATTCTAAAGATACTAATTAACTATTTTATGTACTTTAAAAAAACATAATGAATGTTTTATTAAATGAAATTAATACTTCCTTTAAATTATATTTGTTAAAATATATCTCCGATTACGAAATCATTTAAATATTTGTTTATAGTGGTATTGAACAATAAAAAGTGGAAAGATACACAAATAATAAAACTAACCAGAACAAGAAAAAGAAAAAAATCTATGAACAAGTTCACGTCGTTCATTAAGCTGAATCGTTCAATTGAACAAGTTCGTACATGAACAGCACATGCCTAATATACATAGTTGTGACTAATGGAAACACATATGAATTATCCCTCATAATCTCAATATATGAACAATTATCGCAACAAAAGCTATAAAATGAAATTTTAGAAAGGTTTTCAAAAACATACCTATTAGAAAATATTTTCAAACCATTAAACGAAAATGATACATACAAATATCAATTTTGATATTCAAGTCATAAGAAAATATTGAAATTTAAAAACCAAAATATTTGAAGTTAAAAAAAAAAACTTTCTTTCTTTCTTTTTGCATTTAACACAACAACAAAGATATCAAAGATTTAATTTTAAATTAAAACCCAAAACATATGAAATTATTTCTTTTACCCTTTTTCTTATTGCAAGAATATTCGGTTTTGGCTATGCAAAGGAAAAATGTAGTAAGTGAGACAATCCACCGAACATAATAACATCTAATAGATGTCTAAGTTGCATAATAAGACATATAAGACACTAATTGCAGAATTTAAACGTGTTCAAAAACGTATATTGCAAAATAGACCAATTTCTACGAACATTTCGAAAATTAACGAGTATATTTACCTTTTAACTTCAAGTTATAATTCAATATTAGAATATACCGAGACAAGTTTTATTTACTTATCAGAGTCGGATAAAATTAAAACTTTAGTTCAAGTTGATTGTTGTAGGAAGCTACTAGAAAAGTGTTACGCCAGACTAAATTACGAAACAACAATACCTAAGTTCAATTTAGACAACCCGAACGAAAATTTTTTTACACGTGTTGAAGAGGGCGTTCTGCTAGAAGCTAAGTCGGATATTGGTTTTGAAAATTTTCAATTAAATACAAGCAAAATGGCTACAATAGAACAGAAAAGAAATTACATTACGATGTGTGCGTCGATAATTAGAGAAAATTATAATGGTAATCCGTTAACATTACAGTCATTTTTGGATAAGATCGATTTAATTAAAGATCTAACAGAACCGAATTTAGAAACGACTTTTATTAATTTTGTCAAGTCGAAACTGGAAGCGAAGGCCCGAGAGGTGTTACCAGATAACATAGATGCAGTGGAAGATATCAAAAATGCTCTAAAAAGTAAAATCAAGCCGGACAATTCAAAAGTGATAGCTGGCAAAATAGCTGCGCTCAGTGTCAGAAATGGCAATTACACTGAATTCTCTAAAGAAGTAGAGGAACTAGCTGATGCACTACGTCGCTCACTGGTATTCGAAGGTACAACTAAAAACAAAGCACAAGAAATGGCAATAGAGCAAACCGTTGCTACCTGTCGCCTCAATGCAAGATCGGATCTAGTGAAGTCTATTTTGGCATCCTCGGTTTTTTCAGACCCGAAAGAGGTAGTGGCCAAATTAGTAATTGAGCAAACGAATGAAACAAAAGAGAAGCAAGTGTTCGCAGTTCAGAACAATAGTAGAAGTAGAAATAACGGTTTTCAGCAAAGCAATAGTTTCCGACGCTTTCCTAATAATAATTCTTTCCGAGGTAACAGCAGAGGTCGATTTTATAATACAGGGTATCAAAGTAACAATCATAATTTTAACACGAGGCAAAATCAAAACAATTATAACTATTGTGGCAATAACACGAGGCAAAATCAAAACAATTATAACTATCGTGGCAATAACCAAAATAATTTCAATCGGACTGTACATCCAAGGGTTTCCGTCAGGTCTTTAAACGCGGGAGTCCCTCAACAATCGGCGTTGAGGGAAATAGAAGAAGAACAATAGAAACAAAGCCGAAGGCAATATATAGTCTAAATCTAAATTATGCCGATTTTATCAGATTAAATTGTACTAACACAAACCAAGTCTGTACATTCCTTGTTGATACTCAATCCGACATATCCTTAATTAAGAATTCATGCGTAACTTTCGATACATTTGTAAATAAAAACGAAATAATTAGCATCACAGGTATAACCAATGACCCAATATTAACACTGGGTACAATTTGCACAAACCTGATAATTTCAAATCAACAAATTCCACAAATTTTGCATGTCGTAGACGATAATTTCAATATTCCAGTAAATGGAATCTTGGGAAAGGATTTTCTCAAAGATAATGGATGTACCATTGATTATAAAAATTTCACCATAACTTTAAACGTTAGAAATAATACAGCACAGTTACCTATTTTACAAGGTATAGGAAACTCTACCTGTTTTATCCCACCACGGTGTGAAGTTTTTCGGATATTTAACTTGCGGAATGTAACAGAACCAATGTTTATTGATTCTTATGAAATTTGTGATGGCGTTTTTATTAGTAAAACTATTATCGACTCAAATAATCCTATTTTGCGTTTAGTTAATACCACCGATGAGTACAAATGTATCAGAAATAACAATATAAAAAGAGAAACACTTAGTAATTTTTACGTTTACTCGATAAATGATAACGAGGTTAGTGATGAACGTATAGGAAAATTGAGAACCATTTTAAAAAATCAAATGCCAAAATATATTGAAAATAAATTAATGCCAATTTGTGAACAATACGCAGACATTTTCTCATTAGACGACGACAAAATGACAACAAACAATTTTTACGAACAGAAACTTAGATTGAATGATCCTTCACCAGTGTATACTCGGAATTACAGACTGCCACACAGCCAAAAACAAGAAATAAGTAGACAAGTAGACCATCTACTCAAGAACGAACTAATTGAACCCTGCACATCAAACTTTAATAGTCCTCTGATACTCGTCCCAAAGAAAAGCTCAGATGATACAAAATCATACCGAATGTGCGTGGATTATCGCGCCGTTAACAAAAAGTTGGTTGCGGATAAATTCCCATTACCACGGATAGATGACATATTGGATAATTTAGGTAGAGCAAAACATTTCTCTATAATAGACTTATTTTCAGGATTCCATCAGGTTCCTTTGCACCCAGATTCGCGAGATGTCACCGCATTTAGCACTGACAAGGGCTCCTTTCGTTGGAAAGTGTTACCATTTGGTCTTAATGTAGCACCAAATTCACTCTCTAGAATGATGGCAATTGCGTTTTCCGGGCTTGCGCCCAACAAAGCGTTCCTATATATAGACGATATAATTATCATTGGTTGCGGAACAAAACATCATTTAGACAATTTAAGAGATGTTTTCGAAACACTACGGAGTCATAATTTAAGGATAAATCCTTACAAGTGCAAATTTTTTCAACCAGAAGTAACATTTCTTGGTCACCGTTGTACTGCTAAGGGACTTTTGCCAGACAATAATAAGATCAAAGCCGTAGAAAATTATCCAACACCAAGCGATAAGGATTCCGTCCGACGTTTCGTGGCATTTGCCAATTACTATAGACGATTCATTCCGAACTTTGCTACCTTGGCAGCTCCTTTAAATCAATTAACTAGAAAAACTATTCAATTTTGTTGGAACGACAATTGTCAAAAATCATTTGAAAACTTAAAATCCTGTTTAATATCACCGCAAATATTACAATACCCAGATTTTGCAAAACCATTTCTCATCACCGTTGATGCATCAAAATTTGGCTGTGGCGCAATTCTCAGTCAGGATTTTGAAGGCAACGATTTGCCTATATCCTTTGCTTCGAAATCATTCTCGCGTTCAGAACAGAAGAAACCCGTAATAGAGCTCGAGCTTTTAGCGATCCATTTTGCAGTATGTCAATTCCGACCATATATATATGGTACTCATTTTACAGTAAGTTCAGATCATAGACCCTTAGTCTATCTTTTTAATCTAAAAGACCCCTCGTCAAAATTAACCCGAATTCGTTTAGAGCTTTCGGAATACAATTGTACCGTAGAATATATTAAAGGAAAGTACAATGTTGGCGCTGACGCTTTATCTAGGGTTTCAATGGAAGAGTTGAAGAATAATAAGACAGTTCTTGCAGTAACGACTCGCGCAATGGCTAAACGACAATGTGACAACAATAATAGCACTGAAAATTCTTTAAACATTAATAAAAATTTAAAGTTGAAAATTTATGATAAGTTCTGTCATGACTTCAGTAAGAACATAGCAAAATTTAAAACAGTGATCCATAGATACGATGACAATATTATAAAACTGCGCATAAATGTATATAAAAGATTTAAAAAACTGCTGTGTGTAGACTTCGAATTTGTTAACGAAACACCAAGCTTAGGCTTCCTGCTTTCGAGGTTAGAAAACGAAACCAACAAACTCGGGATTTACCATGCAGAGTTACAAAAAAACAATTTATTTTTAAAATTTTTTACCATACAGGATCTAAAGGATCAGGGTAATAAAACATTAAAACTCTTAGAGATAATTCTTACTGAACCCATAGATGTAATAACTGACAATGAAGAGAAAAATAATCTTATGGAAATCTATCATAGAGATCCCATTTTAGGACGACACTGTGGACAAAAGAAACTGTATGCCAAGCTTAGAACAAAATACTACTGGAAGAAAATGACAATAGATATAGCGAAATTTGTAAGGAATTGTGCAGAATGCAACGTAAATAAGGTCAGACCATCAAATACTGAACAACTTGTTTTGACCCCTACACCTACTAAAGCGTTCGACATAGTAGTTATAGACACAATAGGACCATTAGCCCAGTCTAATTACGGCAACAAATACGCTCTCACATTAATGTGCGATTTCTCGAAGTATTTAGTCACAATAGCTATACCCGACAAATCAGCACAAACAGTGGCTCGTGCTATTTTTGAAAGTTTTATATTAATTTACGGCAAAATGAATACAATTAAATCAGACCTTGGCACGGAATTCAAAAATGAAGTATTTTCTGAATTGTGCAAGTTTTTAAATATAGACATAAAGTTTTCTACTAGTTACCACCATCAGACTCTAGCACAGTGGAACGTAACCATCGTGTTTTTAACGAGTATATTCGGGCTTATCTTAAAGAAAATATTTCCTATTGGGATACCTACTTAAGATATTTCACATTTTATCACAATACTTCGTCGAACACTGTGTTTGATAACAAATTTACTCCGTTCGAATTGGTTTTTGGGAGGAAGGCAGTACTACCTAACGAAGAAAGTAAGGACTTAGATCCGTTATACAACCTGGATAATTACAGTAAGGAAATTAAATATAGGTTACAAAAAACGAATATCCTTGCAAAACAGCTGATTGATAAGCATAAAGAGAGAAGTAAAATATACTTTGATAAATTTTCAAAACCCATATTGTTGGAATTAAATGATGTTGTATATTTACAAAAAGAACCTTATGATAAACACAATAGCATATATGACGGGCCTTATACTGTAAAATAAATCGAAGGCACTAATGTTAAAATTCAAAATAATGTAACAAAAAAAATAAAAACCGTTCATAAAAATCGTATAAGAAAATAAGACATGAAAATTTAGTAACAAACAAAAATGAATTGAATTGCACAAAATTAAAACTTTCATAAAACCTTTAAGAATTAAAACAAAAAAAACAAAACAAAAAAAAACATGATATATTTAAGAAAAACAATAATAAAACAAAATTTGTAATAAATTTTCAAAACTTTTTATTTCCATTGAATATAAAAGTTATGGGAAAAAATATTTAAAAATTATAAACAAATAATATGGAAAAACAAATTTTTTATTATAATAAATTTATTATAATTACTTACAACAATAAGATACAAAAAATTTTTTTAAAGTAAATTCAGAAATCTGTTTACTTAAACAAAATTAAAAAAAAAACAATTTAAAACAAAACCAAAATTTTTTATATACATACATATATATTTCTGAAAAATGCTGCATCAAACGAGACTGATCACCTCGGTTTGATTCAACATTTTTTTATAAAAAGGGAGGTGCATGGGTATGTGGCCAATGCCTATGTTTCCTAAGTTTCCAATGTTTCCAAGCTTTAAAAACAAATATATAAAAGTTTCCAGATTTTTAAATTATTAAATCAAATCTTTTTTTTTTATAAAAAGGGCGGTGTAGTGCCATCACTGACACTGCCATCCCTGGCAATAGTAGTAAAATATAAGTACTAAATTTAGCAACACTAATAATAGAGACTCGATATAGACATAAGTTATATACCTACCTTACTCATACTTATACATATATGATTACTCTTAATATTTAACATATAGTTTCTCTCGTACTCTAAGTGTATTATGTCTGATGTTATTTGTAATATTCGCTACCAACCTAAAATAAAATAAAGGATAGATCATTCTAGTTTGAACGATTAAACGGACACAACAACCTGCCTTGAGATTATTACCGACCGTAAGTAAACTGAAGCGGAAGAATATGTGAAACTTCGGTTATCACTAGTCGGGTTAAATAACTACGAATACACGAAAAATGTGGAAGATCGGATATTTGGCTAGCTACTACGAAAAATTCGGAAGATCCGGTATTCGGCGAACTACTTGTGTAAATAAATACGAATACACGAAAAATGCGGAAGATCGGGTATTCGGCTAACTACTCGTATTAATAAATACGAATACACGAAAAATGCGGAAAATCGGGTATTCGGCTAACTACTTGTGTAAATAACTACGAATACACGAAAAATGCGGAAGATCGGGTATTCGGCTAACTACTCGGATTAATAAATACGAATACACGAAGAATGCGGAAGATTGGGTATTCGGCTTACTACTTGTGCAATTAACTACGAATACACGAAAAATCCGGAATATCGCGTATTCGGCTAACAACTCGTATTAATAAATACGAATACCCAAAAAATGCGGAAGATCGCGTATTCGGCTAACTACTTGTGTAAATGCTGTGTGATAATCCTTTGATTGAACCAATGGCAGCTCTTGACCTCTATCCTGTAAACACTATAACTCCCACTCATTTCCACGCTACTTCAGATTTTGGAACGATTTTCCGTCATCCCACGTCAAATTTGGTTTGTAATCAGATAGCTCAATTGACCTGGTATTTGTAAATCATAGACCTAGAGTACTCCTATACGATCAGTTGTCAGCGTCAGTCTTTTCTAAGCATGATATACTTTTCGTGGCATATGATTTGCATACATGTTGCGAAGACACAATTATTTCATATCGAGATCTACATAACATTAATTATACTACACTCAATCATAACATTGATAATATCGATTGGCACCAAATCTATACTCTAGAGTCTGTTGACGATCAACTTTCTTTTATTCAAGGAAATGTTAAGTCTTTATTTGATTTCTGTGTTCCAACGGGAACTAAATGTGTTAAAGCAAGTCAACCACCCTGGTTTAGTGCTCAAATAAAAAAACGAGATGAGGCTTATAACAGATGGAAAAGATTCAGAACGAGTGAATTTAAAGCAGTGCACAAACAAGCTCGGAGGGAAGCTACAAAGCATATCCATGCGGCAAAATCTACGTTTTATCAAAGAAAATTCGCTTCTGCAATTGATAGCAAATCCAAGTGGAAAGAGATAGGCATTGGGCAAAGAAGCTCTATCTCGTGTCCGCCTGATATTGATATAAATGCTCTTAATCAAAATTTCGTAAATGTCAATGTTCCGCTTCCACCCAACAACATTTATTCTAACCTCTGCTATGTTCCAATCGAAAATATCTTCAGTTTTCGTTGCGTTGATCGGATTGAAGTGTTGCAAAGTTTCTCTGAGATCAAATCTAATGCAACCGGTACGGATGGTATTAATCCTATTTTCTTAAGAATTTTACTACCAAAGCTTCTGCCTTATCTAACACACCTATTTAATTCTATTCTAACTAAATCTATTTTTCCTGTGGAATGGAAGCTATCTAGAATCATCCCTATTCCTAAACCTAATAACGACTTCCGTCCAATAGCAATACTTCCGTTCTTATCCAAGGTTCTAGAAAACTTTGTTGGTAAACAAGTGAAAGAATATTTGAGTAGTATGAAATTGATATCTGAGAGACAATCTGGTTTTATGAAAGGTAGAAGCTGCATAACCGCACTTGTAGATGTTATAGAGGATATCAGAACCAAAATCGATCATAATATGGTTGCTTTTTTAGTTTTACTTGATCATAGTAAAGCATTTGATACGGTGGATCATTCGATTCTATTAACAAAACTGCAAAAATTTTACCATTTCTCAAGCTCCGCTTGTGCACTCATATACTCGTACCTTACAAATCGATCACAAGTAGTTCAGCTTAAAGACAACATTTCTAATGAGTTAAACGTCAGGAGAGGAGTTCCCAAGGTTCAATACTTGGGCCTCTTCTTTTCTGCATGTACATCAATGACCTCCCTAATATTCCCATTAGCAGCACAGTTCATATCTATGCTGACGATGTTCAGTTGTACAACAGTTGCGATGTCGCCGATATAGATATCTGTGTTAACAAAGTCAATGATGACTTGACTAAAATTGACAGCTGGGCTAGGGCAAACGGTTTATGCATAAATCCTGCAAAATCCAAATGCATTTTTATTTCAAAATCTAAATATAATTTTGATAATTTTAGAATAAAAATCCAAGACAAAGACATTGCTTTTGTTACCTCGGCATCTAATCTGGGAATTATGTTTCATGAAAGGCTTTCCTGGTCTGCACACATTAACACCGTTGTGGGTAGAGTATATGGTATGCTAAGGAGCCTATGGGAAGTTAAGGACTCGACCCCACTTGATGTACGTATGTTACTGGCAAAAACTTATCTAATACCCTCACTTTTATACGGTTGCGAACTTTTTGCGAATTGCGCTTGTGAAGACCTTCGCAAACTCAGAGTCGCCTACAATAACATTGCACGCTATATTTTCCAGAAAGGACCTCGTGATCACATATCATTATATTCTTATCAGATCTTTCAAATGAAATTTGAAGATCTGTTAACTACAAATGTCTTATCTTTTTGCAAAAAATAATCATAACTCAACAACCCACATATATTTTCAATAGGATCACATTTGCCAGATCAAACCGTGGTAAAAAGATAATTCAAATAAAATATAAGAGCCTTTTATCACAACGGCAATTTTTGATTCACACAATAAGTCTTTGGAATTCATTGCCAAATTACATGCAAAAATTAAGCAACGCTAATGTGTTAAAGAGGGAGCTAAAAAAATTATTTATGTAATGACTACTTTTTATTGCTATTTTATTATTATCTTTAATTTCTATTTTATTATTATCTTTATAATTTCTATTTTATTATTATCTTTATAATTTCTATTTTGTTATTATAATACATCACTTTATTACATACTTGTTCTGTAACATAATAGTTTCAATTATGTATACATACCTATTTGAACTAAGATTACAACTGGCAATGCTGTCATTACAATAACAAATACGTACTAATAGTCAAAACGCCAATAATAGTCTTCGTGACGTAGGCGTTCCGACAATAATTATAACAATTATTTTTGAGTTCTAGAAATACGTAATTTTTGCGAGTTATTTTTACTTAAAATTAAAAAAAATAAATAAATAAAAATGTAAAAATAAAAAAGAAGACAAAATATTAAAATTCAAGACAGCATTGTCAGGTGGAAACGCTGAGTTTATCATAGATTCAATGTTTTTTTAAATTAACTTGTATTTACTATGTCAAAAATCTTTTATTACTCCAAATATGTTTGTATATCGTTTAAAACTTTTGTATTTGGTATATATCAGTGTGCTCTCATATCACTAGCACTGTCACTTATAAGATATATTTTCTTGTTGTGCTAGTTATCAAATAAATAAATAAAATAAATAAATACGAATACACGAAAAGTGCGGAAGATCGGGTATTCGGCTAACTACTAGTATAAATAAATACGAATACACGAAAAATACGGTAGATCGGGTATTCGGCTAACTACTTATTTATACAATAATGCATGCACATAAATATTACTGAACCAGAATAGGCAAAGATCTCTGACGATAGTTCAAGTGGCCTACTTGCAACTACCGTTCGTACGGTGTCGTGACTTGCTCCCCGATTGTGTGCACAAGTTGAACACTTATCCAACATTATTCATCAACCAAAAAAGTTTTAGTAAAATTATTTCAGCATTAGAAACCCCTTCCGTCATAATGTTACCATTGCTGTAACGCAAAAATATGGCACAAAGAAACCTTTAAGTTCATTTAAGGCCCTGATTCACTATTCTGCACAGTCGTACGATTCATTTACAGGAATATCTGAAACTATTCTGGCAGATTTTCCTGTGAGTGAAACAAAGTGTACTGTGGATGGCACACTATCGCACCAAAAAGAAATATTTATGTTATCTTCTATATAATTAATAGGCAAACAGATTCCTTGTGAAGAAGTTTCAGCTTACATTATACAGCTGATTTTGATCAATTTTACACAATTTTAAACATATTTATTCACTGATGTTGTAATGCAGTTTAGTTTCCAGCTGAGGTAGTCGACAGTCTGTCCAGGATCTTACCAAAAGCCTGCTTCCTTTGTAAATAAAACATGAAGATGTTTGGTGTTTTAAATCTTCAATGAACACAGTCTAATTTATTTATGAAACTTAACTTAACTACTATGCACAATATATAGAATTAGGTCTATAAGTATTTATATCGTACTCGCTGGATGCCTTCCTTTCTTGGGTTTTGCTGTTGTCCGTCCACCAGTTTTAGTCGGCACCTGGCTTGAGATTATTACCGACCGTAAGTAAACTGAAGCGGAAGAATAAGTGAAACTTCGGTTATCACTAGTCGGGTTAAATAACTACGAATACACGAAAAATGTGGAAGATCGGATATTTGGCTAGCTACTACGAAAAATTTGGAAGATCCGGTATTCGGCTAACTACTTGTGTAAATAAATACGAATACACGAAAAATGCGGAAGATCGGGTATTCGGCTAACTACTCGTATTAATAAATACGAATACACGAAAAATGCGGAAAATCGGGTATTCGGCTAACTACTTGTGTAAATAACTACGAATACACGAAAAATGCGGAAGATCGGGTATTCGGCTAACTACTTGTGTAAATAATTACGAATACACGAAAAATGCGGAAGATCGGGTATTCGGCTAACTACTCGGATAAATAAATACGAATACACGAAGAATGCGGAAGATTGGGTATTCGGCTTACTACTTGTGCAAATAACTACGAATACACGAAAAATCCGGCATATCGGGTATTCGGCTAACAACTCGTATTAATAAATACGAATACACAAAAAATGCGGAAGATCGGGTATTCGGCTAACTACTTGTGTAAATGCTGTGTGATAATCCTTTGATTGAACCAATGGCAGCTCTTGACCTCTATCCTGTAAACACTATAACTCCCACTCATTTCCACGCTACTTCAGATTTTGGAACGATTTTCCGTCATCCCACGTCAAATTTGGTTTGTAATCAGATAGCTCAATTGACCTGGTATTTGTAAATCATAGACCTAGAGTACTCCTATACGATCAGTTGTCAGCGTCAGTCTTTTCTAAGCATGATATACTTTTCGTGGCTTATGATTTGCATGCATGTTGCGAAGACACAATTATTTCATATCGAGATCTACATAACATTAATTATACTACACTCAATCATAACATTGATAATATCGATTGGCACCAAATCTATACTCTAGAGTCTGTTGACGATCAACTTTCTTTTATTCAAGGAAATGTTAAGTCTTTATTTGATTTCTGTGTTCCAACGGGAACTAAATGTGTTAAAGCAAATCAACCACCCTGGTTTAGTGCTCAAATAAAATCTTTGATAAAAAAACGAGATGAGGCTTATAACAGATGGAAAAGAGTCAGAACGAGTGAACTTAAAGCAGTGCACAAACAAGCTCGGAGGGAAGCTACAAAGCATATCCATGCGGCAAAATCTACGTTTTATCAAAGAAAATTCGCTTCTGCAATTGATAGCAAATCCAAGTGGAAAGAGATACGCAAGATAGGCATTGGGCAAAGAAGCTCTATCTCGTGTCCGCCTGATATTGATATAAATGCTCTTAATCAAAATTTCGTAAATGTCAATGTTCCGCTTCCACCCAACAACATTTATTCTAACATCTGCTATGTTCCAATCGAAAATATCTTCAGTTTTCGTTGCGTTGATCGGATTGAAGTGTTGCAAAGTTTCTCTGAGATCAAATCTAATGCAACCGGTACGGATGGTATTAATCCTATTTTCTTAAGAATTTTACTACCAAAGCTTCTGCCTTATCTAACACACCTATTTAATTCTATTCTAACTAAATCTATTTTTCCTGTGGAATGGAAGCTATCTAGAATCATCCCTATTCCTAAACCTAATAACGACTTCCGTCCAATAGCAATACTACCGTTCTTATCCAAGGTTCTAGAAAACCTTGTTGGTAAACAAGTGAAAGAATATTTGAGTAGTATGAAATTGATATCTGAGAAACAATCTGGTTTTATGAAAGGTAGAAGCTGCATAACCGCACTTGTAGATGTTATAGAGGATATCAGAACCAAAATCGATCATAATACGGTTGCTTTTTTAGTTTTACTTGATCATAGTAAAGCATTTGATACGGTGGATCATTCGATTCTATTAACAAAACTGCAAAAATTTTACCATTTCTCAAGCTCCGCTTGTGCACTCATATACTCGTACCTTACAAACCGATCACAAGTAGTTCAGCTTAAAGACAACATTTCTAATGAGTTAAACGTCAGGAGAGGAGTTCCCCGAGGTTCAATACTTGGGCCTCTTCTTTTCTGCATGTACATCAATGACCTCCCTAATATTCCCATTAGCAGCACAGTTCATATCTATGCTGACGATGTTCAGTTGTACAACAGTTGCGATGTCGCCGATATAGATATCTGTGTTAACAAAGTCAATGATGACTTGACTAAAATTGACAGCTGGGCTAGGGCAAACGGTTTATGCATAAATCCTGCAAAATCCAAATGCATTTTTATTTCAAAATCTAAATATAATTTTGATAATTTTAGAATAAAAATCCAAGACAAAGACATTGCTTTTGTTACCTCGGCATCTAATCTGGGAATTATGTTTCATGAAAGGCTTTCCTGGTCTGCACACATTAACACCGTTGTGGGTAGAGTATATGGTATGCTAAGGAGCCTATGGGAAGTTAAGGACTCGACCCCACTTGATGTACGTATGTTACTGGCAAAAACTTATCTAATACCCTCACTTTTATACGGTTGCGAACTTTTTGCGAATTGCGCTTGTGAAGACCTTCGCAAACTCAGAGTCGCCTACAATAACATTGCACGCTATATTTTCCAGAAAGGACCTCGTGATCACATATCATTATATTCTTATCAGATCTTTCAAATGAAATTTGAAGATCTGTTAACTACAAATGTCTTATCTTTTTGCAAAAAATAATCATAACTCAACAACCCACATATATTTTCAATAGGATCACATTTGCCAGATCAAACCGTGGTAAAAAGATAATTCAAATAAAATATAAGAGCCTTTTATCACAACGGCAATTTTTGATTCACACAATAAGTCTTTGGAATTCATTGCCAAATTACATGCAAAAATTAAGCAACGCTAATGTGTTAAAGAGGGAGCTAAAAAAATTATTTATGTAATGACTACTTTTTATTGCTATTTTATTATTATCTTTAATTTCTATTTTATTATTATCTTTATAATTTCTATTTTATTATTATCTTTATAATTTCTATTTTGTTATTATAATACATCACTTTATTACATACTTGTTCTGTAACATAATAGTTTCAATTATGTATACATACCTATTTGAACTAAGATTACAACTGGCAATGCTGTCATTACAATAACAAATACGTACTAATAGTCAAAACGCCAATAATAGTCTTCGTGACGTAGGCGTTCCGACAATAATTATAACAATTATTTTTGAGTTCTAGAAATACGTAATTTTTGCGAGTTATTTTTACTTAAAATTAAAAAAAATAAATAAATAAAAATGTAAAAATAAAAAAGAAGACAAAATATTAAAATTCAAGACAGCATTGTCAGGTGGAAACGCTGAGTTTATCATAGATTCAATGTTTTTTTAAATTAACTTGTATTTACTATGTCAAAAATCTTTTATTACTCCAAATATGTTTGTATATCATTTAAAACTTTTGTATTTGGTATATATCAGTGTGCTCTCATATCACTAGCACTGTCACTTATAAGATATATTTTCTTGTTGTGCTAGTTATCAAATAAATAAATAAATAAATAAAATAAATAAATACGAATACACGAAAAGTGCGGAAGATCGGGTATTCGGCTAACTACTGGTATAAATAAATACGAATACACGAAAAATGCGGTAGATCGGGTATTCGGCTAACTACTTATTTATACAATAATGCATGCACATAAATATTACTGAACCAGAATAGGCAAAGATCTCTGACGATAGTTCAAGTGGCCTACTTGCAACTACCGTTCGTACGGTGTCGTGACTTGCTCCCCGATTGTGTGCACAAGTTGAACACTTATCCAACATTATTCATCAACCAAAAAAGTTTTAGTAAAATTATTTCAGCATTAGAAACCCCTACCGTCATAATGTTACCATTGCTGTAACGCAAAAATATGGCACAAAGAAACCTTTAAGTTCATTTAAGGCCCTGATTCACTATTCTGCACAGTCGTACGATTCATTTACAGGAATATCTGAAACTATTCTGGCAGATTTTCCTGTGAGTGAAACAAAGTGTACTGTGGATGGCACACTATCGCACCAAAAAGAAATATTTATGTTATCTTCTATATAATTAATAGGCAAACAGATTCCTTGTGAAGAAGTTTCAGCTTACATTATACAGCTGATTTTGATCAATTTTACACAATTTTAAACATATTTATTCACTGATGTTGTAATGCAGTTTAGTTTCCAGCTGAGGTAGTCGACAGTCTGTCCAGGATCTTACCAAAAGCCTGCTTCCTTTGTAAATAAAACATGAAGATGTTTGGTGTTTTAAATCTTCAATGAACACAGTCTAATTTATTTATGAAACTTAACTTAACTACTATGCACAATATATAGAATTAGGTCTATAAGTATATCGTACTCGCTGGATGCCTTCCTTTCTTGGGTTTTGCTGTTGTCCGTCCACCAGTTTTAGTCGGCACCTGGCTTGAGATTATTACCGACCGTAAGTAAACTGAAGCGGAAGAATAAGTGAAACTTCGGTTATCACTAGTCGGGTTAAATAACTACGAATACACGAAAAATGTGGAAGATCGGATATTTGGCTAGCTACTACGAAAAATTTGGAAGATCCGGTATTCGGCTAACTACTTGTGTAAATAAATACGAATACACGAAAAATGCGGAAGATCGGGTATTCGGCTAACTACTCGTATTAATAAATACGAATACACGAAAAATGCGGAAAATCGGGTATTCGGCTAACTACTTGTGTAAATAACTACGAATACACGAAAAATGCGGAAGATCGGGTATTCGGCTAACTACTTGTGTAAATAATTACGAATACACGAAAAATGCGGAAGATCGGGTATTCGGCTAACTACTCGGATAAATAAATACGAATACACGAAGAATGCGGAAGATTGGGTATTCGGCTTACTACTTGTGCAAATAACTACGAATACACGAAAAATCCGGCATATCGGGTATTCGGCTAACAACTCGTATTAATAAATACGAATACAAAAAAAATCCGGAAGATCGGGTATTCGGCTAACTACTTGTGTAAATGCTGTGTGATAATCCTTTGATTTCCACGCTACTTCAGATTTTGGAACGATTTTCCGTCATCCCACGTCAAATTTGGTTTGTAATCAGATAGCTCAATTGACCTGGTATTTGTAAATCATAGACCTAGAGTACTCCTATACGATCAGTTGTCAGCGTCAGTCTTTTCTAAGCATGATATACTTTTCGTGGCTTATGATTTGCATACATGTTGCGAAGACACAATTATTTCATATCGAGATCTACATAACATTAATTATACTACACTCAATCATAACATTGATAATATCGATTGGCACCAAATCTATACTCTAGAGTCTGTTGACGATCAACTTTCTTTTATTCAAGGAAATGTTAAGTCTTTATTTGATTTCTGTGTTCCAACGGGAACTACATGTGTTAAAGCAAATCAACCACCCTGGTTTAGTGCTCAAATAAAATCTTTGATAAAAAAACGAGATGAGGCTTATAACAGATGGAAAAGATTCAGAACGAGTGAACTTAAAGCAGTGCACAAACAAGCTCGGAGGGAAGCTACAAAGCATATCCATACGGCAAAATCTACGTTTTATCAAAGAAAATTCGCTTCTGCAATTGATAGCAAATCCAAGTGGAAAGAGATACGCAAGATAGGCATTGGGCAAAGAAGCTCTATCTCGTGTCCGCCTGATATTGATATAAATGCTCTTAATCAAAATTTCGTAAATGTCAATGTTCCGCTTCCACCCAACAACATTTATTCTAACCTCTGCTATGTTCCAATCGAAAATATCTTCAGTTTTCGTTGCGTTGATCGGATTGAAGTGTTGCAAAGTTTCTCTGAGATCAAATCTAATGCAACCGGTACGGATGGTATTAATCCTATTTTCTTAAGAATTTTACTACCAAAGCTTCTGCCTTATCTAACACACCTATTTAATTCTATTCTAACTAAATCTATTTTTCCTGTGGAATGGAAGCTATATAGAATCATCCCTATTCCTAAACCTAATAACGACTTCCGTCCAATAGCAATACTTCCGTTCTTATCCAAGGTTCTAGAAAACCTTGTTGGTAAACAAGTGAATGAATATTTGAGTAGTATGAAATTGATATCTGAAAAACAATCTGGTTTTATGAAAGGTAGAAGCTGCATAATCGCGCTTGTAGATGTTATAGAGGATATCAGAACCAAAATCGATCATAATATGGTTGCTTTTTTAGTTTTACTTGATCATAGTAAAGCATTTAATACGGTGGATCATTCGATTCTATTAACAAAACTGCAAAAATTTTACCATTTCTCAAGCTCCGCTTGTGCACTCATATACTCGTACCTTACAAACCGATCACAAGTAGTTCAGCTTAAAGACAACATTTCTAATGAGTTAAACGTCAGGAGAGGAGTTCCCCGAGGTTCAATACTTGGGCCTCTTCTTTTCTGCATGTACATCAATGACCTCCCTAATATTCCCATTAGCAGCACAGTTCATATCTATGCTGACGATGTTCAGTTGTACAACAGTTGCGATGTCGCCGATATAGATATCTGTGTTAACAAAGTCAATGATGACTTGACTAAAATTGACAGCTGGGCTAGGGCAAACGGTTTATGCATAAATCCTGCAAAATCCAAATGCATTTTTATTTCAAAATCTAAATATAATTTTGATAATTTTAGAATAAAAATCCAAGACAAAGACATTGCTTTTGTTACCTCGGCATCTAATCTGGGAATTATGTTTCATGAAAGGCTTTCCTGGTCTGCACACATTAACACCGTTGTGGGTAGAGTATATGGTATGCTAAGGAGCCTATGGGAAGTTAAGGACTCGACCCCACTTGATGTACGTATGTTACTGGCAAAAACTTATCTAATACCCTCACTTTTATACGGTTGCGAACTTTTTGCGAATTGCGCTTGTGAAGACCTTCGCAAACTCAGAGTCGCCTACAATAGCATTGCACGCTATATTTTCAGAAAGGACCTCGTGATCACATATCATTATATTCTTATCAGATCTTTCAAATGAAATTTGAAGATCTGTTAACTACAAATGTCTTATCTTTTTGCAAAAAATAATCATAACTCAACAACCCACATATATTTTCAATAGGATCACATTTGCCAGATCAAACCGTGGTAAAAAGATAATTCAAATAAAATATAAGAGCCTTTTATCACAACGGCAATTTTTGATTCACACAATAAGTCTTTGGAATTCATTGCCAAATTACATGCAAAAATTAAGCAACGCTAATGTGTTAAAGAGGGAGCTAAAAAAATCATTTATGTAATGACTACTTTTTATTGCTATTTTATTATTATCTTTAATTTCTATTTTATTATTATCTTTATAATTTCTATTTTATTATTATCTTTATAATTTCTATTTTGTTATTATAATACATCACTTTATTACATACTTGTTCTGTAACATAATAGTTTCAATTATGTATACATACCTATTTTAACTAAGATTACAACTGGCAATGCTGTCATTACAATAACAAATACGTACTAATAGTCAAAACGCCAATAATAGTCTTCGTGACGTAGGCGTTCCGACAATAATTATAACAATTATTTTTGAGTTCTAGAAATACGTAATTTTTGCGAGTTATTTTTACTTAAAATTAAAAAAAATAAATAAATAAAAATGTAAAAATAAAAAAGAAGACAAAATATTAAAATTCAAGACAGCATTGTCAGGTGGAAACGCTGAGTTTATCATAGATTCAATGTTTTTTTAAATTAACTTGTATTTACTATGTCAAAAATCTTTTATTACTCCAAATATGTTTGTATATCATTTAAAACTTTTGTATTTGGTATATATCAGTGTGCTCTCATATCACTAGCACTGTCACTTATAAGATATATTTTCTTGTTGTGCTAGTTATCAAATAAATAAATAAATAAATAAAATAAATAAATACGAATACACGAAAAGTGCGGAAGATCGGGTATTCGGCTAACTACTGGTATAAATAAATACGAATACACGAAAAATGCGGTAGATCGGGTATTCGGCTAACTACTTATTTATACAATAATGCATGCACATAAATATTACTGAACCAGAATAGGCAAAGATCTCTGACGATAGTTCAAGTGGCCTACTTGCAACTACCGTTCGTACGGTGTCGTGACTTGCTCCCCGATTGTGTGCACAAGTTGAACACTTATCCAACATTATTCATCAACCAAAAAAGTTTTAGTAAAATTATTTCAGCATTAGAAACCCCTTCCGTCATAATGTTACCATTGCTGTAACGCAAAAATATGGCACAAAGAAACCTTTAAGTTCATTTAAGGCCCTGATTCACTATTCTGCACAGTCGTACGATTCATTTACAGGAATATCTGAAACTATTCTGGCAGATTTTCCTGTGAGTGAAACAAAGTGTACTGTGGATGGCACACTATCGCACCAAAAAGAAATATTTATGTTATCTTCTATATAATTAATAGGCAAACAGATTCCTTGTGAAGAAGTTTCAGCTTACATTATACAGCTGATTTTGATCAATTTTACACAATTTTAAACATATTTATTCACTGATGTTGTAATGCAGTTTAGTTTCCAGCTGAGGTAGTCGACAGTCTGTCCAGGATCTTACCAAAAGCCTGCTTCCTTTGTAAATAAAACATGAAGATGTTTGGTGTTTTAAATCTTCAATGAACACAGTCTAATTTATTTATGAAACTTAACTTAACTACTATGCACAATATATAGAATTAGGTCTATAAGTACATCGTACTCGCTGGATGCCTTCCTTTCTTGGGTTTTGCTGTTGTCCGTCCACCAGTTTTAGTCGGCACCTGGCTTGAGATTATTACCGACCGTAAGTAAACTGAAGCGGAAGAATAAGTGAAACTTCGGTTATCACTAGTCGGGTTAAATAACTACGAATACACGAAAAATGTGGAAGATCGGATATTTGGCTAGCTACTACGAAAAATTTGGAAGATCCGGTATTCGGCTAACTACTTGTGTAAATAAATACGAATACACGAAAAATGCGGAAGATCGGGTATTCGGCTAACTACTCGTATTAATAAATACGAATACACGAAAAATGCGGAAAATCGGGTATTCGGCTAACTACTTGTGTAAATAACTACGAATACACGAAAAATGCGGAAGATCGGGTATTCGGCTAACTACTTGTGTAAATAATTACGAATACACGAAAAATGCGGAAGATCGGGTATTCGGCTAACTACTCGGATAAATAAATACGAATACACGAAGAATGCGGAAGATTGGGTATTCGGCTTACTACTTGTGCAAATAACTACGAATACACGAAAAATCCGGCATATCGGGTATTCGGCTAACAACTCGTATTAATAAATACGAATACACAAAAAATGCGGAAGATCGGGTATTCGGCTAACTACTTGTGTAAATGCTGTGTGATAATCCTTTGATTTCCACGCTACTTCAGATTTTGGAACGATTTTCCGTCATCCCACGTCAAATTTGGTTTGTAATCAGATAGCTCAATTGACCTGGTATTTGTAAATCATAGACCTAGAGTACTCCTATACGATCAGTTGTCAGCGTCAGTCTTTTCTAAGCATGATATACTTTTCGTGGCTTATGATTTGCATACATGTTGCGAAGACACAATTATTTCATATCGAGATCTACATAACATTAATTATACTACACTCAATCATAACATTGATAATATAGATTGGCACCAAATCTATACTCTAGAGTCTGTTGACGATCAACTTTCTTTTATTCAAGGAAATGTTAAGTCTTTATTTGATTTCTGTGTTCCAACGGGAACTACATGTGTTAAAGCAAATCAACCACCCTGGTTTAGTGCTCAAATAAAATCTTTGATAAAAAAACGAGATGAGGCTTATAACAGATGGAAAAGATTCAGAACGAGTGAACTTAAAGCAGTGCACAAACAAGCTCGGAGGGAAGCTACAAAGCATATCCATACGGCAAAATCTACGTTTTATCAAAGAAAATTCGCTTCTGCAATTGATAGCAAATCCAAGTGGAAAGAGATACGCAAGATAGGCATTGGGCAAAGAAGCTCTATCTCGTGTCCGCCTGATATTGATATAAATGCTCTTAATCAAAATTTCGTAAATGTCAATGTTCCGCTTCCACCCAACAACATTTATTCTAACCTCTGCTATGTTCCAATCGAAAATATCTTCAGTTTTCGTTGCGTTGATCGGATTGAAGTGTTGCAAAGTTTCTCTGAGATCAAATCTAATGCAACCGGTACGGATGGTATTAATCCTATTTTCTTAAGAATTTTACTACCAAAGCTTCTGCCTTATCTAACACACCTATTTAATTCTATTCTAACTAAATCTATTTTTCCTGTGGAATGGAAGCTATCTAGAATCATCCCTATTCCTAAACCTAATAACGACTTCCGTCCAATAGCAATACTTCCGTTCTTATCCAAGGTTCTAGAAAACCTTGTTGGTAAACAAGTGAAAGAATATTTGAGTAGTATGAAATTGATATCTGAAAAACAATCTGGTTTTATGAAAGGTAGAAGCTGCATAATCGCACTTGTAGATGTTATAGAGGATATCAGAACCAAAATCGATCATAATATGGTTGCTTTTTTAGTTTTACTTGATCATAGTAAAGCATTTAATACGGTGGATCATTCGATTCTATTAACAAAACTGCAAAAAGTTTACCATTTCTCAAGCTCCGCTTGTGCACTCATATACTCGTACCTTACAAACCGATCACAAGTAGTTCAGCTTAAAGACAACATTTCTAATGAGTTAAATGTCAGGAGAGGAGTTCCCCGAGGTTCAATACTTGGGCCTCTTCTTTTCTGCATGTGCATCAATGACCTCCCTAATATTCCCATTAGCAGCACAGTTCATATCTATGCTGACGATGTTCAGTTGTACAACAGTTGCGATGTCGCCGATATAGATATCTGTGTTAACAAAGTCAATGATGACTTGACTAAAATTGACAGCTGGGCTAGGGCAAACGGTTTATGCATAAATCCTGCAAAATCCAAATGCATTTTTATTTCAAAATCTAAATATAATTTTGATAATTTTAGAATAAAAATCCAAGAGAAAGACATTGCTTTTGTTACCTCGGCATCTAATCTGGGAATTATGTTTCATGAAAGGCTTTCCTGGTCTGCACACATTAACACCGTTGTGGGTAGAGTATATGGTATGCTAAGGAGCCTATGGGAAGTTAAGGACTCGACCCCACTTGATGTACGTATGTTACTGGCAAAAACTTATCTAATACCCTCACTTTTATACGGTTGCGAACTTTTTGCGAATTGCGCTTGTGAAGACCTTCGCAAACTCAGAGTCGCCTACAATAGCATTGCACGCTATATTTTCCAGAAAGGACCTCGTGATCACATATCATTATATTCTTATCAGATCTTTCAAATGAAATTTGAAGATCTGTTAACTACAAATGTCTTATCTTTTTGCAAAAAATAATCATAACTCAACAACCCACATATATTTTCAATAGGATCACATTTGCCAGATCAAACCGTGGTAAAAAGATAATTCAAATAAAATATAAGAGCCTTTTATCACAACGGCAATTTTTGATTCACACAATAAGTCTTTGGAATTCATTGCCAAATTACATGCAAAAATTAAGCAACGCTAATGTGTTAAAGAGGGAGCTAAAAAAATTATTTATGTAATGACTACTTTTTATTGCTATTTTATTATTATCTTTAATTTCTATTTTATTATTATCTTTATAATTTCTATTTTATTATTATCTTTATAATTTCTATTTTGTTATTATAATACATCACTTTATTACATACTTGTTCTGTAACATAATAGTTTCAATTATGTATACATACCTATTTTAACTAAGATTACAACTGGCAATGCTGTCATTACAATAACAAATACGTACTAATAGTCAAAACGCCAATAATAGTCTTCGTGACGTAGGCGTTCCGACAATAATTATAACAATTATTTTTGAGTTCTAGAAATACGTAATTTTTGCGAGTTATTTTTACTTAAAATTAAAAAAAATAAATAAATAAAAATGTAAAAATAAAAAAGAAGACAAAATATTAAAATTCAAGACAGCATTGTCAGGTGGAAACGCTGAGTTTATCATAGATTCAATGTTTTTTTAAATTAACTTGTATTTACTATGTCAAAAATCTTTTATTACTCCAAATATGTTTGTATATCATTTAAAACTTTTGTATTTGGTATATATCAGTGTGCTCTCATATCACTAGCACTGTCACTTATAAGATATATTTTCTTGTTGTGCTAGTTATCAAATAAATAAATAAATAAATAAAATAAATAAATACGAATACACGAAAAGTGCGGAAGATCGGGTATTCGGCTAACTACTGGTATAAATAAATACGAATACACGAAAAATGCGGTAGATCGGGTATTCGGCTAACTACTTATTTATACAATAATGCATGCACATAAATATTACTGAACCAGAATAGGCAAAGATCTCTGACGATAGTTCAAGTGGCCTACTTGCAACTACCGTTCGTACGGTGTCGTGACTTGCTCCCCGATTGTGTGCACAAGTTGAACACTTATCCAACATTATTCATCAACCAAAAAAGTTTTAGTAAAATTATTTCAGCATTAGAAACCCCTTCCGTCATAATGTTACCATTGCTGTAACGCAAAAATATGGCACAAAGAAACCTTTAAGTTCATTTAAGGCCCTGATTCACTATTCTGCACAGTCGTACGATTCATTTACAGGAATATCTGAAACTATTCTGGCAGATTTTCCTGTGAGTGAAACAAAGTGTACTGTGGATGGCACACTATCGCACCAAAAAGAAATATTTATGTTATCTTCTATATAATTAATAGGCAAACAGATTCCTTGTGAAGAAGTTTCAGCTTACATTATACAGCTGATTTTGATCAATTTTACACAATTTTAAACATATTTATTCACTGATGTTGTAATGCAGTTTAGTTTCCAGCTGAGGTAGTCGACAGTCTGTCCAGGATCTTACCAAAAGCCTGCTTCCTTTGTAAATAAAACATGAAGATGTTTGGTGTTTTAAATCTTCAATGAACACAGTCTAATTTATTTATGAAACTTAACTTAACTACTATGCACAATATATAGAATTAGGTCTATAAGTACATCGTACTCGCTGGATGCCTTCCTTTCTTGGGTTTTGCTGTTGTCCGTCCACCAGTTTTAGTCGGCACCTGGCTTGAGATTATTACCGACCGTAAGTAAACTGAAGCGGAAGAATAAGTGAAACTTCGGTTATCACTAGTCGGGTTAAATAACTACGAATACACGAAAAATGTGGAAGATCGGATATTTGGCTAGCTACTACGAAAAATTTGGAAGATCCGGTATTCGGCTAACTACTTGTGTAAATAAATACGAATACACGAAAAATGCGGAAGATCGGGTATTCGGCTAACTACTCGTATTAATAAATACGAATACACGAAAAATGCGGAAAATCGGGTATTCGGCTAACTACTTGTGTAAATAACTACGAATACACGAAAAATGCGGAAGATCGGGTATTCGGCTAACTACTTGTGTAAATAATTACGAATACACGAAAAATGCGGAAGATCGGGTATTCGGCTAACTACTCGGATAAATAAATACGAATACACGAAGAATGCGGAAGATTGGGTATTCGGCTTACTACTTGTGCAAATAACTACGAATACACGAAAAATCCGGCATATCGGGTATTCGGCTAACAACTCGTATTAATAAATACGAATACACAAAAAATGCGGAAGATCGGGTATTCGGCTAACTACTTGTGTAAATGCTGTGTGATAATCCTTTGATTTCCACGCTACTTCAGATTTTGGAACGATTTTCCGTCATCCCACGTCAAATTTGGTTTGTAATCAGATAGCTCAATTGACCTGGTATTTGTAAATCATAGACCTAGAGTACTCCTATACGATCAGTTGTCAGCGTCAGTCTTTTCTAAGCATGATATACTTTTCGTGGCTTATGATTTGCATACATGTTGCGAAGACACAATTATTTCATATCGAGATCTACATAACATTAATTATACTACACTCAATCATAACATTGATAATATAGATTGGCACCAAATCTATACTCTAGAGTCTGTTGACGATCAACTTTCTTTTATTCAAGGAAATGTTAAGTCTTTATTTGATTTCTGTGTTCCAACGGGAACTACATGTGTTAAAGCAAATCAACCACCCTGGTTTAGTGCTCAAATAAAATCTTTGATAAAAAAACGAGATGAGGCTTATAACAGATGGAAAAGATTCAGAACGAGTGAACTTAAAGCAGTGCACAAACAAGCTCGGAGGGAAGCTACAAAGCATATCCATACGGCAAAATCTACGTTTTATCAAAGAAAATTCGCTTCTGCAATTGATAGCAAATCCAAGTGGAAAGAGATACGCAAGATAGGCATTGGGCAAAGAAGCTCTATCTCGTGTCCGCCTGATATTGATATAAATGCTCTTAATCAAAATTTCGTAAATGTCAATGTTCCGCTTCCACCCAACAACATTTATTCTAACCTCTGCTATGTTCCAATCGAAAATATCTTGAGTTTTCGTTGCGTTGATCGGATTAAAGTGTTGCGAAGTTTCTCTGAGATCAAATCTAATGCAACCGGTACGGATGGTATTAATCCTATTTTCTTAAGAATTTTACTACCAAAGCTTCTGCCTTATCTAACACACCTATTTAATTCTATTCTAACTAAATCTATTTTTCCTGTGGAATGGAAGCTATCTAGAATCATCCCTATTCCTAAACCTAATAACGACTTCCGTCCAATAGCAATACTTCCGTTCTTATCCAAGGTTCTAGAAAACTTTGTTGGTAAACAAGTGAAAGAATATTTGAGTAGTATGAAATTGATATCTGAGAAACAATCTGGTTTTATGAAAGGTAGAAGCTGCATAACCGCACTTGTAGATGTTATAGAGGATATCAGAACCAAAATCGATCATAATATGGTTGCTTTTTTAGTTTTACTTGATCATAGTAAAGCATTTGATACGGTGGATCATTCGATTCTATTAACAAAACTGCAAAAATTTTACCATTTCTCAAGCTCCGCTTGTGCACTCATATACTCGTACCTTACAAACCGATCACAAGTAGTTCAGCTTAAAGACAACATTTCTAATGAGTTAAACGTCAGGAGAGGAGTTCCCAAGGTTCAATACTTGGGCCTCTTCTTTTCTGCATGTACATCAATGACCTCCCTAATATTCCCATTAGCAGCACAGTTCATATCTATGCTGACGATGTTCAGTTGTACAACAGTTGCGATGTCGCCGATATAGATATCTGTGTTAACAAAGTCAATGATGACTTGACTAAAATTGACAGCTGGGCTAGGGCAAACGGTTTATGCATAAATCCTGCAAAATCCAAATGCATTTTTATTTCAAAATCTAAATATAATTTTGATAATTTTAGAATAAAAATCCAAGACAAAGACATTGCTTTTGTTACCTCGGCATCTAATCTGGGAATTATGTTTCATGAAAGGCTTTCCTGATCTGCACACATTAACACCGTTGTGGGTAGAGTATATGGTATGCTAAGGAGCCTATGGTAAGTTAAGGACTCGACCCCACTTGATGTACGTATGTTACTGGCAAAAACTTATCTAATACCCTCACTTTTATACGGTTGCGAACTTTTTGCGAATTGCGCTTGTGAAGACCTTCGCAAACTCAGAGTCGCCTACAATAACATTGCACGCTATATTTTCCAGAAAGGACCTCGTGATCACATATCATTATATTCTTATCAGATCTTTCAAATGAAATTTGAAGATCTGTTAACTACAAATGTCATCTTTTTGCAAAAAATAATCATAACTCAACAACCCACATATATTTTCAATAGGATCACATTTGCCAGATCAAACCGTGGTAAAAAGATAATTCAAATAAAATATAAGAGCCTTTTATCACAACGGCAATTTTTGATTCACACAATAAGTCTTTGGAATTCATTGCCAAATTACATGCAAAAATTAAGCAACGCTAATGTGTTAAAGAGGGAGCTAAAAAATTATTTATGTAATGACTACTTTTTATTGCTATTTTATTATTATCTTTAATTTCTATTTTATTATTATCTTTATAATTTCTATTTTATTATTATCTTTATAATTTCTATTTTGTTATTATAATACATCACTTTATTACATACTTGTTCTGTAACATAATAGTTTCAATTATGTATACATACCTATTTTAACTAAGATTACAACTGGCAATGCTGTCATTACAATAACAAATACGTACTAATAGTCAAAACGCCAATAATAGTCTTCGTGACGTAGGCGTTCCGACAATAATTATAACAATTATTTTTGAGTTCTAGAAATACGTAATTTTTGCGAGTTATTTTTACTTAAAATTAAAAAAAAAAATAAATAAAAATGTAAAAATAAAAAAGAAGACAAAATATTAAAATTCAAGACAGCATTGTCAGGTGGAAACGCTGAGTTTATCATAGATTCAATGTTTTTTTAAATTAACTTGTATTTACTATGTCAAAAATCTTTTATTACTCCAAATATGTTTGTATATCATTTAAAACTTTTGTATTTGGTATATATCAGTGTGCTCTCATATCACTAGCACTGTCACTTATAAGATATATTTTCTTGTTGTGCTAGTTATCAAATAAATAAATAAATAAATAAAATAAATAAATACGAATACACGAAAAGTGCGGAAGATCGGGTATTCGGCTAACTACTGGTATAAATAAATACGAATACACGAAAAATGCGGTAGATCGGGTATTCGGCTAACTACTTATTTATACAATAATGCATGCACATAAATATTACTGAACCAGAATAGGCAAAGATCTCTGACGATAGTTCAAGTGGCCTACTTGCAACTACCGTTCGTACGGTGTCGTGACTTGCTCCCCGATTGTGTGCACAAGTTGAACACTTATCCAACATTATTCATCAACCAAAAAAGTTTTAGTAAAATTATTTCAGCATTAGAAACCCCTTCCGTCATAATGTTACCATTGCTGTAACGCAAAAATATGGCACAAAGAAACCTTTAAGTTCATTTAAGGCCCTGATTCACTATTCTGCACAGTCGTACGATTCATTTACAGGAATATCTGAAACTATTCTGGCAGATTTTCCTGTGAGTGAAACAAAGTGTACTGTGGATGGCACACTATCGCACCAAAAAGAAATATTTATGTTATCTTCTATATAATTAATAGGCAAACAGATTCCTTGTGAAGAAGTTTCAGCTTACATTATACAGCTGATTTTGATCAATTTTACACAATTTTAAACATATTTATTCACTGATGTTGTAATGCAGTTTAGTTTCCAGCTGAGGTAGTCGACAGTCTGTCCAGGATCTTACCAAAAGCCTGCTTCCTTTGTAAATAAAACATGAAGATGTTTGGTGTTTTAAATCTTCAATGAACACAGTCTAATTTATTTATGAAACTTAACTTAACTACTATGCACAATATATAGAATTAGGTCTATAAGTATATCGTACTCGCTGGATGCCTTCCTTTCTTGGGTTTTGCTGTTGTCCGTCCACCAGTTTTAGTCGGCACCTGGCTTGAGATTATTACCGACCGTAAGTAAACTGAAGCGGAAGAATAAGTGAAACTTCGGTTATCACTAGTCGGGTTAAATAACTACGAATACACGAAAAATGTGGAAGATCGGATATTTGGCTAGCTACTACGAAAAATTTGGAAGATCCGGTATTCGGCTAACTACTTGTGTAAATAAATACGAATACACGAAAAATGCGGAAGATCGGGTATTCGGCTAACTACTCGTATTAATAAATACGAATACACGAAAAATGCGGAAAATCGGGTATTCGGCTAACTACTTGTGTAAATAACTACGAATACACGAAAAATGCGGAAGATCGGGTATTCGGCTAACTACTTGTGTAAATAATTACGAATACACGAAAAATGCGGAAGATCGGGTATTCGGCTAACTACTCGGATAAATAAATACGAATACACGAAGAATGCGGAAGATTGGGTATTCGGCTTACTACTTGTGCAAATAACTACGAATACACGAAAAATCCGGCATATCGGGTATTCGGCTAACAACTCGTATTAATAAATACGAATACAAAAAAAATCCGGAAGATCGGGTAATCGGCTAACTACTTGTGTAAATGCTGTGTGATAATCCTTTGATTTCCACGCTACTTCAGATTTTGGAACGATTTTCCGTCATCCCACGTCAAATTTGGTTTGTAATCAGATAGCTCAATTGACCTGGTATTTGTAAATCATAGACCTAGAGTACTCCTATACGATCAGTTGTCAGCGTCAGTCTTTTCTAAGCATGATATACTTTTCGTGGCTTATGATTTGCATACATGTTGCGAAGACACAATTATTTCATATCGAGATCTACATAACATTAATTATACTACACTCAATCATAACATTGATAATATCGATTGGCACCAAATCTATACTCTAGAGTCTGTTGACGATCAACTTTCTTTTATTCAAGGAAATGTTAAGTCTTTATTTGATTTCTGTGTTCCAACGGGAACTACATGTGTTAAAGCAAATCAACCACCCTGGTTTAGTGCTCAAATAAAATCTTTGATAAAAAAACGAGATGAGGCTTATAACAGATGGAAAAGATTCAGAACGAGTGAACTTAAAGCAGTGCACAAACAAGCTCGGAGGGAAGCTACAAAGCATATCCATACGGCAAAATCTACGTTTTATCAAAGAAAATTCGCTTCTGCAATTGATAGCAAATCCAAGTGGAAAGAGATACGCAAGATAGGCATTGGGCAAAGAAGCTCTATCTCGTGTCCGCCTGATATTGATATAAATGCTCTTAATCAAAATTTCGTAAATGTCAATGTTCCGCTTCCACCCAACAACATTTATTCTAACCTCTGCTATGTTCCAATCGAAAATATCTTCAGTTTTCGTTGCGTTGATCGGATTGAAGTGTTGCAAAGTTTCTCTGAGATCAAATCTAATGCAACCGGTACGGATGGTATTAATCCTATTTTCTTAAGAATTTTACTACCAAAGCTTCTGCCTTATCTAACACATCTATTTAATTCTATTCTAACTAAATCTATTTTTCCTGTGGAATGGAAGCTATCTAGAATCATCCCTATTCCTAAACCTAATAACGACTTCCGTCCAATAGCAATACTTCCGTTCTTATCCAAGGTTCTAGAAAACCTTGTTGGTAAACAAGTGAAAGAATATTTGAGTAGTATGAAATTGATATCTGAAAAACAATCTGGTTTTATGAAAGGTAGAAGCTGCATAATCGCACTTGTAGATGTTATAGAGGATATCAGAACCAAAATCGATCATAATATGGTTGCTTTTTTAGTTTTACTTGATCATAGTAAAGCATTTAATACGGTGGATCATTCGATTCTATTAACAAAACTGCAAACATTTTACCATTTCTCAAGCTCCGCTTGTGCACTCATATACTCGTACCTTACAAACCGATCACAAGTAGTTCAGCTTAAAGACAACATTTCTAATGAGTTAAACGTCAGGAGAGGAGTTCCCCGAGGTTCAATACTTGGGCCTCTTCTTTTCTGCATGTACATCAATGACCTCCCTAATATTCCCATTAGCAGCACAGTTCATATCTATGCTGACGATGTTCAGTTGTACAACAGTTGCGATGTCGCCGATATAGATATCTGTGTTAACAAAGTCAATGATGACTTGACTAAAATTGACAGCTGGGCTAGGGCAAACGGTTTATGCATAAATCCTGCAAAATCCAAATGCATTTTTATTTCAAAATCTAAATATAATTTTGATAATTTTAGAATAAAAATCCAAGACAAAGACATTGCTTTTGTTACCTCGGCATCTAATCTGGGAATTATGTTTCATGAAAGGCTTTCCTGGTCTGCACACATTAACACCGTTGTGGGTAGAGTATATGGTATGCTAAGGAGCCTATGGGAAGTTAAGGACTCGACCCCACTTGATGTACGTATGTTACTGGCAAAAACTTATCTAATACCCTCACTTTTATACGGTTGCGAACTTTTTGCGAATTGCGCTTGTGAAGACCTTCGCAAACTCAGAGTCGCCTACAATAGCATTGCACGCTATATTTTCCAGAAAGGACCTCGTGATCACATATCATTATATTCTTATCAGATCTTTCAAATGAAATTTGAAGATCTGTTAACTACAAATGTCTTATCTTTTTGCAAAAAATAATCATAACTCAACAACCCACATATATTTTCAATAGGATCACATTTGCCAGATCAAACCGTGGTAAAAAGATAATTCAAATAAAATATAAGACCCTTTTATCACAACGGCAATTTTTGATTCACACAATAAGTCTTTGGAATTCATTGCCAAATTACATGCAAAAATTAAGCAACGCTAATGTGTTAAAGAGGGAGCTAAAAAAATTATTTATGTAATGACTACTTTTTATTGCTATTTTATTATTATCTTTAATTTCTATTTTATTATTATCTTTATAATTTCTATTTTATTATTATCTTTATAATTTCTATTTTGTTATTATAATACATCACTTTATTACATACTTGTTCTGTAACATAATAGTTTCAATTATGTATACATACCTATTTTAACTAAGATTACAACTGGCAATGCTGTCATTACAATAACAAATACGTACTAATAGTCAAAACGCCAATAATAGTCTTCGTGACGTAGGCGTTCCGACAATAATTATAACAATTATTTTTGAGTTCTAGAAATACGTAATTTTTGCGAGTTATTTTTACTTAAAATTAAAAAAAATAAATAAATAAAAATGTAAAAATAAAAAAGAAGACAAAATATTAAAATTCAAGACAGCATTGTCAGGTGGAAACGCTGAGTTTATCATAGATTCAATGTTTTTTTAAATTAACTTGTATTTACTATGTCAAAAATCTTTTATTACTCCAAATATGTTTGTATATCATTTAAAACTTTTGTATTTGGTATATATCAGTGTGCTCTCATATCACTAGCACTGTCACTTATAAGATATATTTTCTTGTTGTGCTAGTTATCAAATAAATAAATAAATAAATAAAATAAATAAATACGAATACACGAAAAGTGCGGAAGATCGGGTATTCGGCTAACTACTGGTATAAATAAATACGAATACACGAAAAATGCGGTAGATCGGGTATTCGGCTAACTACTTATTTATACAATAATGCATGCACATAAATATTACTGAACCAGAATAGGCAAAGATCTCTGACGATAGTTCAAGTGGCCTACTTGCAACTACCGTTCGTACGGTGTCGTGACTTGCTCCCCGATTGTGTGCACAAGTTGAACACTTATCCAACATTATTCATCAACCAAAAAAGTTTTAGTAAAATTATTTCAGCATTAGAAACCCCTTCCGTCATAATGTTACCATTGCTGTAACGCAAAAATATGGCACAAAGAAACCTTTAAGTTCATTTAAGGCCCTGATTCACTATTCTGCACAGTCGTACGATTCATTTACAGGAATATCTGAAACTATTCTGGCAGATTTTCCTGTGAGTGAAACAAAGTGTACTGTGGATGGCACACTATCGCACCAAAAAGAAATATTTATGTTATCTTCTATATAATTAATAGGCAAACAGATTCCTTGTGAAGAAGTTTCAGCTTACATTATACAGCTGATTTTGATCAATTTTACACAATTTTAAACATATTTATTCACTGATGTTGTAATGCAGTTTAGTTTCCAGCTGAGGTAGTCGACAGTCTGTCCAGGATCTTACCAAAAGCCTGCTTCCTTTGTAAATAAAACATGAAGATGTTTGGTGTTTTAAATCTTCAATGAACACAGTCTAATTTATTTATGAAACTTAACTTAACTACTATGCACAATATATAGAATTAGGTCTATAAGTATATCGTACTCGCTGGATGCCTTCCTTTCTTGGGTTTTGCTGTTGTCCGTCCACCAGTTTTAGTCGGCACCTGGCTTGAGATTATTACCGACCGTAAGTAAACTGAAGCGGAAGAATAAGTGAAACTTCGGTTATCACTAGTCGGGTTAAATAACTACGAATACACGAAAAATGTGGAAGATCGGATATTTGGCTAGCTACTACGAAAAATTTGGAAGATCCGGTATTCGGCTAACTACTTGTGTAAATAAATACGAATACACGAAAAATGCGGAAGATCGGGTATTCGGCTAACTACTCGTATTAATAAATACGAATACACGAAAAATGCGGAAAATCGGGTATTCGGCTAACTACTTGTGTAAATAACTACGAATACACGAAAAATGCGGAAGATCGGGTATTCGGCTAACTACTTGTGTAAATAATTACGAATACACGAAAAATGCGGAAGATCGGGTATTCGGCTAACTACTCGGATAAATAAATACGAATACACGAAGAATGCGGAAGATTGGGTATTCGGCTTACTACTTGTGCAAATAACTACGAATACACGAAAAATCCGGCATATCGGGTATTCGGCTAACAACTCGTATTAATAAATACGAATACACAAAAAATGCGGAAGATCGGGTATTCGGCTAACTACTTGTGTAAATGCTGTGTGATAATCCTTTGATTGAACCAATGGCAGCTCTTGACCTCTATCCTGTAAACACTATAACTCCCACTCATTTCCACGCTACTTCAGATTTTGGAACGATTTTCCGTCGTCATCCCACGTCAAATTTGGTTTGTAATCAGATAGCTCAATTGACCTGGTATTTGTAAATCATAGACCTAGAGTACTCCTATACGATCAGTTGTCAGCGTCAGTCTTTTCTAAGCATGATATACTTTTCGTGGCTTATGATTTGCATACATGTTGCGAAGACACAATTATTTCATATCGAGATCTACATAACATTAATTATACTACACTCAATCATAACATTGATAATATCGATTGGCACCAAATCTATACTCTAGAGTCTGTTGACGATCAACTTTCTTTTATTCAAGGAAATGTTAAGTCTTTATTTGATTTCTGTGTTCCAACGGGAACTAAATGTGTTAAAGCAAATCAACCACCCTGGTTTAGTGCTCAAATAAAATCTTTGATAAAAAAACGAGATGAGGCTTATAACAGATGGAAAAGATTCAGAACGAGTGAACTTAAAGCAGTGCACAAACAAGCTCGGAGGGAAGCTACAAAGCATATCCATACGGCAAAATCTACGTTTTATCAAAGAAAATTCGCTTCTGCAATTGATAGCAAATCCAAGTGGAAAGAGATACGCAAGATAGGCATTGGGCAAAGAAGCTCTATCTCGTGTCCGCCTGATATTGATATAAATGCTCTTAATCAAAATTTCGTAAATGTCAATGTTCCGCTTCCACCCAACAACATTTATTCTAACCTCTGCTATGTTCCAATCGAAAATATCTTCAGTTTTCGTTGCGTTGATCGGATTGAAGTGTTGCAAAGTTTCTCTGAGATCAAATCTAATGCAACCGGTACGGATGGTATTAATCCTATTTTCTTAAGAATTTTACTACCAAAGCTTCTGCCTTATCTAACACATCTATTTAATTCTATTCTAACTAAATCTATTTTTCCTGTGGAATGGAAGCTATCTAGAATCATCCCTATTCCTAAACCTAATAACGACTTCCGTCCAATAGCAATACTTCCGTTCTTATCCAAGGTTCTAGAAAACCTTGTTGGTAAACAAGTGAAAGAATATTTGAGTAGTATGAAATTGATATCTGAAAAACAATCTGGTTTTATGAAAGGTAGAAGCTGCATAATCGCACTTGTAGATGTTATAGAGGATATCAGAACCAAAATCGATCATAATATGGTTGCTTTTTTAGTTTTACTTGATCATAGTAAAGCATTTAATACGGTGGATCATTCGATTCTATTAACAAAACTGCAAACATTTTACCATTTCTCAAGCTCCGCTTGTGCACTCATATACTCGTACCTTACAAACCGATCACAAGTAGTTCAGCTTAAAGACAACATTTCTAATGAGTTAAACGTCAGGAGAGGAGTTCCCCGAGGTTCAATACTTGGGCCTCTTCTTTTCTGCATGTACATCAATGACCTCCCTAATATTCCCATTAGCAGCACAGTTCATATCTATGCTGACGATGTTCAGTTGTACAACAGTTGCGATGTCGCCGATATAGATATCTGTGTTAACAAAGTCAATGATGACTTGACTAAAATTGACAGCTGGGCTAGGGCAAACGGTTTATGCATAAATCCTGCAAAATCCAAATGCATTTTTATTTCAAAATCTAAATATAATTTTGATAATTTTAGAATAAATATCCAAGACAAAGACATTGCTTTTGTTACCTCGGCATCTAATCTGGGAATTATGTTTCATGAAAGGCTTTCCTGGTCTGCACACATTAACACCGTTGTGGGTAGAGTATATGGTATGCTAAGGAGCCTATGGGAAGTTAAGGACTCGACCCCACTTGATGTACGTATGTTACTGGCAAAAACTTATCTAATACCCTCACTTTTATACGGTTGCGAACTTTTTGCGAATTGCGCTTGTGAAGACCTTCGCAAACTCAGAGTCGCCTACAATAGCATTGCACGCTATATTTTCCAGAAAGGACCTCGTGATCACATATCATTATATTCTTATCAGATCTTTCAAATGAAATTTGAAGATCTGTTAACTACAAATGTCTTATCTTTTTGCAAAAAATAATCATAACTCAACAACCCACATATATTTTCAATAGGATCACATTTGCCAGATCAAACCGTGGTAAAAAGATAATTCAAATAAAATATAAGAGCCTTTTATCACAACGGCAATTTTTGATTCACACAATAAGTCTTTGGAATTCATTGCCAAATTACATGCAAAAATTAAGCAACGCTAATGTGTTAAAGAGGGAGCTAAAAAAATTATTTATGTAATGACTACTTTTTATTGCTATTTTATTATTATCTTTAATTTCTATTTTATTATTATCTTTATAATTTCTATTTTATTATTATCTTTATAATTTCTATTTTGTTATTATAATACATCACTTTATTACATACTTGTTCTGTAACATAATAGTTTCAATTATGTATACATACCTATTTTAACTAAGATTACAACTGGCAATGCTGTCATTACAATAACAAATACGTACTAATAGTCAAAACGCCAATAATAGTCTTCGTGACGTAGGCGTTCCGACAATAATTATAACAATTATTTTTGAGTTCTAGAAATACGTAATTTTTGCGAGTTATTTTTACTTAAAATTAAAAAAAATAAATAAATAAAAATGTAAAAATAAAAAAGAAGACAAAATATTAAAATTCAAGACAGCATTGTCAGGTGGAAACGCTGAGTTTATCATAGATTCAATGTTTTTTTAAATTAACTTGTATTTACTATGTCAAAAATCTTTTATTACTCCAAATATGTTTGTATATCATTTAAAACTTTTGTATTTGGTATATATCAGTGTGCTCTCATATCACTAGCACTGTCACTTATAAGATATATTTTCTTGTTGTGCTAGTTATCAAATAAATAAATAAATAAATAAAATAAATAAATACGAGTACACGAAAAGTGCGGAAGATCGGGTATTCGGCTAACTACTGGTATAAATAAATACGAATACACGAAAAATGCGGTAGATCGGGTATTCGGCTAACTACTTATTTATACAATAATGCATGCACATAAATATTACTGAACCAGAATAGGCAAAGATCTCTGACGATAGTTCAAGTGGCCTACTTGCAACTACCGTTCGTACGGTGTCGTGACTTGCTCCCCGATTGTGTGCACAAGTTGAACACTTATCCAACATTATTCATCAACCAAAAAAGTTTTAGTAAAATTATTTCAGCATTAGAAACCCCTTCCGTCATAATGTTACCATTGCTGTAACGCAAAAATATGGCACAAAGAAACCTTTAAGTTCATTTAAGGCCCTGATTCACTATTCTGCACAGTCGTACGATTCATTTACAGGAATATCTGAAACTATTCTGGCAGATTTTCCTGTGAGTGAAACAAAGTGTACTGTGGATGGCACACTATCGCACCAAAAAGAAATATTTATGTTATCTTCTATATAATTAATAGGCAAACAGATTCCTTGTGAAGAAGTTTCAGCTTACATTATACAGCTGATTTTGATCAATTTTACACAATTTTAAACATATTTATTCACTGATGTTGTAATGCAGTTTAGTTTCCAGCTGAGGTAGTCGACAGTCTGTCCAGGATCTTACCAAAAGCCTGCTTCCTTTGTAAATAAAACATGAAGATGTTTGGTGTTTTAAATCTTCAATGAACACAGTCTAATTTATTTATGAAACTTAACTTAACTACTATGCACAATATATAGAATTAGGTCTATAAGTATATCGTACTCGCTGGATGCCTTCCTTTCTTGGGTTTTGCTGTTGTCCGTCCACCAGTTTTAGTCGGCACCTGGCTTGAGATTATTACCGACCGTAAGTAAACTGAAGCGGAAGAATAAGTGAAACTTCGGTTATCACTAGTCGGGTTAAATAACTACGAATACACGAAAAATGTGGAAGATCGGATATTTGGCTAGCTACTACGAAAAATTTGGAAGATCCGGTATTCGGCTAACTACTTGTGTAAATAAATACGAATACACGAAAAATGCGGAAGATCGGGTATTCGGCTAACTACTCGTATTAATAAATACGAATACACGAAAAATGCGGAAAATCGGGTATTCGGCTAACTACTTGTGTAAATAACTACGAATACACGAAAAATGCGGAAGATCGGGTATTCGGCTAACTACTTGTGTAAATAATTACGAATACACGAAAAATGCGGATGATCGGGTATTCGGCTAACTACTCGGATAAATAAATACGAATACACGAAGAATGCGGAAGATTGGGTATTCGGCTTACTACTTGTGCAAATAACTACGAATACACGAAAAATCCGGCATATCGGGTATTCGGCTAACAACTCGTATTAATAAATACGAATACACAAAAAATGCGGAAGATCGGGTATTCGGCTAACTACTTGTGTAAATGCTGTGTGATAATCCTTTGATTGAACCAATGGCAGCTCTTGACCTCTATCCTGTAAACACTATAACTCCCACTCATTTCCACGCTACTTCAGATTTTGGAACGATTTTCCGTCGTCATCCCACGTCAAATTTGGTTTGTAATCAGATAGCTCAATTGACCTGGTATTTGTAAATCATAGACCTAGAGTACTCCTATACGATCAGTTGTCAGCGTCAGTCTTTTCTAAGCATGATATACTTTTCGTGGCTTATGATTTGCATACATGTTGCAAAGACACAATTATTTCATATCGAGATCTACATAACATTAATTATACTACACTCAATCATAACATTGATAATATCGATTGGCACCAAATCTATACTCTAGAGTCTGTTGACGATCAACTTTCTTTTATTCAAGGAAATGTTAAGTCTTTATTTGATTTCTGTGTTCCAACGGGAACTAAATGTGTTAAAGCAAATCAACCACCCTGGTTTAGTGCTCAAATAAAATCTTTGATAAAAAAACGAGATGAGGCTTATAACAGATGGAAAAGAGTCAGAACGAGTGAACTTAAAGCAGTGCACAAACAAGCTCGGAGGGAAGCTACAAAGCATATCCATACGGCAAAATCTACGTTTTATCAAAGAAAATTCGCTTCTGCAATTGATAGCAAATCCAAGTGGAAAGAGATACGCAAGATAGGCATTGGGCAAAGAAGCTCTATCTCGTGTCCGCCTGATATTGATATAAATGCTCTTAATCAAAATTTCGTAAATGTCAATGTTCCGCTTCCACCCAACAACATTTATTCTAACCTCTGCTATGTTCCAATCGAAAATATCTTCAGTTTTCGTTGCGTTGATCGGATTGAAGTGTTGCAAAGTTTCTCTGAGATCAAATCTAATGCAACCGGTACGGATGGTATTAATCCTATTTTCTTAAGAATTTTACTACCAAAGCTTCTGCCTTATCTAACACACCTATTTAATTCTATTCTAACTAAATCTATTTTTCCTGTGGAATGGAAGCTATCTAGAATCATCCCTATTCCTAAACCTAATAACGACTTCCGTCCAATAGCAATACTTCCGTTCTTATCCAAGGTTCTAGAAAACCTTGTTGGTAAACAAGTGAAAGAATATTTGAGTAGTATGAAATTGATATCTGAAAAACAATCTGGTTTTATGAAAGGTAGAAGCTGCATAATCGCACTTGTAGATGTTATAGAGGATATCAGAACCAAAATCGATCATAATATGGTTGCTTTTTTAGTTTTACTTGATCATAGTAAAGCATTTAATACGGTGGATCATTCGATTCTATTAACAAAACTGCAAAAATTTTACCATTTCTCAAGCTCCGCTTGTGCACTCATATACTCGTACCTTACAAACCGATCACAAGTAGTTCAGCTTAAAGACAACATTTCTAATGAGTTAAACGTCAGGAGAGGAGTTCCCAAGGTTCAATACTTGGGCCTCTTCTTTTCTGCATGTACATCAATGACCTCCCTAATATTCCCATTAGCAGCACAGTTCATATCTATGTTGACGATGTTCAGTTGTACAACAGTTGCGATGTCGCCGATATAGATATCTGTGTTAACAAAGTCAATGATGACTTGACTAAAATTGACAGCTGGGCTAGGGCAAACGGTTTATGCATAAATCCTGCAAAATCCAAATGCATTTTTATTTCAAAATCTAAATATAATTTTGATAATTTTAGAATAAAAATCCAAGACAAAGACATTGCTTTTGTTACCTCGGCATCTAATCTGGGAATTATGTTTCATGAAAGGCTTTCCTGGTCTGCACACATTAACACCGTTGTGGGTAGAGTATATGGTATGCTAAGGAGCCTATGGGAAGTTAAGGACTCGACCCCACTTGATGTACGTATGTTACTGGCAAAAACTTATCTAATACCCTCACTTTTATACGGTTGCGAACTTTTTGCGAATTGCGCTTGTGAAGACCTTCGCAAACTCAGAGTCGCCTACAATAACATTGCACGCTATATTTTCCAGAAAGGACCTCGTGATCACATATCATTATATTCTTATCAGATCTTTCAAATGAAATTTGAAGATCTGTTAACTACAAATGTCTTATCTTTTTGCAAAAAATAATCATAACTCAACAACCCACATATATTTTCAATAGGATCACATTTGCCAGATCAAACTGTGGTAAAAAGATAATTCAAATAAAATATAAGAGCCTTTTATCACAACGGCAATTTTTGATTCACACAATAAGTCTTTGAAATTCATTGCCAAATTACATGCAAAAATTAAGCAACGCTAATGTGTTAAAGAGGGAGCTAAAAAAATTATTTATGTAATGACTACTTTTTATTGCTATTTTATTATTATCTTTAATTTCTATTTTATTATTATCTTTATAATTTCTATTTTATTATTATCTTTATAATTTCTATTTTGTTATTATAATACATCACTTTATTACATACTTGTTCTGTAACATAATAGTTTCAATTATGTATACATACCTATTTTAACTAAGATTACAACTGGCAATGCTGTCATTACAATAACAAATACGTACTAATAGTCAAAACGCCAATAATAGTCTTCGTGACGTAGGCGTTCCGACAATAATTATAACAATTATTTTTGAGTTCTAGAAATACGTAATTTTTGCGAGTTATTTTTACTTAAAATTAAAAAAAATAAATAAATAAAAATGTAAAAATAAAAAAGAAGACAAAATATTAAAATTCAAGACAGCATTGTCAGGTGGAAACGCTGAGTTTATCATAGATTCAATGTTTTTTTAAATTAACTTGTATTTACTATGTCAAAAATCTTTTATTACTCCAAATATGTTTGTATATCATTTAAAACTTTTGTATTTGGTATATATCAGTGTGCTCTCATATCACTAGCACTGTCACTTATAAGATATATTTTCTTGTTGTGCTAGTTATCAAATAAATAAATAAATAAATAAAATAAATAAATACGAATACACGAAAAGTGCGGAAGATCGGGTATTCGGCTAACTACTGGTATAAATAAATACAAATACACGAAAAATGCGGTAGATCGGGTATTCGGCTAACTACTTATTTATACAATAATGCATGCACATAAATATTACTGAACCAGAATAGGCAAAGATCTCTGACGATAGTTCAAGTGGCCTACTTGCAACTACCGTTCGTACGGTGTCGTGACTTGCTCCCCGATTGTGTGCACAAGTTGAACACTTATCCAACATTATTCATCAACCAAAAAAGTTTTAGTAAAATTATTTCAGCATTAGAAACCCCTTCCGTCATAATGTTACCATTGCTGTAACGCAAAAATATGGCACAAAGAAACCTTTAAGTTCATTTAAGGCCCTGATTCACTATTCTGCACAGTCGTACGATTCATTTACAGGAATATCTGAAACTATTCTGGCAGATTTTCCTGTGAGTGAAACAAAGTGTACTGTGGATGGCACACTATCGCACCAAAAAGAAATATTTATGTTATCTTCTATATAATTAATAGGCAAACAGATTCCTTGTGAAGAAGTTTCAGCTTACATTATACAGCTGATTTTGATCAATTTTACACAATTTTAAACATATTTATTCACTGATGTTGTAATGCAGTTTAGTTTCCAGCTGAGGTAGTCGACAGTCTGTCCAGGATCTTACCAAAAGCCTGCTTCCTTTGTAAATAAAACATGAAGATGTTTGGTGTTTTAAATCTTCAATGAACACAGTCTAATTTATTTATGAAACTTAACTTAACTACTATGCACAATATATAGAATTAGGTCTATAAGTATATCGTACTCGCTGGATGCCTTCCTTTCTTGGGTTTTGCTGTTGTCCGTCCACCAGTTTTAGTCGGCACCTGGCTTGAGATTATTACCGACCGTAAGTAAACTGAAGCGGAAGAATAAGTGAAACTTCGGTTATCACTAGTCGGGTTAAATAACTACGAATACACGAAAAATGTGGAAGATCGGATATTTGGCTAGCTACTACGAAAAATTTGGAAGATCCGGTATTCGGCTAACTACTTGTGTAAATAAATACGAATACACGAAAAATGCGGAAGATCGGGTATTCGGCTAACTACTCGTATTAATAAATACGAATACACGAAAAATGCGGAAAATCGGGTATTCGGCTAACTACTTGTGTAAATAACTACGAATACACGAAAAATGCGGAAGATCGGGTATTCGGCTAACTACTTGTGTAAATAATTACGAATACACGAAAAATGCGGATGATCGGGTATTCGGCTAACTACTCGGATAAATAAATACGAATACACGAAGAATGCGGAAGATTGGGTATTCGGCTTACTACTTGTGCAAATAACTACGAATACACGAAAAATCCGGCATATCGGGTATTCGGCTAACAACTCGTATTAATAAATACGAATACACAAAAAATGCGGCAGATCGGGTATTCGGCTAACTACTTGTGTAAATGCTGTGTGATAATCCTTTGATTGAACCAATGGCAGCTCTTGACCTCTATCCTGTAAACACTATAACTCCCACTCATTTCCACGCTACTTCAGATTTTGGAACGATTTTCCGTCGTCATCCCACGTCAAATTTGGTTTGTAATCAGATAGCTCAATTGACCTGGTATTTGTAAATCATAGACCTAGAGTACTCCTATACGATCAGTTGTCAGCGTCAGTCTTTTCTAAGCATGATATACTTTTCGTGGCTTATGATTTGCATACATGTTGCAAAGACACAATTATTTCATATCGAGATCTACATAACATTAATTATACTACACTCAATCATAACATTGATAATATCGATTGGCACCAAATCTATACTCTAGAGTCTGTTGACGATCAACTTTCTTTTATTCAAGGAAATGTTAAGTCTTTATTTGATTTCTGTGTTCCAACGGGAACTAAATGTGTTAAAGCAAATCAACCACCCTGGTTTAGTGCTCAAATAAAATCTTTGATAAAAAAACGAGATGAGGCTTATAACAGATGGAAAAGAGTCAGAACGAGTGAACTTAAAGCAGTGCACAAACAAGCTCGGAGGGAAGCTACAAAGCATATCCATACGGCAAAATCTACGTTTTATCAAAGAAAATTCGCTTCTGCAATTGATAGCAAATCCAAGTGGAAAGAGATACGCAAGATAGGCATTGGGCAAAGAAGCTCTATCTCGTGTCCGCCTGATATTGATATAAATGCTCTTAATCAAAATTTCGTAAATGTCAATGTTCCGCTTCCACCCAACAACATTTATTCTAACCTCTGCTATGTTCCAATCGAAAATATCTTCAGTTTTCGTTGCGTTGATCGGATTGAAGTGTTGCAAAGTTTCTCTGAGATCAAATCTAATGCAACCGGTACGGATGGTATTAATCCTATTTTCTTAAGAATTTTACTACCAAAGCTTCTGCCTTATCTAACACACCTATTTAATTCTATTCTAACTAAATCTATTTTTCCTGTGGAATGGAAGCTATCTAGAATCATCCCTATTCCTAAACCTAATAACGACTTCCGTCCAATAGCAATACTTCCGTTCTTATCCAAGGTTCTAGAAAACCTTGTTGGTAAACAAGTGAAAGAATATTTGAGTAGTATGAAATTGATATCTGAAAAACAATCTGGTTTTATGAAAGGTAGAAGCTGCATAATCGCACTTGTAGATGTTATAGAGGATATCAGAACCAAAATCGATCATAATATGGTTGCTTTTTTAGTTTTACTTGATCATAGTAAAGCATTTAATACGGTGGATCATTCGATTCTATTAACAAAACTGCAAAAATTTTACCATTTCTCAAGCTCCGCTTGTGCACTCATATACTCGTACCTTACAAACCGATCACAAGTAGTTCAGCTTAAAGACAACATTTCTAATGAGTTAAACGTCAGGAGAGGAGCTCCCAAGGTTCAATACTTGGGCCTCTTCTTTTCTGCATGTACATCAATGACCTCCCTAATATTCCCATTAGCAGCACAGTTCATATCTATGCTGACGATGTTCAGTTGTACAACAGTTGCGATGTCGCCGATATAGATATCTGTGTTAACAAAGTCAATGATGACTTGACTAAAATTGACAGCTGGGCTAGGGCAAACGGTTTATGCATAAATCCTGCAAAATCCAAATGCATTTTTATTTCAAAATCTAAATATAATTTTGATAATTTTAGAATAAAAATCCAAGACAAAGACATTGCTTTTGTTACCTCGGCATCTAATCTGGGAATTATGTTTCATGAAAGGCTTTCCTGGTCTGCACACATTAACACCGTTGTGGGTAGAGTATATGGTATGCTAAGGAGCCTATGGGAAGTTAAGGACTCGACCCCACTTGATGTACGTATGTTACTGGCAAAAACTTATCTAATACCCTCACTTTTATACGGTTGCGAACTTTTTGCGAATTGCGCTTGTGAAGACCTTCGCAAACTCAGAGTCGCCTACAATAACATTGCACGCTTTATTTTCCAGAAAGGACCTCGTGATCACATATCATTATATTCTTATCAGATCTTTCAAATGAAATTTGAAGATCTGTTAACTACAAATGTCTTATCTTTTTCCAAAAAATAATCATAACTCAACAACCCACATATATTTTCAATAGGATCACATTTGCCAGATCAAACTGTGGTAAAAAGATAATTCAAATAAAATATAAGAGCCTTTTATCACAACGGCAATTTTTGATTCACACAATAAGTCTTTGGAATTCATTGCCAAATTACATGCAAAAATTAAGCAACGCTAATGTGTTAAAGAGGGAGCTAAAAAATTATTTATGTAATGACTACTTTTTATTGCTATTTTATTATTATCTTTAATTTCTATTTTATTATTATCTTTATAATTTCTATTTTATTATTATCTTTATAATTTCTATTTTGTTATTATAATACATCACTTTATTACATACTTGTTCTGTAACATAATAGTTTCAATTATGTATACATACCTATTTTAACTAAGATTACAACTGGCAATGCTGTCATTACAATAACAAATACGTACTAATAGTCAAAACGCCAATAATAGTCTTCGTGACGTAGGCGTTCCGACAATAATTATAACAATTATTTTTGAGTTCTAGAAATACGTAATTTTTGCGAGTTATTTTTACTTAAAATTAAAAAAAATAAATAAATAAAAATGTAAAAATAAAAAAGAAGACAAAATATTAAAATTCAAGACAGCATTGTCAGGTGGAAACGCTGAGTTTATCATAGATTCAATGTTTTTTTAAATTAACTTGTATTTACTATGTCAAAAATCTTTTATTACTCCAAATATGTTTGTATATCATTTAAAACTTTTGTATTTGGTATATATCAGTGTGCTCTCATATCACTAGCACTGTCACTTATAAGATATATTTTCTTGTTGTGCTAGTTATCAAATAAATAAATAAATAAATAAAATAAATAAATACGAATACACGAAAAGTGCGGAAGATCGGGTATTCGGCTAACTACTGGTATAAATAAATACAAATACACGAAAAATGCGGTAGATCGGGTATTCGGCTAACTACTTATTTATACAATAATGCATGCACATAAATATTACTGAACCAGAATAGGCAAAGATCTCTGACGATAGTTCAAGTGGCCTACTTGCAACTACCGTTCGTACGGTGTCGTGACTTGCTCCCCGATTGTGTGCACAAGTTGAACACTTATCCAACATTATTCATCAACCAAAAAAGTTTTAGTAAAATTATTTCAGCATTAGAAACCCCTTCCGTCATAATGTTACCATTGCTGTAACGCAAAAATATGGCACAAAGAAACCTTTAAGTTCATTTAAGGCCCTGATTCACTATTCTGCACAGTCGTACGATTCATTTACAGGAATATCTGAAACTATTCTGGCAGATTTTCCTGTGAGTGAAACAAAGTGTACTGTGGATGGCACACTATCGCACCAAAAAGAAATATTTATGTTATCTTCTATATAATTAATAGGCAAACAGATTCCTTGTGAAGAAGTTTCAGCTTACATTATACAGCTGATTTTGATCAATTTTACACAATTTTAAACATATTTATTCACTGATGTTGTAATGCAGTTTAGTTTCCAGCTGAGGTAGTCGACAGTCTGTCCAGGATCTTACCAAAAGCCTGCTTCCTTTGTAAATAAAACATGAAGATGTTTGGTGTTTTAAATCTTCAATGAACACAGTCTAATTTATTTATGAAACTTAACTTAACTACTATGCACAATATATAGAATTAGGTCTATAAGTATATCGTACTCGCTGGATGCCTTCCTTTCTTGGGTTTTGCTGTTGTCCGTCCACCAGTTTTAGTCGGCACCTGGCTTGAGATTATTACCGACCGTAAGTAAACTGAAGCGGAAGAATAAGTGAAACTTCGGTTATCACTAGTCGGGTTAAATAACTACGAATACACGAAAAATGTGGAAGATCGGATATTTGGCTAGCTACTACGAAAAATTTGGAAGATCCGGTATTCGGCTAACTACTTGTGTAAATAAATACGAATACACGAAAAATGCGGAAGATCGGGTATTCGGCTAACTACTCGTATTAATAAATACGAATACACGAAAAATGCGGAAAATCGGGTATTCGGCTAACTACTTGTGTAAATAACTACGAATACACGAAAAATGCGGAAGATCGGGTATTCGGCTAACTACTTGTGTAAATAATTACGAATACACGAAAAATGCGGATGATCGGGTATTCGGCTAACTACTCGGATAAATAAATACGAATACACGAAGAATGCGGAAGATTGGGTATTCGGCTTACTACTTGTGCAAATAACTACGAATACACGAAAAATCCGGCATATCGGGTATTCGGCTAACAACTCGTATTAATAAATACGAATACACAAAAAATGCGGCAGATCGGGTATTCGGCTAACTACTTGTGTAAATGCTGTGTGATAATCCTTTGATTGAACCAATGGCAGCTCTTGACCTCTATCCTGTAAACACTATAACTCCCACTCATTTCCACGCTACTTCAGATTTTGGAACGATTTTCCGTCGTCATCCCACGTCAAATTTGGTTTGTAATCAGATAGCTCAATTGACCTGGTATTTGTAAATCATAGACCTAGAGTACTCCTATACGATCAGTTGTCAGCGTCAGTCTTTTCTAAGCATGATATACTTTTCGTGGCTTATGATTTGCATACATGTTGCAAAGACACAATTATTTCATATCGAGATCTACATAACATTAATTATACTACACTCAATCATAACATTGATAATATCGATTGGCACCAAATCTATACTCTAGAGTCTGTTGACGATCAACTTTCTTTTATTCAAGGAAATGTTAAGTCTTTATTTGATTTCTGTGTTCCAACGGGAACTAAATGTGTTAAAGCAAATCAACCACCCTGGTTTAGTGCTCAAATAAAATCTTTGATAAAAAAACGAGATGAGGCTTATAACAGATGGAAAAGAGTCAGAACGAGTGAACTTAAAGCAGTGCACAAACAAGCTCGGAGGGAAGCTACAAAGCATATCCATACGGCAAAATCTACGTTTTATCAAAGAAAATTCGCTTCTGCAATTGATAGCAAATCCAAGTGGAAAGAGATACGCAAGATAGGCATTGGGCAAAGAAGCTCTATCTCGTGTCCGCCTGATATTGATATAAATGCTCTTAATCAAAATTTCGTAAATGTCAATGTTCCGCTTCCACCCAACAACATTTATTCTAACCTCTGCTATGTTCCAATCGAAAATATCTTCAGTTTTCGTTGCGTTGATCGGATTGAAGTGTTGCAAAGTTTCTCTGAGATCAAATCTAATGCAACCGGTACGGATGGTATTAATCCTATTTTCTTAAGAATTTTACTACCAAAGCTTCTGCCTTATCTAACACACCTATTTAATTCTATTCTAACTAAATCTATTTTTCCTGTGGAATGGAAGCTATCTAGAATCATCCCTATTCCTAAACCTAATAACGACTTCCGTCCAATAGCAATACTTCCGTTCTTATCCAAGGTTCTAGAAAACCTTGTTGGTAAACAAGTGAAAGAATATTTGAGTAGTATGAAATTGATATCTGAAAAACAATCTGGTTTTATGAAAGGTAGAAGCTGCATAATCGCACTTGTAGATGTTATAGAGGATATCAGAACCAAAATCGATCATAATATGGTTGCTTTTTTAGTTTTACTTGATCATAGTAAAGCATTTAATACGGTGGATCATTCGATTCTATTAACAAAACTGCAAAAATTTTACCATTTCTCAAGCTCCGCTTGTGCACTCATATACTCGTACCTTACAAACCGATCACAAGTAGTTCAGCTTAAAGACAACATTTCTAATGAGTTAAACGTCAGGAGAGGAGCTCCCAAGGTTCAATACTTGGGCCTCTTCTTTTCTGCATGTACATCAATGACCTCCCTAATATTCCCATTAGCAGCACAGTTCATATCTATGCTGACGATGTTCAGTTGTACAACAGTTGCGATGTCGCCGATATAGATATCTGTGTTAACAAAGTCAATGATGACTTGACTAAAATTGACAGCTGGGCTAGGGCAAACGGTTTATGCATAAATCCTGCAAAATCCAAATGCATTTTTATTTCAAAATCTAAATATAATTTTGATAATTTTAGAATAAAAATCCAAGACAAAGACATTGCTTTTGTTACCTCGGCATCTAATCTGGGAATTATGTTTCATGAAAGGCTTTCCTGGTCTGCACACATTAACACCGTTGTGGGTAGAGTATATGGTATGCTAAGGAGCCTATGGGAAGTTAAGGACTCGACCCCACTTGATGTACGTATGTTACTGGCAAAAACTTATCTAATACCCTCACTTTTATACGGTTGCGAACTTTTTGCGAATTGCGCTTGTGAAGACCTTCGCAAACTCAGAGTCGCCTACAATAACATTGCACGCTTTATTTTCCAGAAAGGACCTCGTGATCACATATCATTATATTCTTATCAGATCTTTCAAATGAAATTTGAAGATCTGTTAACTACAAATGTCTTATCTTTTTCCAAAAAATAATCATAACTCAACAACCCACATATATTTTCAATAGGATCACATTTGCCAGATCAAACTGTGGTAAAAAGATAATTCAAATAAAATATAAGAGCCTTTTATCACAACGGCAATTTTTGATTCACACAATAAGTCTTTGGAATTCATTGCCAAATTACATGCAAAAATTAAGCAACGCTAATGTGTTAAAGAGGGAGCTAAAAAATTATTTATGTAATGACTACTTTTTATTGCTATTTTATTATTATCTTTAATTTCTATTTTATTATTATCTTTATAATTTCTATTTTATTATTATCTTTATAATTTCTATTTTGTTATTATAATACATCACTTTATTACATACTTGTTCTGTAACATAATAGTTTCAATTATGTATACATACCTATTTTAACTAAGATTACAACTGGCAATGCTGTCATTACAATAACAAATACGTACTAATAGTCAAAACGCCAATAATAGTCTTCGTGACGTAATTTTTGCGAGTTATTTTTACTTAAAATTAAAAAAAATAAATAAATAAAAATGTAAAAATAAAAAAGAAGACAAAATATTAAAATTCAAGACAGCATTGTCAGGTGGAAACGCTGAGTTTATCATAGATTCAATGTTTTTTTAAATTAACTTGTATTTACTATGTCAAAAATCTTTTATTACTCCAAATATGTTTGTATATCATTTAAAACTTTTGTATTTGGTATATATCAGTGTGCTCTCATATCACTAGCACTGTCACTTATAAGATATATTTTCTTGTTGTGCTAGTTATCAAATAAATAAATAAATAAATAAAATAAATAAATACGAATACACGAAAAGTGCGGAAGATCGGGTATTCGGCTAACTACTGGTATAAATAAATACGAATACACGAAAAATGCGGTAGATCGGGTATTCGGCTAACTACTTATTTATACAATAATGCATGCACATAAATATTACTGAACCAGAATAGGCAAAGATCTCTGACGATAGTTCAAGTGGCCTACTTGCAACTACCGTTCGTACGGTGTCGTGACTTGCTCCCCGATTGTGTGCACAAGTTGAACACTTATCCAACATTATTCATCAACCAAAAGCGAAGTGCACTTGATAAGTTGGTGAAAAAAAGCGCAAGAAAAGATAAGCGGCTATAGAGCAAGCAAATAGCTACGAGCGTACAAGCAGCAGCAGATACCCACCGCAGTCGGGATTTATTTCGCTCAGTACGCCAACTAACAAACACCAAATTCCCTACCACCAAGCCCCTTATGGACGCAAATGGCGAAATAACTACTTCAAAGGAAAAACAAATCAAGATCTGGGAGCAATACTACAAAAAACTTCTCTCGACCTCGGGACGGGATACAACAAGCATCTACTCCTGCCAACACCACGAGGAATGCCGTCAATTCAATACCCACTGTCCAGATCTATCGGAAATATCACTAGCAATAACATCGTTAAGATCCAACAAGTCTCCCGGCCCTGACAACATACCACCATAGCTACTAAAAGCGGATCCTATGCTGAGCGCTGATCACTCTATTGCCGATGAAAGGAAACCTGTCGCACTGCAAAAACTGGAGAGGGATAACATTACTTAGCATAGTAAACAAAATAATCGGTCACATACTCAACAAACGTCTGTCGGATTTTGTATCATCTAACCTGAGGAATGAGCAAGCTGGATGCAGAGCACGCAAATCCTGCGTCGACTTCGTCAACACACTGCGCATTGTTGTTGGGTAGTCTGTCGAATGGCGTACACCCCTTTATCTATGTTTTATAGAAGCCACGAAGCAATTTTCAAAGCTCTAGAATGCAAGGGAGTGCCTCGAAATTTAATCCGACTTGTCAGATGTACAATGGTGCCACCTGTCGCATAAGACACGAACAGCAAATGAGTGGCCAAATATCTGTGGAGAAAGGCGTGCGACAAGGATGCGTATTGTCACCATTGCTTTTCAACATTGTGCTCGACGCCGTGATGTCACGTGCAGTCCAAAATAATAGGAGAATTCCTTGGGGTCTACATGGCAACCTCAGCGACCTCGACTACGCCGATGACATATGCCTCCCTTTCCACAGATTCTCCGACATTAATAGTATGGTGAGCGACATACAAAAGTTTGCCGCGTTAGCTGGACTATCTATAAATATACCAAAAACAAAGGCCATGCGGATCATCACCAATAGCTCTCAACTAATTACAGTCGGCGAGAAACCGATCGACATCGTAAAATCCTTTTGCTACCTGGGCAGAGTGATAACGTCTAAGGGAGGCTCAGCTGAAGACATTCGCTACCGCATAAATAAGAGCCGCGCTGCTTTCAGCTCCTTGGAGAAAGTTTGGAGATCGACATACACTAAAATAAACGAGAAACACTAAAATAAAGATATTTAACGCAAGCATTAAGTCGACACTTTTATACGGCTGCGAAACCTGGAATGTGTCAAAAAGGGAGGAACAAGCACTGCAAGCTTTTATCAACCGATGCTTGCGTAAAATCGTACGCGTTTTCTGGCCAAACACGATCGCCAACGAAAATCTGTGGTCAATAACAATACAACAGCCCGTAATTATGGAAATCCGGCGCCGTAAGTGGATGTGGATTGGCCACACTCTCAGAAAACCACATGACGACATCACCCGCACAGCTCTCGATTGAAACCCGCAAGGAACCCGCAAGGAAGCCGCAGAAGAGGAAGGTCATCGAACACATGGAGGCGACAGATTGATGCAGAAGTTGCAGAAGCAAGACTAACGTGGCGCGAGGTAAAAATCTTGGCCGCAGACAAATCGAAGGGGCCGGTTTTTGTTACGGCCCTATGCTCCTCATAGGAACTATGGGCAGCGTGATAACGTCTAAGGGAGGCTCAGCTGAAGACATTCGCTACCGCAAAAATAAGAGCCGCGCTGCTTTCAGCTCCTTGGAGAAAGTTTGGAGATCGACATACATCTCGAGAAACACTAAAATAAAGATATTTAACACAAGCATTAAGTCGACACTTTTATACGGCTGCGAAACCTGGAATGTGTCAAAAAGGGAGGAACAAGCACTGCAAGCTTTTATCAACCGATGCTTGTGTAAAATCGTACGCGTTTTCTGGCCAAACACGATCTCCAACGAAAATCTGTGGTCAATAACAGTACAACAGCCCGTAATTATGGAAATCCGGCGCCGTAAGTGGATGTGGATTGGCCACACTCTCAGAAAACCACATGACGACATCACCCGCACAGCTCTCGATTGGAACCCGCAAGAAGCCGCAGAAGAGGAAGGTCATCGAACACATGGAGGCCACAGATTGATGCAGAAGTTACAGAAGCAAGACTAACGTGGCGCGAGGCCACGGTCTACTGGTGGATTTTCAATGACAAGCTAGTGTTAAATGTCAATAGATGATTACATTGACTGGGGTACACCTGGTCAGTAGTACTACTGACAATGTAAATTTCACTAATCGCATTTCCTGCAGGGAGAGTGTAGTGTGCCATGGCTAAAATTTTCCAAGTCTTCACTAAATAAATGCCAAAGGATGGCAACGCAATTCTTGACATTTCATCAGTTTTCTGCCTATTTACTTTCTAGCCTCAAATTTGACACCCTATATATATATATATATATATATATATATATATATATATATATATATATATATATATATATATATATATATATATAAATATATAAATATATATATATATATATATATATATATATATATATATATATATATATATATATATATATATATATATATATATATATATATATATATATATATATATATATATATATATATATATATATATATATATATATATATATATATATATATATATATATATATATATATATATATATATATATATATATATATATATATATATATATATATATATATATATATATATATATATATATATATATATATATATATATATATATATATATTTATTATATATATATATATATATTTATTTATTTATTTTTATTTTTTTTTTATTTTTCCTTTTTCTTTTAGTGTGTTGTCTCTGCACTTTGACTTCAATATCAGAATTTAAACCAAAAATTTTAGTGTTTATGTATGTAGTTATATGAGTGGGGATGAAACAAATTTAAAAAAATCTTCTTTACTCACTGTTTTTTGGTTTCTGAACGAGTTTGACCATTATATGACCTTAATTTCCATCAATGTTTCCAATTAGATTTTGTTATAGCTGTGGAGTCCAGTTTTGGTATTGGATGTGTAAGCAATCACCAATGTGTAGCCCTGTTTAATTTATCTTCAAGGGAACGTTCTATAGATGAACTTTCAGACGTTTGGTCGAAATTTGGCCTCTAATTCACTTTCCTTCGTCTTGCTTAAATTGTTTTTTCTTATCTTTTTCTATTTTCTTGACAATTAGGTACTTTTTTAAAATTTATTTATTTTTTTTTTAATACTTTTGCTAAAAAAATTTTCCGAGTGTACGTTGTCTGGGTTTTTTTCTTTTCGTATATTGGACTTCTAACTTTTATTGAGAGAACTGAGTGGGAATGTATGTACATATGTATGTGGACTGTATATTTTAAATTGCGATGCCAGTAGGAACAACTAATGTTGCAACTTGCTATTTATTGTTATTTTATTTTTTAATTTTTTATACCTTTTACCCAAAAGGACCATGAATAAATTTGGACTACTTCATCACGAATAGTCACAAATTATAACTAAAATCTTACCACAGTTTGTAGAGACTACAAACTACAAAATTGGCAAACGATAGGGGGTGAACGCTTTGCTGGGACAGTAAGTGAATGGAACGGGGAACAGAAGGAAATTTCTGCCTTTTAATTGTAAATAAACGCTTTCTGTTCCTGTGGATATATGGGAAAGAGAGTCACAGACAGAAGGGGAATCCTGCTTTTGATATTAAAATGAAACACTGTTTTTTCATAAAACCAACTTACATTTAATAATGTTTATTGATGAAGAAAATGTAGAATTCAAATGAAGCTGGGGAATCTGCTGGAGATGCTCCTGACTTATTCAGAGTTACAAAAGAAATGAATCTTACAAAAAGGTATTTGGCGCTATCGCCCAACAGATTCGTTAAGTTTCGTTAAATTTATAAAGATAAAATAATAGAAGTTTTTCGAAGCCAGGCTTGGAAACATTAAATTCTTAACTTTTTAGTACAATTCAAAAATTCATAATTCAAACAATATATAAAAAAAACCCAAAATGGTTAAACACGTTTAAACACTGCGTTTTCTTTATTATTTTGATATGAATTGAGTACGGAATGAAAAATATCGCAAAACACATTTAGGAATGATACAATTGGCCAATTCACAATCTACTGTAGGAGTTGTGTATTGCACATGAGCTGTAAATGTGGTAGTTATGAGTGAACATTCATTAAAAACTAAATGAAAAAGTATTTATAGCCTCCCCATTATTTTGAAGTCGGCTAAAAATTAATCTGAACTCAATATAAAAATACATCTGTTTTATTTCTAATGAAATGTGTGTCTTCGTTCTATCGAACAAAAGTCTTCAATTCGTTTGACCAAAACGGTTTCACTTAACCGAAGCTATTTTTATTGCAAATCTTGCTTAAGCGAAACCAAATTTCTATAATTTTCTATTTTCACTTAACTGAATTCGACTGTACTTAAGTTGTTGATAATTTCAATTTAACTATTAGTTTAGCAACATGATTATATGGAAACTATCAACAACATTTATACCATCATCCTCACCTTTAGAAGAGTCGGAACAACCATTTGCACAAATATTAAGAAAAATATTTGGAGTGATACTTTTACTTTTCACGTATGAATTAACATACATACAGCTGCAGTCAAAAAAATAGTAGCAGATATTGCACTAAATAATAAAATATATAAAAAATATAAACAAATTTTCATACATTAAAAATTTTATTTTCAATACTTTTATTTTGATTAAACTCTAAATTAAACAAATTAAAACATAAACTAAAACTATTGCACGTTTTACTTTGAAAAGCTATAAATAAATAAATTTACCCTTGATTTAAACCAGTTAAAAAAATAGTAGCGCAATATATTACACAAAAATTAATATAGCCATTGTAGTAAGTTGTGGTTGTAATATTGTGAGTTCATGTTTGTATATAATCTAATATATTCTTGCATTGCCTTTGTTGCGAATAACCGCTGCACAACGTCGTGGCATAGAGTTAACTAGGTTCTCACACGCATTAATGGGGATAGAGGACCTTGGTTGCTGTACCGTCGCCCACAGCTCATATATTTTACTTTCATTGGCTTCGCTTACTGCTTTCTTTATTTCGGACCACCAATTTTCAATAGGGTTGAGTTCTGGCGACTGTTGTAGCCATTCCATAACGTTTACACGATTATAATTGAACTACATCTTGCAAATTTCCTGGTATGCTTCGCATCGTTGTTCTGTTGGAACACCCAAATTAAGGTTATCTCTTCAATAGCATACTGCAACATCATTTCGCTTAATATTTCAACATATAAACGTTGATCTTTGATTAAGTAAATCGCCCAATACTGTAAAATGAAAAGCAGCCCCACGCCATAATGCTGCAGCCTCCGTGTTTTATTGTTTTAGTATTGTATTTTGACACATACTCGCTGTTTGCAGGGCTTCTAAAATATTAGCGAGAACCTTTTAAGCGGAACATATACATTTTTGCCGGCATTTAACAGTGATGGTCAAAGAAATACGAGAACTAGGGCATACAGCCTACAAAGATTAAAAGAAAGTTGTGCTACTATTATTTTGACAGCAACTGTATATGTAAATCATACATAAACTTAACGTATGATATTATGTACTTCATTAAAGTGTATACTAATGCTGTTACCTTTCAAAATTATCACTGACTTGACATGTTTAAGTTCCTGTTGTAAATAAATAATACGTATAAATAATACGCATATTGTTACAATCTTTTTCGGCTCATGTCGGGCAAAATTGCGACAATAAGTGGTTCAATTCGGTCACACTATCGTTCTTTATTGGGCAAATTTATTCATATGCTTTTGTTTATTTTCTTGTTGGCAATTCTACTTTTGGAATGGATTACTCTCAAAAACAGAAAACTGCTATGTCCGTATAGATAAATATATTTTGGCGTTAAAAGGTTAAAAACGAAACAATTAAAATATGTAATAATAACATACACATACATAAATAAATTTTTGTGAAAACTTACCGCACTTTCCTTTTTATCAGGGACTGACACCGAACCCGAACCTAAACGGGTTCAGGTTCGCTGTTTATAAGGACTTTGAACCCGAACCCGTTGAACCCAAAAATTCAGCAAGGTTCGGGTTCAAAAATAAAAAAAAATATTTAATAGAAGAATAATAAAAAACATTACATTTCTTGCATGCAAAAAAAATTAAAAACAGAATCAAAATAAAATAACGACCAAAGCAAATTAATACCAGGTGGCTGCACTCCGAAAGTTGACTATTTTTTGCAATTTTTAAAAGTGCCGAATGGCTGCCAAATATTTTGCTTTTTCTTGTTCTGGGTATTTCTAATAATTTCTTATTTGAAGTATATTTTCTTATGTCAATGCGGTACGTAAAGTTGAAAAAAGTTTTTTTGAAAGCTAAATAAGTTAAATTTAATTAAATTAAAAAAAAATATACGGCCCTGTTCGGTAAACCGAATTTGAGTACATATCTCGGTTTCTCCAAAAATAAATAATGCCCCCATTAATGTATTTTAAATCGTATATAGTAAATTAATTTCAGATATGATATTTTAAGCTCTAAAATATATGAAATTGCAGAAAAGTATGAAAAAAGTTAGCTATTAGTGGATTTATTTTTTCTAAATCGAGCGTTTTCAAAACGACTCGATTTACAGAACAGGAAGGATAGTGTTTAAACGTATAAAGGTAAATGTAAAATTGATTTATGTATTTTATTATTAAGCAAAATAATTGCGCGCGTTTAAATTTTGGTTTTAAGCCTGAACCCGAACCCTAAACAGAACCCGAACCTGAACTTTTTATTTTGATTAACCCGAACCTGAACCCATTTTTTCATGGTTTCAGTCCCTGCTTTTTATTCTTTTTGTTTTGTAAACAAATGTTTTCTGAGCAGTGGTGGCTAAGTTTGTTTAGTTATAATTTCTTTTGTTCAATTGCAATTTCTTTTGTTCAACAGTAGAAATAAATATACATATACTTTTCATATATATGAATAATATTTTAAAAGAAATTTATTTGTTGATGTGTATTAAGTAATTGTCTATATGCATTTCATAGGTGCTTTTACCAACTCGTCAGTAGACTTCAACCACAACTTTGAACAGTTACAAACCTCTTATTTTATGCACAGACTTTCAAAAACCATTTGAGAATTTACAAAAGATAATAAGTTGTAGTTGAAGTCTACTGAGGAGTTGGTAAAAGCGCCAATGAAATGCATATAGACAATTGCTTAATAACCATCAACAAATAAATTTTATTTAAAATATAATTGTGACAAAATGTCAAATAATAAATTTCTTAAAGGTTAAATTTGGTTTTTATTTTTCATTTTGCCTTATAATACTTTTATTGTTATCCAATGGATTTCTAATTGTATAAAGATAATATAGATTCATATCGAATATAAAATATTTGTTGGGTTTTGTATAAGTTTCTAAGTCTACTACACTTATTTTATTCTTTTGCGATTTTCAAAAATATTATCGTTTGTAAACTCTCAAATGGTTTTTGAAAGTCTGTGCATAAAATAAGAGGTTTGTAACTGTTCAAAGTTGTGGTTGAAGTCTTCTGACGAGTTGGTAAAAGCGCCAATAAAATGCATATAGACAATTGCTTAATAACCGTCAACAAATAAATTTCATTTAAAATATAATGGTGACACAATGTCAAATAATAAATTTCTTAAAGGTTTATAATTATTTTAGTAATATTAAGTTGAAAAAGTAAAACGATTGTGCTATTTCAAAATACCTTTTACCATGGCTGGGTATCTGCGCTGATTGTCGTCTTTGATCGGCGCACAAGTGGCCGATGAAAAGCGGTGCATAATTTACAATTTGATTGCTCGTCATTGTGCACAAGGGCATTCACATTATCGGCGCATAAATCCTGATTTTGATTGCTTATACTCAGCACGATTTCGGCCCAGATTGTCGCATTTGCTAAAATAATGTGCGTTCACATTATCGGTGCATGAATTGCGATGAAAATCGGTACATTGCGCCGATAGTGGGATCTTAGCTTAAGTGTGATGCTAATTGGAAGAAATTTAGTTCGCTGGCTATTAATTTTTAATGTGTTTTGGAATTATTTTATCATTACATTTATATAATGTGAAGAAAATATGTAGCCTTTTTGGAGCTAAATTTGATATAAAAAGGCTAAAAAAAGCCACGAAGCTAAGACACAAATTTCGAGGCTAAAATACAAAATAAAAGGCTAAATCTAGCCTCGAAAAGGCAAAAATTGCTACGCTGCTAGCTTGCCCCAACTGCTCAAACTTTTCCATCTGATTTGCAATTTCTAGCCAGGAAGGTGCTTCACGACGGCTCAGATATGCATTAGTTTTGCGAACTGTGACCGCGAAATTTTCACATTTTTGTAGTGCATTATAATAATTTCAATGCTTTTTTGTAGCGGATATCGTTCTATTTTTATTAATGGCGTAGTTTTTATTTGCCATCTGTCAAGTAGTTACATGACAACTGTTGGCGGACTATTTAAAATGAAACGTCTTACTGGAACACCTTAAATTCGTAAATTTTCAAGTAAAACGCTCTTCACATAGATTTGAAAGAACACTTATTTCTAATATACACTGAAAAGAAAAATCAATCCATCCGTACTTCAATTAATCCCAAGCGGTGTCAAAAGTACGGTAATCCCGGGTTTTCTGAAATCAAGTACCGAAAGATAGATTAAGTCAGAATATTCAAGTGCAAAATACTTAATTTAACCTGATTAGCATTTATTCATGTAAAAAATTATTATTTTAAGTACGAATATGTTTATAAACTTTATACACAGTCGTACTCTTACTGTGTTGGTGTTTGTTTGCTTAATGATACCCAGCGGGAAAACTCAGAAGATCTTCCTAATTCAGCCCTTACTAAAGGTCTGCTTAGGCAGTTTTTTTTATTTAATTACCTTTCTTATCTAACTGCTAAAGAATGCCTTAAAGAAGGCCTCGGCTCTTCATTCCACATTCGCTTCTATAAGAAGCTAGAAGAGAAGGAGTAGCACTTTTTGTTTTTTTTTGTGCCATAGCAAAAGAAATTCGTTTGTTCAGCGTTGTCAGCTTTTCAATTTCAAAAAGCACTGAAACAATTAAAATGACGCGTAATATTTAAAAAAAAAGCAATAAAATTTACTTTTCATTTTATTTAAGAAATCCTTATATTGAGTAATTTCAAAATTTTCCGACAAGATCCTGATTTTTACGCTGTGCGATTATAATGAAATTCTACACACATATATGTATGTATGTTCTACTCTTATGCTATAAACACATTCGCCACAGCAGGCTACATGGCTACACGACTACAAATGCTGTTGGCAGCAATCGTCGTCGGGTAGTCAGCTACTTAATTATTTTGCACGCGGCAGCTACATCGTAACCAGCTGACATGTTTTTATTGCAGTCCATATTTCAGTGGTGCCACTTTCAAAAGTTTTACTTGTATAAAAAAAAACCCCTAATTCAAAATGTTCTTACATCTCGCAAAACATGGTAGAATAATATACAAGGTAGCTCTGGAACGCCAGCTGATTATTTTTTTTCGTGGTACGAACTATCAAATGTTGTGTATATGTGAAATAACTACGTTGCACACACAATACAACTCGTATGTTTGGTGCTGCTGTTATACAAACACACACATTCACTCTCTATTAATGTGTGACATTTCGGACCTCAAATGTACATTTGTATTAGTTATGCGGCTAGCTTGTATATTATTCTACCATGTCGCAAAATGTAAAAACAAATCAATTTATTTCTTTAAAACCTATTGATTGTTATGGCACTTTTCATACTTAGATTTTTTGTTTTTTTCTGCTTAATAAAATAGATATGGACTTAAGTCAATTATACCAACATCGTTGAAAATTTAAAAAAAAAACTTTTGAGGCAGTAGCTTTTTTTAACCTTATAATTTTAGTGTAATTTTTTTGTCTCTTTTGGCTCCGGAGTTACGAGGTTCATATGGATATCACTTTAAACTTCTCTAAAATACCTTTCTACTGGTATACAAATTTTTTAAAACAATTGACCTATTCCGAGTGAAATGCAATTTAAAAATTTGTTTATTTGACTTTTCACGCAGAAACTCCGTTATCTTAAAAACTGGTTGATACAATGGTACATATGCATAGTTCATATGTACTATATATACGATACATATCTATAGTTTTATAGAGAACTTTCCATACTTTTATTGGTGTATAGTTGAAAGCTGTCACCTATGAAATACGTAAGTATGGTACTTTAAAGATGAGTTTAAGAGTTATATGAGTTAATTTATTTTCAAAGTGCCATAACTGATGAATTTCATCGATGATAGCTTTCAAGTGTACATCAAATGAAAGTTTGGAATGCTTTCTATTAAACTAAATACATATTTAAGTACGATTGTATCGGCCAGTTTTTAAGATAAAGGTGCTATTACGTGAGTAGTCACATAAAAAATATTTTAAATTCCATTTTGATCGCAATGGGTTAATGGATTTCAAAATTGTATATACCAGTAGAAAGGTATCTTAGAGCATTTTGAAATGATAACTATTACTCCGTTTATACGCGGACTATTCCCAAATAAAAATATTTGAAAATTTATATGGCATAGCAAAATGCAAAAATTTGGTAGCACTTTTATAGAAGACGTTTGTATTTAAAAAAAAAAAAATAAATAAAATAGTTGAAATGTATAAAAGAACAAATAATTATTTGTTTTAATTGTCATTATTTTCTTTTATAACTATTTTTCGCGAAATATTTTTCTATTTATTGCTTTTTATTAACAAAGCGGGGCAGCCAGCACCAAACATTTTATTTGCAAATAGTGCGTTAATCGTGAATAGTTTTCGCGAGTTAATAAGTCGCAATAAAACAATTATATGACAACAATTTACAGTTTTATTTGCAAATAACCCGTGCGTATAAACGTAGTATATATCGTTTATATCCGTTCTATATTGTAGGACTTATGACCAATAATATATTAAAGTTTTGAACCCCGTAACTCCGGAATCAGGAGAGAGCGCCGAAATAAATTACACTAAAATTTGTAGGTTAAAAAGGGCTATTACCCTGAGAATTTTTTTAATTTTCAATAATGTTGGTATTTTTGACTTATTCTATCGACCCTGTTCGGTAAACCGAAATAAAGTGAAATTGTCATATGTTATGCTATTATTTTGCAGTCTTCAGACCTCAAATTACGTAGACACAAGGTCAGTAAAAATTTAACTCTGAAGATTGAAAAATAAATTCGTATCACACATATTTTTTTATTTTTAAGAACAAACACAAACCGCGAAGCGATCAGCTTGTCTGCGGAAAAACACCCAGGGTCTATGGCGGGAATCGAACTCACGACCTCTGGACTGACAGGTTAGCATCCCTACCCCTCAGCCACAGGGGCACCCTTTGATATGTCATTTTAAAGTCCATTTTGTGCCCTTTAATATTAATTAAATAGCATTAAAGCGCGTTATCAGATAATGTTGGTGTCGTCCGAAAGGTTTTAGTCTCGTCTTAACAAGTATTGATTAAAAAGGGCATAGCTTCCTGCTACAAGTGCATCTAAATTGCCAATGTATTTTTTATCCTTAAGCATCCTGAAATATAGTATTTTAGCTTTCTTTATTTTTTTAACAGAATGCATTTAGCTGACAATGGTCTATTGGGCATAGTTTTAAGTTATCCGGTGGGCGTTATTTCCATGCACAATATTGCATGCCACCTGGAATATACTTATGTCGAATTTCGTTGAAATCGAAGAGGGTAAATTTATAAAGTCTTGTTTTTGTGTCAAACATTTTTTAAATTACTCTTAAGGATCATTGAAATGACCTACGTACAAAAAAAACTTTTCGATATAGCCTTTGACGCTTTTAAAATATAAAAGATAAACCACAGTTTTTTTCTCGAATGTACTTCATATAAATTTTACTATTTTTATTCTCTTGCAAGGCTGCAAAAAAGTATGTTCAGGAAATAGTTACATTAACAAAAATTTGAGCCTAAAACATATTTTTTAGATAAACAAATTTGTTTGGGAATTTAGGGTTTAGTGCCACCGTCACAAAAAAGCACTAAAAATGGATTAAAAAACCACTGAGCAGTATCTCTAAAAATTTTCGCGTTGAAAACTTGAAAAAACACTAAAAACAGTGCGAAAAGAATCGAGTTGACAAGGCCGGTTTTATTCATTAAAAATGTTCTTTATAAATAACATTCTCATATTCTTTTTTTGCAATTAATTTGTATATGAGGCTCAAATTTACTTTCAAGAAACATCATATGTGCTGATTAACTATACTTACACCGGCGGCTATGGTCAAATGCTTGACGGGAAATTTTATTTAGGTTAAGATGTCCGTTACAATGATTCTATTAATTCGTATTCCATATTATAGAAAATATTCTAAGTGTGTAGGAATATAAAGCAAAGTGTGTTGGGATATAAAGCATATCGACTAATGCTTCAGAAACACCTTTCACCAATATTCATATAGATTTGTTGGATATATGTTTCCAAAATAGTTATCCCAATTAGTGAAAGCAAAAATTTCTTCTGTGTAAAAATGTTGAGTGGCTAGTAAAATTTTATAATAAAAAAAATTAACGACATTTTTAATAGAAAACTGTTTATACTTTGTTTAAACTCGGATCAGAAATCGATTCAGTCCATACTAAGGAAAATGTTCTGATATTTTAAGATTTCATTGATGAATTCTAAATTATCCATTTTATATATTTAATTCAAAATAAAGACTTTAAACATTTTACAACATACATAATTGTTTCCATCCCTCCCGCAACTTTTCGGAATTGGACTTTTCGACTGCTAATAAGCTAAAGAATCAATTAGTAATAGGTTGAAAATTAATTTAGCAATTGTTGGCCTAAATTTAAGGTGTTTTACTTGAAAAAAAGTTGGAACAAATCAAACGAGCTTTGTTGTCAGCTTTAATTTTATTCCCGCGATATGTTTAAATATCCCCAGAAAAATCTCCTCTCCCCAAACGAAATATGTTGTCGCCAAAGTACTTGTAAAATCCCCATGTTTGGGGATAAATCCCCACTACTGGCAGCCCTGACTGAACAAGCAAACAAACACCAACACACTACGACTTTGTAAAAAGTTTATACTAATAGTAGTAGATAAAATAAGAATTTTTGTACACAATGTAAGAGTACTCAAAGTAAGTAGAAAATACTTCAATTTAGTACGGCGTTTTTCTTTCTGTGTACATATATATGAATTGTTATGAATTTTATTCAGTATATTGTACATATGAATCGGTTTTTTATGAAAGACCTTCTGTCACTTTTGTTTCGTTTTGGAAGGACTCCCTCTGTCTAGCAAAGCAACACAAAAAAAATAATATATTAACATAATCTACCTTCTCACGGGTGGTTTGCCGAAGCACGGAAGAGTTTAGATCAAGGATGTTCATTTCACCAAACAATTGTTTATAATACTCTTTATTTCATTTCTTTTTATATTCTCTATCTAGTCGTTAATGTGAGACCGACGAGTGTACATGCATGGTAGCTGTGTTGGTATTTTGCCACATACAGTGTGTAAAATAAATGATGATTAGAAATAAAAAGATATTTTTAGAAAAACTAAGGGGATTGGGGCAAAATGTAGTGAAAATTTCCCCATTTTATCAAGAAAAGAATTAGTAAACTCAATGTGAACCACATTATTATAAAATTTTACGACCAACATAATTTCTTGTGATAAAATTTTAATGAAAATCTCTGCGTTTACTTTATTGTGTTACTGTACTTCAAAATTCTCTCAGCAATATAGCTGCAAAGTATTTTTGGGCAGCCTTGGTTTAGATAAATTCGATTTTAGGGAGCAATATCTCTAGATGCCGAAAATATTATTAGAGTTCTCAGAAAACATATTGATTTTTAATTTGAGAAGATTAATATAAACAAAAACGTGTTCCTACAATGTGAGTCGCTATACCACACATGCATAAGTGTTATTTGAACTATTAAAAGTATTCAAAGAATGAAAATATGCTATTAGAAAGCAACTAAATAATTTAGCCCTATTTTCTGGCCTTAAATTATATAATTTAGCCTTTTCAAAATCTGTTCACACTGGTAATCAATGTTGTCAGGAAAGTTTTGCCTCACGTCCCCAATTTTAAAAATGTTGTCCCCAAAAATCCCCATCTCAAAAGTAAAAGCCCCCAATTTTGTCCCCAAAAAATACAAGCACTATCATTCAATAAAAATAAAATTTTTAAGTCCTCTACGTATTTTATTACGTCTAAATAATAGTATTATTTTGATTTTGCAATGGTAAGATTAGGTTGTTCAGGTTGCCAGTTTAAAGATTAAAACAAGCCCACTAGGGTCCTTATAGGTCGCGTTGTGTTACCTGATTTAGTCATATATGAAACTAATGTTTACATAACATGTAATATGCATATAATGGATTTTGCACTTCTAATTGAGGGGCCTAAAAGCAAAGGTGTACAAGTGCAAAAAAGAAAATTCTGAGTAATTAAGCTTGCAAGCTTTTTGTCCCATGAATTTCATGCATAATATTTTGGTTTTTAATACATACTGTCTTTTGAGGTCATTGTACAGGACTAAATTTTTGTAAAGTGATAGATATTGGTATTAAGTGTTGATTCTTCATAAAACTTAATTTTTATAGTTTTGGCACTTGTACCCCTTTGCTTTTCAATCCCACAATTAAAAGCAGATTGTCAGTAGTTTATTCCATTGTAAAACTTACAACTTTTAATACCTTGAGAATTGTTATATTTAATTCACTTTCTCTCTGGGATAAGAAAAAATTTTGACTGAAAATTTCAGAGAAATAAAATATTTGTACGTAATTAATAATAAATAAAACGAAATAAAATAAATTAAATGATTTCCTTTTTTATGCAACAAAGTTTTAAGAAACCGTTAGTTTTGCGATTCTGGAAAACTAAAAACAGTTTCGTTTATTTATTTTTTTTTTTGGTTTTTGTGCAGCCCAGAAGTGTGCAGATTAAGGCTACGCTAAAGCCAATTATTCCGTTCAATGAGAGGTTACATACTTCACTTGGAGTCATCATTATTCCTCAAAGAAACTTCATTCTGTGATCAATTACACCCGGGTAATTGCGCATGTTCCGCCATCTCTTCTTGAGTTTCATGGAGTCTCAGAGTTAGCAATAACAAGTTGTTGTCATCTAAGACCATTTTTTCCGGCTATGTGGTCTGAGGTAATTTATGCTCATTAGCAATAAATGGCGAGCATACACCACCTAATATCAGGAACTATTCTTCTCTCTGACATATACATGTGAGACGCCAAAGAACGGCTCCGGTCCTATTAATCTACTTTGGGCTCCTCTGCTGGTTAGACAGTCAGCCCACTCCTTCCAGCATTGTCACGCACGCAGCATAACGTCAGTCTATTATGAGCATCAAGTTCATTTGGATATCGTAAGTCATGCTTTGACAACACGAAATATATTTCTACAACTTTTCAGTTGAAGAAATTATTGAAAGGCTAAGAAGCAAAGGAGTACAAATAAAAAACTAAAAAAAATTTGTTAGATGCAGGAATCAACACTTAATATTGATATTTATCACTCTAAAAAAATTCAGACCTTTATGATAATTTTAAAAAAGCTGTACGTATTCCAAAGCCAAAAATTATGTATGAAATGCATATTAAAAAAATTTAAGTTTAATTACTCTTTTGCACTTCCGTCCCTTTGCTTCTCAACCCCTTAGTTAGACTCAAAGCGTTACCAACCGCAAAATAAAATAACTGAAAATTAATCAGGTATGTGATGAAAAACGATGCATACACAAAAACGATTTGAAAACGATAAAAGATGACAATATGTTTCCTATAGTCGTTTGTCAATCATTTCTAAATTGGTTTTTATATTGGTTTTCTCAATCTTTTTTGTTAAAATTTTTTTTCACAGTTCTATTATATTGCACTTTGAAAAGTCGGTAGTTTGACTCGAAACTAATTGTCAAAATCGGTCGAAACAATCGTATTGAAATCAGTAGTAGGGAACTGGGGTCCTGGCCCCAATTAAAATTTAAAAATTTGGGTAATTAAAATTTGAAATTTTAATTGTTAAATAAACATAAGTGTAATTTGATACCCGTGGGGAAAAAAATGAAAGTACCCTGTAGGTAAAATGTTGGTAAAAAATTGTGACGAATTATTATTGAGTTAAAGTGTTAGTGTGAAATTATATTATAGATAATGTTTTGTGTTATATGAATTTCGATTATTGAGTTAAAGTGTTACAGCCATATTCATAAATATTTAAATCATTGCCACAGACTACTTTTAAGCAAAATTTTATAAAATTGCATTCAAAAATGTATATTACATGAAAATTTTAAAATAGGTTTAAAGATGGTATGCACCTACTATAAACCTTCAATAAATTTATATCATCGATACATCAATTTCAACTTCAAATATCTTTGCAAATTTAGCACACAGGAATACATATATGCTTTAAATTAAAGCTTGAAGTCTTGGCTATAAGCGTTTACGTATGTTTTTTTTAAATTTGATAGAATATGTTACTTAATTATTTAAGTTAAACAAAATTCGCAAAAAAACACCATCAAAACACATAAAAGCAAAAAGAAATGTTAGTGATGTCGAAACAATCAACACAAATGAAAATAGGCTCGTTATTCGAGTACCTTTCTCATACATGATTAAAAGATTCGTGTGCACTCTTTTGTAATCATTTCTCTTTTTTGCTTTTACTTCATACAAAACTTGTGTTAAATAAGTTGAGAAATATATTATAAAGAGAGTTCAAAAAATCTTAACTTACACGAAAACAATAAAAAGCTATTCGTTTATTTCAATATCCGGATGAAATCATATTCTTATATTTGCAACACTAACTACAAAACATGGTGGTGTTGCCAGTATCGAAATCTAAATTTCCTTAAAACATACAATGTCTATTGTAGTGTTTATGAATGCAATTTTATATTAAATAGTTTTTAGCGTGAAACTGTTCAATAACAATTGTGAGTCTTAAACCTAAAATAAGAATTTTTTATAAATTTGGCTGTTAGTGTGAAATTATATTATAGATAATGTTTTGTGTTATATGAATTTCGGATATGGGTGTATCTGTGGGTGAGTGGGGTTCGATACCTACCATAGACCCTGGATGTTTTCCGTCGCTTCGTGGGTTGTGTTGAGATAGTGACCTAGGAACAATTGATTGAGTATAGACTAGATGGTATTGAGACATTGGGTAGTGAGTTTGGAGCTTGAAAGTATTCGCTTAGTATAGACAATGTGGTTCTTATGGGGTCATATTGAGAGATTGGGTAGTGTTTTAGATTATATGTGGAAATAAAGAGTGTAGACAAGTTTGGTGACAACGTCACCAAAGTTGTAGATAAAAAAGTCGACTTGGGTTCCTACGGGGTTTATTGTGTCGCTGTTATTATTTTTTTGTTCTTGATAATTTTTTGTTGTCTGCTTGTGTTTACATTTACTTTGTGCATGGCTGTGGGTGCGTGGATGTGTGGGGGATGGGGGTGTGTGTGTGTGTGTGTTTCTTTTTTCTTATCTTTAGATTTGTGAAGAATGTGTGTATGTCGTTTCAAATGTCCGTCTTGTTTATTTCTTGGGATAATAATTTGAATATTTGTTCTACAGAATCATGTTTATTGCTTTGTTTATAAAGCTGCACATTTTTTGAGAATGAGTCATCATTTGAAATGTCCGTCTGATTATTTGTTTTGCAGAATCATGTTTATGAAGAATCATGTTTATGGCTTTGTTTATTCAGGTGGATGTGTTGGAGAATGAGTCATCATCCTAATTGGTTAGAGGTTGTGTTTACATTAAGAGTCTGTACATGTGGATTGATGTCTACCCATCTTGTATATTTCTTTGAACATTCTACCCGACAGTAGTGCGACATTGCACAAAATTTACTCAAAATATTCCTTTGAAGTTTTGCCGAAGTTTTAAAATTTGGGTAATTAAAATTTGAAATTTTAATCGTTAAATGAACAAATAAACAAATGTGCATGTCTGTTTCTGTGTTGTGTGAGCGTATCTATGTGATGTATGTACGTTGTGATCGATCTAGTATCTGTATAAATTTTGTTGTTTGTGAGTTGTTGTTTATATATGTAGGTATATGTGAGGTTGTTTTTATGTCTAGATGTATGTACATCTCTTTCTCTTTTATTATTTTTGTGTTTGATAGGTCAAATTTGAATTTCACAATATTACGCAATTTGAATTTTACAATGTGTTGTCCTTGATTTTGTGCTGATCGTGTGAATTCTTGCTGTTGCTATGTATATGAATTTCATCATATTTCTACATGTGGATTGATGTCTGTCCGTGAGAATATATATTTGTGTATGTGAGATGTTCATAGCTTGATGTTTTTTCAATTTGTTAGTGTAAGTATGGGGGGCGTGAGAATTTCTGTCTGTCTGTGGGAATTTCTATATGTCTTAATGTAGGAATTTGAGTCTGTCCATGATTTCGAGGTATGTTGTTAAAATAGTTTGAATTGTTTTTGTGGGCGACATGTGATGTACATATGTAGTATAAAATGTTCTCATGTATGTGACCTTCCGTATATTTTTATGTTTATGCTAAAATCCGTTTGATTAGATCAGTGTTTTATAATACTGTGGACGATAAAATTTTTTTATTTTGTCAAGCTTAACTTTGTTCTATGTATGGTTTATATTTAAAGTTTTAAAATGTTTTGTTTCTATTTATTTAAGCGTGTCCGTCCATTTTTGACTCAACGTCAATCGGTTGGTGAACGGTTTGTATATTTTCATTATGTGGTTATGGAAGCGTGAGAAAGGAAGAGGAGCTGTGTTAAGTTCTACTAAATGTTCTGAGTACGCAATCGAATGGGTATGAAATTTGCCAATATGTGTACATACTTATGTACATATCTACAAATTTATTTGATGTATGCATGTAAATACATACAAATAAGTGTTTGCTCTATGTTTGTATTCATTTTTTGTTGCAAAATATTCGCATGATCGTTTGGATTTGTAGTTGTGTGTAGCTAATAAATATGCTGATATATTTTATTTGAAATATGTATTTTGTTTGCAGAGGTTTTTTTATGTACAAGTGCATTTCAGTTGTTCAATATTTTGGGACCATAGTATTGATAACCAGAGTTTTGGAATAGGGTTAATGAACCTCTGATGGATATTTTGATTTCTTTATTTTAATGTAACATTTGTAGATAGATGTTAAGGTGTTAAGGTGACATTATTATTTTATGAGGTTTTGTCTGTCCGACTATTGCTTCGTTGGTGAGACGAAGGTGTCGTTATGGCACCTTCGTTTATTTATTTAACAAACAGTGTTTCATATTGCTAGACAAAGGAATTTGAATTGCACAATACATAGTATGAAATTTTATTACATATATGTTATGTTTGTGTATGAGTATTACGTCATCAGTTTTTTGTAGGTGTGTGTTGGGCTGAGTGTGTGTATACGATATATGTCTGTTGTGATCGATCTAGTATCTATATACATTTTGCTGTTTTGTAAGTTGTTGTTTATGTAAGTATATAAATTTCTTTTTGAGGTTGTATATATTAATTTGTCTTTTAAAATTTTTTTATGTATTCTTAATTCTGCTGACTTGGATATTTTTGTTTATTATTTGAAGTTTACAGATAAAGATTGTATAGTTTTGAGCTTGTAGTGGTAGTTGTTGTGCATGTACATCAGTATTTTTTATCACTTTGTGTGATTGTTTTACAATGAGCTCTACACGAGGACCAGAAGATTAATTTTTTTGGGAGGAAGTCATGGAAGGTTTTTATGACTCAGAAAATTTATTTTAGTATTCGACGGTTATATTTTTGAGGGTGAAAGGTCTATCAATATACTTATTACATGGTTGTTGTTCCTTAATTTGAAGGCTTATACCTATACATGGAAGACAGGAACATTAATTATTTCTATCACTTACATCTGATATTTTTAATAATTTTAATGAGTTTATTTGATATACAAAGATATTTCTTGACATTAAATATTTTATCAAGTAGGGATTTTATAAGTTAATTTTTCTCTTGACCGCTGGAAAGTAGTAGATGATATTAGTATGCTGTGATCGATAGATGATCTTTGTATTGATGTGTTCTATTGTTTGAGTTTTGCTTTATTTTTCTGAAGTGTGTCATTGAACATATGTACATATGTATGTATATTACTTAATAACACATACATTTTCTTATACTGATTTGCTAAACAAGGTTAGTTTTTTTTTATATGCAGAGTTAATCTGGTTGTTTTAAAACACCAGCGTTTAATAAAACATTCTAAAAATATTAAAGAAGCAAGTGTTTATTATAGGGATTGTGATGATACATGTTTGAAAAAATTTTATACAAATAAATGCAAAATCTAAGATGAAAGTAATTATTTAGACTTTCTAGTTTAACTATTTGAATTAATGTAAATTCAAATTATTATTATGAATGAGATTCTGTAAAATCTGTTGACTAAATCCATACCGAAACTGAATATACAAATACGTACTATTTTTAAAACTCATATTACTACACATATCCTTGAAAATTCAATTTAATTGTAGATATATTTTGGAATATTATTACTCGATATCTTTTTGAATATTATTAAATTACAGGTTGATAAGAAGTCAACTACCAAAATATTCCCATTAGATTCATGTGCTTAATTCAATACCATAAGGGGATAGTCTTAATAAAAACATAAGGGGAGAACTTAAAAAAGCAAATATATAGGCCTTTTATAGTATACATGTACAGATTTCAATTGTATTTAGGAATCAGTGAATATACCAAACTCAAATATTGTTAAATAACTGTAAAAGCATATTCCATTTGCTTACAGTTATCATATTAAGTATTCCTTTAATTCAACATTAGACATATGTACTATATATACATGCATATTTAGAATACTTATAAGATAATTTTTAAATAATAATGCATCTATGCATAGTCATATTAAAGAAAATTATAGTGAACGAAAAAACGCATTACTAAACTATATTTTATAGACTAATTTTGATTTCTATTATCTAGGTATCAAGTTCGAACACACTAGAAGGTTTTTTATACAATGATGGTTGATATGATGACGTTGCTAACAAAATAACTGAATTGTCGATGAATTCTACTTAATTATATGTACAGGTATATATATATATATATATATATATATATATATATATATATATATATATATATATATATATATATATATATATATATATATATATATATATATATATATATATATATATATATATATATATATATATATATATATATATATATATATATATATATATATATATATATATATATATATATATATATATATATATATATATATATATATATATATATATATATATACATATATATATATATATATATATATATATATATATATATATATATATAAAATCTGGTATAGTGAGGACTGGTGGCAGCTCAACTATAGTATCAGAGTAAATACTTTCTGCAAGTGGTTTACAAACAGAGTACCTTTTTCAGCGTCAGTTCTTGCCCAGTCTCCATTCGAAGCTCGCAATGGAGGCTTATATATCACTGGTCTTTTGAGGCCTCTGGCTGCTCTCCATAGCGAATAGTCTGTTTGAGGTGTTGCGTCGAGCCCATTCAGAAAGTTTTGAAGAGAAGCGGTTTTTTGATATTCTAGTAGAGTTTTCAGCTGTTTAGTACATTCCTTCAGCCTAGATTTTAGCTGAGGGGATCTGTAGCGTTGCCATTCTCTACGAACTCTTCTTTTTTCGGATAAAAGCCGTTCTACATCTGCTGAAAAAATTTTATTATATCTCACCTGACGATTTGTAGTAGTAGCATTTAGAGCAGCTTGCTTAAGGTTTGCCTCAAACATTCTAATAGAGTCATCTATGTCAGCAGGCGTTTTTAATGGAATATCTTCTGGGCAATGAGCACCCAAATATTTTTTGTATTTCAACCAATTTATACGTGTGGTTGTCATCGTTAAATCACAAGTAGGTGAATATGTTGTATGTGAATATATAGTGACAATAGTTGGTGAGTGATCTGAAGACAAATCTAAAGATGCTTCACCTTGGATCATTTAGCTGGACACACCCTTTACTACTCCAAAATCAATAACATCAGGTATTTTTCGGCCATCTGTTGGGCAGTAAGTTGGCTGCCCACTTGATATAACATTTAACCGCATTTTTGAAATTGTGTCAAACAAAACGCGACCCTTTGGCGTGATGAGGCGAAATCCCCAGAACGTGTGCTTAGCGTTGTAATCACCGGCGGCCAAAAAGCGTGGGCCTAGTGAATTAAAAAATCTACTATACTGATTTTCTGTAATAGAGTACCTGGGAGGAGAGTAAATTCATGAAATCACCAGGTTTTGATGAAAAGCTTCAATGCAGATGTTAGTAGCTTGAAGATAGTCTTCACAATGATCACTCATTAAGTAGTGTTTTAATCGCGATTTTATTAGTATACCCTAGCCACCACAAGCTCTACCTTGGGGGTTCTTTGTGTCATACAGAGTATAGCCGCTGATTTTAAAAAAGCTTCTAGCCGTCAGGTGTGTCTCCGCGATAAGCATAACATCAATTTGTTTATCCATAATGAAGTGTTCCAGTTCATTTTTATGTTGGCGGATGCCGTTTGCGTTTCAGAAACAAATTTTTAAGTGCATGGTTTGTATAATGCAGACTTCAATAATGTAGACTGCATTTTCAAAATTTCCTGCATCATGCAGGTCATGTTGGTTGTAAAAAAATTTAGTTTGAATTAAATTATCTATTGAAGCCTCAACTCGATCAAAATTGAAGCCAGTGTTATCGTTTGCAAGAGGCCGTTTTTGAACTGTGGGCTGGTTAGACTTTAACGCGTGTGCGTATGAGAACTGGCAGTTAGGTATGTTTTGCGCTGTGGCTTACTTAGGCTTAAAAACGTTGTCGTATGAAGGCCGGCTGGTAGCTGGTTACGTCTTTTAGACAAAGATTGTTTGACATGTACATAGACAGGACAGCCCCTGTAGTTTGCAGTGTGGTTTTCGTGGCAATTGCTGCACTTTTTCATTTTTGAATTATCTTTAGGTTTTTCACAATTGGCAGTGCTGTGTAGTTCTCCATACACGATACAAACGGTGCGTAACTTACAATATGTTTTTGTGTGGCCATATTCTTGGCAATTCAGGCATTGAATGGTCCCTGTTTGCTTGTGTGGTTCCTCTATGGTAACTCCTCAGTGCAGCAAATATCTTAAGCTATAATGGGGTGTATTTCATTCTGTTTTAATTTAATGTCAGCTGGTTCCAGCTCCACATGAAATAGTGGTTGGGGGACTCGCTCTCTATTTTTAATGTTAGTAACATTTTTTACTTTAAAACCATTATTTAGCAGACCCGCTTTTAACGCTTCTGAATCCACGTATGAATCAATGCCTTTTATCACTACCTGGAGGACTTTTGCTCTTTGAAGATGGTAGGTGTAGAAATTTTTATTTTTGTTTCAAAATCCGAAACTACTGTGTGGTAATGAATTTCTTTATTAACTTGAATTTTTGTCTCTTCAATCGAGCGTCGTTTTATTGGGATTACGTAAAACGCCTCTTCACCGATTAGTTGTACTAGGGTTTTAATTAACTCGTTTGCGTTTTTCTCCCTTAAATAAAATGGGGGCGCACTGAGTTGACAAGGATGTAAACAGATGTTCTGTAAATTGCACGATACAGTGGAATCGAATCTAAGTTCGAATAAAGTACTATAAGCCAGCAAAAATAAATGAACGCGTTCAAAATGAAATAGTGTTTCATGATTTTTTGATAACTTGTTTCTTCGAATGCATTCTGAATGTCATCGCAAATCGTAAATAAAGCTATAGCTTTTGAACTCATTAAAAACGCATGCGATTTTACTAGATAATATATTGCATAAAATATAGACCGAAAAGGCATGCAAAAACGGAATTAAATCATCACATTGACATATTTTCATAAAACAAGTTTTAGCTCCAACAAAAAATAAGAATGCAATAGAAGGCAGAGCATGGTTCGTATCCCAGCTGCTGCAATATTTTTTTATTTTCATTTGTTTTATACTTACATGAAAAAACGTCATCGAATTAGGGAATTTGAATGGGTTCAACTCATTCATTTTAATGGAGATAAATTTATTTAAATTTTCCTGTAAGCACATATCTCCAACGACATGCTAATGTAAAAATCATGCATGTTTCACCTACATCGAACCAGTTCATCATCACTTGAACCCATGATCATAGACATGATTTGTCATGTATTTTTGCTGGGAAGCCTAAAAAATTATAAAAAAGCATCAATAAATGATCCCTCAGTAGAATTTGTTTTTCAAACCGCGCGATTTGAAATTTATCGATTTCCATCACATACCAGAATAACAAGACAACTAATTCATTTGTTGAACAAAAACATAACTTAAAATAAAAATAGATAAACTTTTTAGTTTTCACATAAAGACTTATTTGTTGAGGGTTAAGCAATGACTATATGCATTCATTGATGCTTTAACAAATCATCAGTAGACTTCAACCATACTTTTGAAAAGTTTCAAGCAACTTATCTTTTGCACAGGTTTTCAAAAACCATTTGGGAATTTACAAATAATTTTTTTCAAAATCACGAGAATAAAATAAGCGTTGCAGGCTTAGGAACTTATACAAAACTCAACAAATAATTTATATTTGATATGAATCTATATGGACATTGCTTAAAATTAGGAGAATATCTCAGATAATTAACTTAATAAATGGTTTTTAATTTTATTTTTCATTTCATAATTAACTATTTTTTCGTATGAAATGTGAAAACAAAGTTTATTTAACGTCGTATGAGAGTGTATGATTGTTATGGTATTCAAACCGAACGGACAGTTATTTCCTTAATTAATGAATTAATACTTTTTCAAAAATATTGGTACGTTCTTTGACATGCACAAAAAGTTACGGAAATTTGATTAAATATAACAAAATTATACATGTTACGCTGGGCCTTTAAAAGTTACACAAATGTAACCAAACGGCGTCACTGATTCTATCATTCTTTCTAAAGAGTATCAAGACTACAGTCATTTGTCTGGCTTCACACAAAGAAAACAACATTCATACAAATATTAAACCATTGGTCGGCTTTGCATAGCACAATTGCGCTGAGAGCATTCACACGTACTCTTACCCTCTTTTCACTTAGTCGTCGATGAGATAGCGAGGAAGTCACATGAGGCGGATGCTTTCATATTTTTTTACATATTTTTTCAAGAATATCCAAAAGACACTCGTGTTTCATTTCAAATTGATGATCATATGCAAAAATATTTCATCACATTTAAAGCACGTTTTATTACTATGAAACTTTAATAAGAATATAAATGTGGACGATTTTATTAATATTGTGAAAAATCTGCTTCAAATTATGACTTTTCTATATATTGGGTAGTATGAATGACAAAAAGTATTTGCTTTTTACTTAAAAATTCGTTTTAAAACATAAAATGCTTTAAATTACACTATGCGACAGTCAAAATCGGGATGGGATGAAACCAACGGGATATGTTATACCGGTAAAAAAGACGATATACGTGTCCCGGCGTTTCGCTGGGTCACGTCTAGGAATCGAGATATATCGATTTGAAGTTAGTAACTATCATATAGGGGAAATTGACGCCTTTGGTGGTCTTTTTTTTGACATAACTCGAGAACCACTAGTCCGATTAGCTGAAACAAATTTAAAAAAATTAGGAATTACAATTCCTTTAATCTGTTCATACAACGTATGAATGTATGAAGAAAAAAACTATGTTTGCCTAAAAAATTAAATTTTTTTTATTTTTAATTCATAAGAAATCCAAAACGGTAAAAAAAAGTGTCAAGTCTTATTACTTTCACGTAAAGTCACATAACCTTTAAACAAAATGAGACATAGATCATGAAAATCGATGGACGCGTTTCGGTTTTATTCACAATTAAGTGAAGGTATCTCATTTTGACAAGAATATTGATTTCATGTTTCAATGAATTTGGATAATATTTATTATATTGTTACGAAATGAAAATGCAGATTCAAATGTAACGACACAAACTGACAACCCGATCATTATCTGCTTTATACCCCTAAATCACTGTAATAAAATCAAAACCTGGCAACCAAGTACCACAATTAAACTTGGCATCACTCGACAACTACCAATAGAATTCAAAATAACGGAAAATGGAAGTTTCCGGAATCTTCAGGAAACGGTAGCTAGAACTTTCAAGACTATTCGAGACTGCTTAATCGCAATTACAAACAGTGACATTAAACTTAAACTGCAAGAGATGTAGACTTGATGACAGCATAATTTGCTTAAGTTGCGAACATTAGAGTATGTGTGTGTGCGAAGATAAACAAACAGAAGAAAAATCTCATGCATCTACACACGCACATACACTACACTATAGCAAGACCAAATGATCATGCCGTATACTTAAAGATGAAAAGAGACAACTACATTCCAGAAAGTTAGCGAAGTTACCAGAAGGTTTTATAATTTACTATATAAGGGGAGGCTGCCAGACGACAAGAAGAAGTGTGTTTTTAAACTTAGACGAGTAAACATCGCCAAGAATAGTTAGTGTGTACATCGCGTTTAGTTGTACGTGTTTTTAAAGTAATAAATAAAGTGTTACTGAGAATTTATTTGTAAAATAAATATCCGTGTTTTATTTTATTGCAATTCAACGAATCCTGTGAAAATAATAAAACCGTTTTTATGTAAAGGACTAAAAATGTAACAATTGGTGTCAGAAGTAAAATTGCAAAATAAAATAAAAAAGGACATTATTAATTAATAAAATAAAAAAAGGACATTATTAATTAATAAAAAGGACATTAATAATAATAAAAAGGACATTAAAAAAAAATAGAAGCCATGAAGTTTGAAGAGCTAAAAGTTGAGCAGCTAAAAAAAGAGCTGAGTAAGCTGGAACTGCCAACAACAGGCAATAAAGTGGAACTTCAGAAGAGGCTGATAGATGAGTTCAAGCAGCGTGGCATCGACATCGGGACATACGAATTTGAGGATAAAGAGGAAATAGAGGTATGTACTCGTGCCACGACAAGCAACATGGATTTAAGCACAATGTTCGCCGCTATGATGGAAAAATTTCAAGAAGTTAAAGAAACATCTAGAGGTAACAATGAGAGAATGCTGGCTGAAGTTCAAGAAACATCTAGAGCTAACAATGAGAGAATGCTGGCTGAAGTCAAGGCCGAAGTTCAAGAAACATCTAGAGCTAACAATGAGAGGGTGCTAGCTGAAGTTAAAGCCACAAATGAGAAACTTCAAGAAACATCTAAGGCCACAAATGAGAAACTTCAAGAAATTTCTGAGGCCATAAATAGAAGAGTAGATGGCATTGAAGTACAAGTCAACAAATATGACGGGAAACTCTCAGACTTAGAAAGAGATGTAAATGAGAAACTCCACGAGCTACAAATAACAGTGAGTAATCTCCAGTGCCAAGGCGGACCAGTGCGATTTATTCCAGAGGCTTCCAGCAGAGTAAAGACGCCTTGTTTCGATGGCAGCGCACCTTTGAACATCTTCAAGTTCCAGTTCGAAACAGTTGCCAGCAAAAATGGTTGGAACAGTGAAGAAAAGGCCATAGAGCTGATTTTGGCCTTAAAAGGAGCCGCAGCAGAAGTACTTGAAACCGTACCAGGGAGCTGCAGAAACAATTTTGATGACATAATGGCGGCACTGCAGCGGAAATATGGTGGCGAACATAAGCGAGATATATACCGTATGGAATTGCGATGTAGAGGACAGAAGCCCAATGAGTCCCTACAAGATTTCGCAATGGAAATTGAGCGGTTAGTGCAGCTTACGTATCCAGGCGAGAACCATCCATTCCTGGATCACGTCAAAACAGAGGCGTTTGTTAACGGCATCCGTGATCCTGACATCAAGCTTGCAGTGTGTGCTACACAAAAGGCTACCTTTGCGGAAATGGTTTCATTTGCACTAGCTCAGGAAACTGCTAGGGTGATTTGGAAACCGCAGGTATGCAAAGTGCGAAATGTGGAGGTCGTTGCTGAAAAGGAGGACAATTTATTTAGCCAGATGAAAGAGGCACTAATACAGGCGCTAGCAGAAAGTCGAAATAGAGAAAAGGTTAAGTGCTATAACTGTGGCAAAGTCGGCCATTACCAGCGCAACTGCAAGGTGCCAAGAAAAAGAGCCAGATCTGTTTCGCCACCAAGGAATAGTAAACGGGTGAACCAACAAACAACACAAGAGTCCCCGTTAAACTAAAACGAGCTAGCACTAAGGGGCAAGAGCTAGCTCCCACAAACGACGGCCCCACAATCTCCATATCAGTAATGCAGCAGAAAAATAGCAACCTTACTGCATGTGGATACATCAACGGCGAAAAGCACATCTTCACCATAGACACAGGAGCGTCGCAGTCAATAATCAGGCCCGATATAGTGAGGGGGAAGTGTGAACCTTTAAGGAATATAAGACTACGTACAGCTACTGGGGAGCCTGCCACTGTCTACGGTAAGACTGAAGCGAAGGTGACTATAGCCAATATAAGCGTGAAACATGTGTTTATCGTTGCCGATATTGTTGACGAGGTTATTATTGGAGCCGATTTTATGATAAACCATGGCATCAACCTGCATATGGGGCAACAAGTGATGATTTGGCGTAATGTTGAAATACCGCTTGATGTTGGATATGACAATCAAACGCACGTAAGGAAACTAGTTGCTATTGAAAACCAGACGATACCACCGCAGTCTAAATCAGTAATATGGGCACGCATGGAGGGAGATTGTGAGGACAATCGGTTGTGGGTAGTAGAACCAACAGAAATTAAGAGCGAGCTATTAATAGCAAAAGCCCTCGTAAAAACTTGCAAAGGAGGAAAGATCCCTATAAGAGTACTTAATTTATCAGGCAACAAAAAAGTCGTCAGCGGAAATTCTGCTATAGGCCAATGTACTCCACCAGAGGCAATAATAAACTGCGAGCGAAAGCCTGAACCAGCCAATATGTCCGCAAAAGAGCGTGAACAATTTGAAGAACACGTGGGGAAATGGGTAGCAGAATTAGCAGCTCCGGACAGAAATAAAGCTAAACAGCTGCTAAAAAGGCACACCAGCGTCTTCGCCTTGAAAGATCAAAGCCAAGGGAGAACGGCAATAGTGAAACATGAAATAAATACAGGCGAAGCGAGGCCGATCAAACAGCCACCCAGAAGTGTACCCCTAGCAAAACGGAATGAGGTAAAAGAACTTGTTCATGAAATGGAGCGGAGTGGTGTAATCGAGCCATCTTCAAGTCCTTGGAGTTCGCCCGTTGTCTTAGTCAAAAAGAAGGATGGCAGTACGAGATTCTGCGTTGACTACAGAAAGCTCAATGACGTTACTAAGAAGGACAGTTATCCACTACCAAGAATTGACGACACCTTAGACACGCTGGCTGGAACGAAATGGTTCTCCACGTTAGACCTACAAAGCGGATATTGGCAGGTGGAGATTGCAGAGAAAGATAAGGAGAAAACTGCTTTTAGCGCGAGCGATGGATTATGGCAGTTTAAAGTTATGCCATTCGGGCTCTGCAATGCTCCAGCTACTTTTGAACGCCTAATGGAACGAGTGCTGAAAGGACTTCACTGGAAGACTTGCTTGGTGTACCTTGATGACATCGTCGTGATGGGAAAGACTTTTGATGAGCACCTCAAAAATTTGGCGGAGGTTCTTCAACGCATATCATCAGCTGGTTTAAAACTTAGCGTGAAGAAATGTGCATTGTTCCAGAGAGAAGTAAAGTATTTGGGCCATCGAGTTACAGCAGACGGAATCTCAACGGATGAAGATAAAATACGAGCAGTAAAGGACTGGCCTCGTCCGAAAAATCTTCATGAACTGCGCAGCTTTCTGGGCCTTTGTACCTACTACAGACGCTTTGTACCAAATTTTGCCAACGTCGCTGCAAGCTTGCATGAGCTAACCAAGAAGTCGAGGCCGTATCACTGGGGCGAACAGCAGGAGAATGCGTTCCAGACACTAAAGGATTTACTGAGTACGTCACCAGTACTAGCCTACCCCATAGCTGGAGAAAAATTTTTGCTTGATACCGATGCGAGCGGCTATGGCATAGGAGGTGTGTTGTCGCAAGTTGTCAATGGCACAGAAAAAGTGATAGGCTATTATAGCCGTATACTCTCAAAGCCTGAGAGAAACTACTGTGTGACACGACGTGAGCTTTTGGCAGTGTTGGAGTGCATAAAACACTACCATAAGTACCTGTATGGCCAACACTTTACGCTGAGGACCGACCATTCTGCATTGAGATGGCTGTTGCAGTTTAAAAATCCTGAAGGGCAGCTAGCGCGCTGGATTGAACGTCTTCAAAGCTACGACTTCAGCATAGAGCATAGAAGGGGCGTAAAGCATAACAATGCAGATGCTTTATCACGACGGCCCTGCAGCTTGGAGTGCAGACATTGTGTTAAGGCCGAAAAGAAGGAATGCGTTATTGATGTTCGGCTAACGCACATCGATTCCGATGAGGACTGGTCAGCGGCACAGAGAAACGACACCATATTGGCGACAATTATAGCAGCCAAAGAGGAAAATAGAAGACCTGCTCGCAATGTAATATCAGCTGAAAGCCCACTTGTGAAATCTTATTGGGCTCAGTGGAATAGCCTGAAGCTGATAAACGGGTGCTTGTACCGCGTATGGGAAAGTGCAGATGGTAAAATGGCTTCCAACCTAATAGTTGTGCCATCCTCCAAGGTGAATAAGGTTTTGCACGAGTTCCACAATGGTCCTAGTGGCGGTCATCTGGGAGTGACAAAAACGCTGGAGAAGCTAAAACAGCGTTTTTATTGGGTTGGGTGTCAACAAGCCGTAGCCGACTGGATAGCAAACTGCCCACAGTGCATCGCAGCAAAAGGACCAGCAAGAAAAAGTCGAGGACAGCTGCAACAGTACAACTCAGGTGCACCATTTGAGCGGATAGCAATGGATATAGCAGGTCCTTTTCCCGTCAGCGACGCCGGGAATCGCTATGTTCTTGTGGTGATGGACTATTTTAGTAAATGGCCAGAAGTATATGCCATACCCAATCAAGAAGCAAGGACAGTTGTGAATGTATTTGTCAACAACTGGGTATGTCGCTATGGTGTTCCAATAGAATTACATTCTGACCAAGGTAGAAACTTCGAGTCTGCTATCTTCCGGGAAATGTGCGAATTATATGGGATAAAGAAAACAAGAACGACGCCGCTGCACCCACAGTCCGATGGCATGGTAGAAAGATTTAATCGCACTCTAGAGGAGTACCTGCGAAAAGTGGTAAGCGCGCATCAAAGGGACTGGGACGAGCACATTCCCAAATTTTTGTTGGCATATAGGTCAGCTGTACATGACTCGACATCACGAACACCTGCTAAAATTGTCTTCGGGACGGAATTAAAATTGCCCGGTGATTTGGAATTTGGCGTTAAGCCTACACCAACAAGTGAAGAAGGCACCAGCTCTTCCCAAGAGCAAGAAAATTTAAATGAGCTACATGAATTTGTACGCAACCGAATTAGAATGGCGAGTGACAAGATGAAGGCTAGATATGACCGAGCTGCAAATTCTGAGGGATTCAATGAGGGTCAATTGGTTCTACTTTACAACCCACAACGAAAGAAGGGATTGTCTCCAAAATTGCAGACTCATTGGGATGGACCGTATAAGGTTATTAAAAGGTTGAACGATGTCGTCTATAGGATACAGAAGTACAATAGCCCAAGGTCCAAAATGAAAATCGTACACCTGGAACGACTGGCGCACTATGGAAAAGGTGATTGTGTGCCTATTCGGGACGAACAGGCTTAAGTGGGCGGCAGTGTTACGAAATGAAAATGCAGATTCAAATGTAACGACACAAACTGACAACCCGATCATTATCTGCTTTATACCCCTAAATCACTGTAATAAAATCAAAACCTGGCAACCAAGTACCACAATTAAACTTGGCATCACTCGACAACTACCAATAGAATTCAAAATAACGGAAAATGGAAGTTTCCGGAATCTTCAGGAAACGGTAGCTAGAACTTTCAAGACTATTCGAGACTGCTTAATCGCAATTACAAACAGTGACATTAAACTTAAACTGCAAGAGATGTAGACTTGATGACAGCATAATTTGCTTAAGTTGCGAACATTAGAGTATGTGTGTGTGCGAAGATAAACAAACAGAAGAAAAATCTCATGCATCTACACACGCACATACACTACACTATAGCAAGACCAAATGATCATGCCGTATACTTAAAGATGAAAAGAGACAACTACATTCCAGAAAGTTAGCGAAGTTACCAGAAGGTTTTATAATTTACTATATAAGGGGAGGCTGCCAGACGACAAGAAGAAGTGTGTTTTTAAACTTAGACGAGTAAACATCGCCAAGAATAGTTAGTGTGTACATCGCGTTTAGTTGTACGTGTTTTTAAAGTAATAAATAAAGTGTTACTGAGAATTTATTTGTAAAATAAATATCCGTGTTTTATTTTATTGCAATTCAACGAATCCTGTGAAAATAATAAAACCGTTTTTATGTAAAGGACTAAAAACGTAACAATATATTATTTATTATAATTATTAACACGTAAAATTAAAAATTATTACAGGTAATTATTAGGTTATTACATAGATACATAGGTTATAAAAATCGATGAACGCAAAACTTATTTTCGTTTGTTTGCGCCCTTTACTTTCTTGCGTGGTGGTTCGCCCACTTGTTGAGAGTCTGTATCGGATGAGGATCTGTCTTCATCTGGAAAAAATCAATTGTTTTTAATCAGTCAGTTAACTTCATTTTTGTGACTTACCCTCGGAGGAAACTCCCGTTGTATATTCTTCTTCTTCACCTTCATTGTCGGGATCGTACGTCTTTTGCGACCACCAACAAATTTCAGCCACCAGCGAATCGAGCCTTTTGCCTTTATGTCGCGTTTCCATTGGTGTTGCCACTTGATGGAAGCGCTCGCCATGTTCATCCGACTCTGAGGCTAGCTGCTTGCTGAAGTATTCGAGATGGTGATGCAAGAAGTGAGTTTTGAGGGACATATTCACTCGAATTTTCTGGAAGTAGTGCAACATCTTGGTCACAAGAGCGGGGTAATTGTGTGCTCGCGTACTTCCCAAAAAATATCGTATGACTTTCTTCACTGCCCTCCACGCAAAGTAATCATTACAGTCTAAAGCACCTTTAAATTCGTTTGATTTCATGAGCTTTCGTATATCCGGCCCATTCAGAACACCTTCCTTCAATTTTGCTTCGCTGATTCGTGGGAAAATATTTTTCAAACAATCAAGAATTTTCGATTGCTTCACAATGGCCTTGATGAAATTTTTTACGATTCCCAGTTTGATATGGAGAGGGGGCATGAGGACGTTCTCCATTGGCACCAGTGGATCATTTACGCAGTTGTGTCCTTTCTCCGTTGGATCTCGAGCAAGCCAGTCATGCGTTTCGCATTGGTTTCCTTTAAATCGGGTATCCCAAAGACACAAGAAACACATGTTTTTCGTATAGGTGCGACATAAATTATGGTCATCGCCTCCATCAGTCCCTTTATATCGTGGCAGTAAAAAAATGTGTTCCCTTCGTTGAGTGTGTAGTACCGTTGGAATAGCAATTGTCGTCTTCGATATCCGGTGACTTTGACATTAGGCTCCAAATTGTTGCCTTCTTTCAAAAGCTGGGCAAGTTTTTCTGCTTCACGTTGAGAAAGGTTTAATTCTGCAACAATCTTGTCCATTCTTGCTTGTGATATTGAAATTATTTTGTTCGATGGGCCGGCTTCTGGTGTTGGTTTATAGGTGAAATCCGATTGATCCATTGTTTCAATAGAAAAAGAAGTTTCTCTGTCAGGACTTGGAAGCGGTGGAATTGGTATTTCATCCGAATGCGGTAGAGGTATTTGTGCACTTTTAACAGATATGTTAACTCTTCGTTTAAGGCCATTACGATTTACTCCACATATTTTGTTTGCGCAAGCGTAACAGTTATCGGAATTGTGCTCTCCTGGATCAGTCCAAATCATTGGTACACCAAAACGAAGTGAACTGCGTTTCCCTTGGATCCACATGTTAAGACCATTGTAGCACGTTTTACAAATTTTGTCTGGGACCCACGAAACGCCGCGAATTATTTCGCAATCAAAATAAAGTTTAAAAGCGCGCTCCACTTGCTCAGTGAGTAATGCAGCATTTGTTGAAAAAGCTCTTTTGCCACAAACGTAACAAAATAAATTGATATTTTCTGGACAATTTCCACTCATTTCGGTTTTATACTTTTATTACTTTTTCGTCACTTTAAAAAAGCCGTACTTTACGCGTTCGGAGACACTTGTTGAATGACAAAAATCGATCAGTGAATACCTATAAATACTACGTAAGTTTCAATATTTTACTGAGAGGTACTTATGAATTCGCGCATCTTTTAAGGGTGGCTATATACCTGATTCGTGTGCGTTTTAAATTTTTCGAAACGTTCTAAAACATGGGTGCAATTTGTGTAAAAAAATCATGAAGGTAGCCAACGGAAAAAACCCAAATAATTAAAAAAGTGCACTTTCCTTTTTTCCTTTTAATTGTCCACGCACATTTATGACCGTTTTCTAGTTTGTTACAGCTACCATAAAAATCAAATAACCTTTTGTTTATTACTTTTTTTTAATTCTGACAATCATAAAAAAAAGTCATCAATTTTTTTCCAAGGAATTTTGAGCATATCTCGAGCAAATTTTTTAAATTCATACCTTCACTTACTTGTAAATAAAAGCGAAACGCGTTCATCTATTTTCATGATTTATGTCTCATTTTGTTCATAGGTTATGTGACTTTACGTGAAAGTAATAGGACTAGACACTTTTTTTACCGTTTTGGATTTTTTATGAATTAAAAATAAAAAAATCAATTTTTTAGGCAAAAAATAGTTTTTTTCTTCATGCATTTATTTATAACTGTGAAACTGTTTCTTATGTAGCGAAACGTTGTATGAACAGATTAAAGGAACTGTAATTTTTTTTAGTTTGTTTCAGCAAAATCGGACTAGTGGCTCTCGAGTTATGTCAAAAAAAAGACCACCAAAGGTGACAATTTCCCCTATATGATACTTACTAACTTCAAATCGATATATCTCGATTCAGCGAAACGCTGGGACACGTATAACTTCTTTTTTTCTAATATAACTTTCCCCGGTAGTTTGAACCCTTCCCGATCACTGACCCCTACCATTTGTCTCACAGTGTTATTGAATATAAAAATAAAACTAAGAATTTGTGGTTTTAAAACAAATTTTTAAGTAAAAATCAAATAATTTTTTTTATTCATACTACCCATTATGTATCTAAAAACTGCAACACGTGTAACTGCAAACTGCAACACTCTTTTTTTTAGTCAAATAATGAATGTATTTTGCTAATTTAAACTATTTTAAAACGTTTTGGTTTATTTCGAAGAATGCGCAGACTTTTACGTAAGGAAATATCATGCAGCATCATATTTCAAACGTTTCACTTTGTGTTGGGTGGGAAGCTCTGTCGCCTCACTAACACTAATAAGCAACAATACAAACACATTTTCAGTTGTGCCTACCACTGTATTAAACACTCAAAGAACGGCGAGAGTTACAGCCTGTTCATAGAAAACAATGTACTCAAAAACGCGAATAAAACTTGACGTTTTTTTGTATTTGGGTCTATGCAACGCGAATGTCAATTTTTTTAACAAAAAACGTAACAATTGACATTTACTTTTGGTCTGTGTATCGCGCATTTAAATGTCAAAGAACTGAAAGCTACGCGAAGGGAAAAATTCATTCGTTGGTAATAAAAAGTGCAATTAATTTAAATAAAATAAACAAGAAAATGGAAATCACAACGAAAAAAAGGTAAGTTAGGTGTATACTTATGTATGCTTTTATATACATAGTACATACATATGTACTAACGTACAGGGGCCCGTGTGTATTTTAGTTGTAGTTTTGTAATTTGTATTTTTGAGGAACTGACCCCAGGTGTCCTATTGTACATTTGTATGCAGATATTTGCATACATATGTATGTATATACATATTTGTATTGTGTTTGTTACTGATGTTTCCTGAAAAACTATTCCAGCATGAAGATGACAACTGCCACACAATTTCAGAAATTAGTTAGCTGCATGGAAGAATATCCACACCTTGCTACCGGAAGCCCTCAGTTTGGTAGCACTAAAGCTGCTATGGACCAAACATGGGAGGCGGTGGCAAAAAAGTAAATGCCTACGGTCCACCAAGGAGAAGCGGCAACGAATGGAAAAAGGTATTTTGAAATGCATTATACATTACTACATACATAATATGTATGTATGTAGTATATGTACATATGTACATATATTATGCATTTATTATATTAGTCAATATTGTTTCAGGTGTGGGCCGATCTTAAGTGCCGCTTAAAAAAAAAAATTTCAGACAATAACAGAAGTCTCCACGAAACTGGTGGTGGACCTTGCCGCGTTGCCAGCTTAACAGAGCTGGAAAATGACATAGACAGAATATGTCACATTTCTGTTGCAGCGGCTCCTGGTGGAAACGTTATTGGCCTGCAGACAAAAGTCATTGCGCCTGTGACACCTCCAAGAAGTGTCCAGAAAGTAGCTGTTATTACGCCGACATCTAATGCAACACTGAAGCGGACGCAAGAAGATTGCTTTCTCGAAGAGTGGGAGATTTATGAAGAAAAGTCACTGTCCCCTCCAACTAAATCTAAAAAGACATCAATAAATACATATCCTATTAAGAAAGCAGTATCTTCAACCACAAAAAATGATACCCAAAGAATGTTATCTTTTGAAAGAAAGAGAAAACATTGTGAAACTAACACGGAAGGTCAGGAGAGAGTAAAACTGCTGCGTCAACAGAGTGAAATCCAAGCAGAAACACTAAAATCAATTAAAGTTCAAGCCGAAGCATCAAAAGATTGTGCAGCAGCTTTAAAAGAATGTATAGCTATTTTCAAAACACAATATGAATCCCTCAAAACAATAGCTGAATCTATAGAAACGGTGGCAAAAAGTATTTGTGATATTCAAAAGTACTTAACAGAAGAATATTAATAGTTTTTTCTTATGCTTATTTAAAGAATTTATCCATACCAATACACAGTACGGCAAAATCAAAATATTTGCGAAATAAGCCAGTCATTTATAAACAAATAGTCCTAAGCATTTCTTGTGTGTCATTTGCCCAACAAAGCGTAACCAACTAATTTCTTATGAAAAACTGTTTGATTCAGACTAGTATTTATTGATTTAAACAGTTTCCAATCATGTTGGATTCTATAAAACTGTCTATTAGTTATGTATGGAACTATTTAACTTAATAAATACATGTCTGAATCAAACAGGTTTTCATTAGTAATTAGTGGTTACGCTTATTTTACGTTTGTGTGGCATTTGGCACACCGATGTAAACCCGGCCCTAGATGAATAATTTCGTTGCAAGATTAATATATGTATTTATTTTAGAGTATTTATGCAATGTAAACTCCACCCGTGGCAAGTTAAACATCTGGCATTTTAAAGAAAAACGAAATTATTCACCTAGGACTATTTGTTTATAAATGCCTGGGTTATTTCTCAAATATTTTGATTCTGCCCTATTACGCAAAGTACAACAAAATCAAGCCTTTTTAAAAATAACAACCTTCCAACGAGAGAGAAATGTTTTCAGCGAAATGTTTTAACTCTGTTACTCATAAGGGGTTAAAATGTTTTATAAAAATTTTCGCATTTAACAATAGCTTTAAGCTGAATGTAAAAAAGAAATACAACTTAAAAGTAACCTCAGTACTCATTTCTTTTATTCGAATCTTGATATTTTGGAAACAAGACTTCGATTGTGTTGTATAGTGTAATTTTATGGATTCATTACGATTTTTTATATTTACCTTCCTTTTAAAAATATTTTGAATAGTACCGTATTTTTATTTTAATTATAATATATGTCTACAAACATATATTTATATGTATGTATATGTCGAAAGTTAAATGAATTAACATTTTTTAAATATGCATCTACGTAAAATTTTTCAGGAGAGGTAAAAAAGTTAATTTAACAGCCGTATTCTAAGCTCTGTGACAAAATAAAAATTATAACAAATGACAATTTTTACATTGCTTAACATATAAAAATTGTCATTTGTTATAATTTTGTTATTTGTCACAAATTTCAGAATAAGGGGGTAAATCTAACTATTGTTATAAAAAACTGTTTCTTCAGTAACGTATCATTGATGTAAACTTTGCTAATGATTTAAAACAGAAAAAATCGTTTCTATAATACCAATTTGCATTTTATTAAGTTTTTTATCTCTCCTGAAAAAAAGTTTCAAGACGATGTTAGGACTTTTTGCATTTTATATGAAGATATGTATCTATGTATATGTATGTATATACTAGAGTGCGTCAATGGTTTTTTCAACACTCGTCTAACAAAAACGAAATCTACACTAAATTCTAAGAATATTACCCTCAGGTACTACGGGTCTAGGGTTTTGATTTTAAAACTTAAGTTTCTTAAGATAATTTTTTTTGCAATTTTGCAGTTTTTGTTTTCGCTAGACGCTTTTTGGGTTTTTTCAGCAACAAATTAACCCAGCCTAATATACATACATACATACATATGTACATATTAACAGCCTTATTTATAAAACTTGTTAAGGCTTTAAAAAGTGTTTTTAAAACAAATTTTCATATAAAATTTTTCTTAAAAATACTTTATAAAGCATCAATAAGTTTTATACATACGGCTGTAAGTTGTTATGTTAAGTTTCCCTTTATTATGTTTAGACGTTTGTTTTCTTCCAACGAATTTGGCTCTTAATTTATAATTTTTTAATTTAACCTTCTTTTTATGTGAAATAATAAAAATATATTTTTTTCTAACTTATTTGTTTCATTTATTGTCATAAAATTTTTTTTTTGTTTCATCTATTATTATACAATAAGGGTCTTCTTTTATTTATTTATTTTTATAAACTTCGTGCAATTTGATCTCTTATAGATCTTGCAACCACCGTATCTTCATGAGAATCTTCTATTTCTTCTTCATTTGAAAATTCAGTTGTGTTAGTACTATCATACTGAGTCCAATTATTTTTGTAGTAAATGCACAAGTTGTGTAGTGCACAACAGACGTTAACAATTTGCGATACTTTTTCGGGAGCATAATGTAATCCCCTAGAGCCAATTAAACATCTGAATCGGTTTTTCAGAACTCCAAAACAACGCTCGATTACATTTCGCAACTTGCAGTGTTTCTCATTAAACCTCTTTTCGTGGATAGCTGTAGGGTTTCGATATGGTTTCAGCATATATGGCTGCAATTTGTAACCACCGTCACCTGCAAAATAAGCATTAACATGAAGAAACAGAAGCTTTGATGACAGATTTCATTAAATACCAAGCAGCCACGTATTTGTTTTTCCGCTCAAGTAATTAGCTTTGAAATAAGAATGCGCAGCACTTTGCTCCCACACGAAGGCGTCATGATTCCGGCCTGGATGACGGGCATCTACAAATGATATAAGCATATTGTGATCACATATCTAAAAATCGCAAAATTACTGGAAATTAGTCAAATATAAAAAAATTAATGCTTACATATGTATGCACATATGTACATACATATACTTACCACCATTACATTAATGCTATGGAACCCCTTATAATTACGATATAAATGCATTACATTTTTTCCTGGTGACTTTATCCTAATATGAGTGCCATCAACGCAACCTACAATACCGGGTATACCACCCTTATTGTAAAAAACCTCTTTAGCATGGTTTTCTTCTGCTACACTCTTGTTTAAAATTATCCACTTAGGACATAAATTAGTTTCAAACACATTTAAGCACTCCGCGATAACTTCCGAAACCTTGGCCTTACACATTGAAGATGCCCATTCGTTGCCAATTGAATTTTGATATCCTCCACATCCAACAAATGTTAGAAACGTGCCTAGTGCATTCATTGGCGAAATGTGTGTGTTTCTATAGCCCACTTTCAATTTTGGAGTCATTTCATCCAGTAATATCTTGAAAATTTCTTTATTGACCCGAAAGTTTGCTACGAACCTACAAAATACATTTGTATGCATGGTATTTATATACAAATATCAAACACACGTAATATACATTAATATCATCATAAAAAATTTAAAAATATCTAAACTTACCTTTCCTCGGGCAACTCGAAAACGTTTAAAATGTCTCGTAAATTTCTCCGACATAAGCGGGTGTCATCGTTCTCACTATCACTAGAGTCGGTACTGAAAGCAAGTTCTACCGACGGAAACATTATTTCTATGCGTTAAAGTACTATATGTATCTTAAATATCACGAATTAAATATGTACAAAACTGTTTATCAAATAATTTTGTTTTTACAATTATTATCAACTGCTTATTATTTTTACTTCAAAGCAGAGTTACCACATTAAATATAAAAAAATATTTCATATGAAATAAAATAAATAAAAAGCTTATATTTACATGTAGGCAACTCAGTAATTATACACAATGTTGTATTTTACGCTACACAACGTAAGTGAACACGAACAATTAGAAACGCGTTACACAGACGGTATTTGTTACGTACTCGTGAACGTTTCGCCCAGTTTCGTTTTACTCTTGACGTTTTCCATGAACAGGCTGTTAATGTTGTCAAAACACAAGAGTGAATGAAATATGCATTAAACACGTTCACCACAGCAGGATACCGACTACAAAATATCAAAAATAGAAAACATGTGTGTATACGAAAATGATTATTTTTACGGCTTCACGACTACACGACTACAGGTGGTTTTGTCCATGCTTACTTTTGTCGCGTAGTCAAATTAAACTAATTTCTATTTTTGTTGGCTAGAAAATAAAAACAGTGTTGACAATATAACAAAATATATAAATCAAATGCGTGCCTAGAAATACTTTTTATTATAAAATAAAAATGATAAATTACAAATTGATTATTAGGCTAAGGTTCGTAACGTTATATTCAGAAAGAATTAGTCGTGATTAATATTCCAACGAACAAGGGAAAAATTAACATCAACTTAATTTTTCAACGTACACAGCAGAACAGAGTAGCGCTACTTTTGGAAGCAGCTACACTTCCATCGTCAGTGCTCACATGTATTTGCTTATCACCACTTGTCAGGTGGCTCTGTTGAATGTGATTTTAATTCTTAAATATACAACTTTTTGGTGAAAATTGAATACGAAAATTAAATAACTCTCAAGCTGATATTAAAGTGCACTTTTCCAGCGTTGCCATCGGTTTATATTTCTTCATTCCCATTTTTCTGATTTTGTTCTACTCAAGACAACCTTTTTTGGTTTGATTTTATACTTATGTATATGAACATGTAAACATGTGAAAAGCTGAAGCCAGGAGCTAATTGTTTATTAATATGATTATTTCGAACGTATTTGCTTTGTGAATCTAAATTGATTATTGGGCTAATGTTCGTAACGTTATATTCAGAAAGAATTGCGCATGATTAATATTCCAAGGACCAAGAGAAAAATTAACATCAACTTAATTTTTCAACGTACACAGCAGAACATAGTAGCTCAAGTTTCGGAAGCCGCTACACTTCCATCGTCAGTGCTCGCGTGTATTTTTTTATCACCACTTGTCAGGTGGCTCTGTTGAATGTGATTTTAATTCTTATGTATACAACTATTTCGCGAAAATTGCATACGAGAATTAAATCACTTTCAAGTTGATATTAAACTGCACTTTCCCAGCGTTGCCATCGGTTTATTTTTCTTCATTCCCATTTTTCTGATTTTTGTTCTGCTCAAGACAAACTTTTTTGGTTTGATTTTATATTTAAGTATATATGAACATGTAAACATGTGAAAATCTCAAGCCAGTAGCTAATTGTTTATTAACAGAGCCACCTGACAAGTGGTGATAAGCAAATACACGTGAGCACTGACGATGGAAGCGTAGCGGCTTCCGAAAGTGGCGCTACTCTGTTCTGCTGTGTACGTTGAAAAATTAAGTTGATATTAATTTTTCCCTTGTTCGTTGAAATATTAATCATGCCTAATTCTTTCTGAATATAACGTTACGAATCTTAGCCTAATAATCAATTTGGATTCACAAAGCAAATACGTTCGAAATAATCATATTAATAGAAAATTACAAAATTTAAATGTTACAATATATATGTATTGAGTTTTTAAATAATAAAATTTATATTTTTATACACATGTCAAAATAATTAAATGTATTTTTATAATATTGAGTTAAGTTCATGTACATGTTTGGAATCATGTATGTTTTTCGGCTTGAGTCTCGTTTATGTACTTTTCCACGATCATACTCGAAGTTAATTTCTATTTTTGTGGGCTACAATGAACAAATTAGTGCTGCTACAATGAGAAATATGAAATAATTAGGAGCTTAATAAAAATATTCTGAAGCAAGTCAATATGTATTACAAACATTGTTAAAAATAAAATTATGCGGTAATATCACTTTTTAACGTAAACATTTTAGTATGATTTTGTTGGCGCCCACTCTTGTTTCCGGAGTTACGGGGTTCAAAACTTTAATTTTTATTGAACATAATTCCCACAATATTCCTATAAACGATATAGGTGTCATTACAAAGAGTTCTGAAATATATTTGCTCTAGTCTATAGCATTTTTAAATCCATTAACCCATTGCGAGCAAAATGGAATTTAAAATAATTTTTATATGACTTTTCACGTAAAAGCACCGTTATCTTAAAAACTGACCGATACAACGGTACTTAAGCGTGTATTTATTTTAATATAGAACCTTCCAAGCTTTCATTTTATAATATGATGTAAGCTTTCATCGATGTAATTCGTAAGTTATGGCACTATAAAAATGATATTTTAAAAATAAGTTAACTCATAAAATCATTTTTAAAGTACCATAACTTACCTATTTCATTGGTGACAGGTTTCAAAAATACACCAAATAAAAGGTTCTCTATAAAAGTAGATACATGGTTATGTATCGTTGTATCAACTAGTTTTTAAGATAACGGAGATTCCGCGTGAAAAGTCAGATATCAAATTTTTAAAGTTGCATTTCACACGCAATGGCTTCATAGATTTCAGAAATTTATACACCAGCAGGAATGTATTTGACACCCATATCACTTATATCTGCTCTTAATTCTAGGAGTTATGACTAAAAACAATTAAAGTTTTGAGCCCCGTAACTCCAGAGCCAAGAGAGATCTTCCAAAAATATCAATTAAAATTCTCTGGTTAAAAAAGGCTACTACGTCATGATTTTTTGCCGACGTGACCAACAGAAAAGCATTTTCTTTAATTCCAATATTTTTTTAAATGTGGGTTCGCATATATTAAAAATAACATAAAAATAGCATTCTCCGGCATAATTGACTTTATTTTGTGATATAAAAACCAAGTTAAATCACACTAACCCTTACCAAAGGTAGTGGTTACGTTTTTTTTTTTGGTAAATATTTCCCAACTGTGACCGTACCTCATCAAAAATTTAAGCATTAAAAGTGCAATAACAATAACGACATGATAAACAAATAAATTTATTTGCTTTAACATTTTGCGACATCTAAGTATATTTTGAATAAGCGCTTTTATTTTTATACACGTGAAACATTTCAAAGTGACACCACTGAAATATGTACTTCTACAACAAAATGTCAGCTGGTAAGATGTCTCTGCCGCTTTCAAAATAATTGAGTAGCTGGATACACGGCGACAAATGAAGCTAGCGACATTTGAAGTCGTGTATTCGTGTAGCCTGCTGTGGTGAATGTGTTTAATGCATTACGTGTAAAGCGGGTGCCAGACGAATCAATGTTCAGCTTCAACATATGTGTTTGTGTGCGTTTTTTAATAAAACAAAATGCATTTTGATATTCTTCAATATTTCCCCTAAGTATATGTGTAACTATTTTTTGTAAACAAACGCACAGAAACATATATATTGAAGTTGAATATTGATGTGTCTAGCACCCACTTAATGCTCAATGTTATTCAAACGATACATCTGTGGTCACAAGCTTTAACCGCCTAAGTCGAGTTAGGATGAAACTGAGTTATTGGTGCTATCGTGTTCAGCATGTATGAATCTACTTGCTATCAATTTTTGGTAATTGAATCTTTTTTGATATAACAGCTATCCATAAGAGACCTAATAGCTTAAGTAATTTTTTTATATTATTGTTTTGGATTAACAGCTTAACTCATAATTCACGGACGTTAGTTTCCTAACTCCAATTAGGTGTTTCATAATTCTATATTCTTACTTTGGAATGGCCTAAATCAATTTAAGATATGATAATTAGAAACATACAGTTTTTATTATTGCCTAAATCAAATTTATGTCGTTATTCCGCAGTAGAAAGTAAACATATTATTTTCCTAAGTTGAGTTACTTTGTTTTCCGAATTACAACATCGATTTTTGATAGGCATAAATTGAAAATATTATTTCAAGTTAAATTCTTATTCCAAATTTTAATTTAAAAAAAATTGTTGTTTAAGTTGACTTTAGTCTTTATTTCAAACTATGAATATTGAAAATTTGTAAAAAATTAGTCACTAAGTCGAGATAGACCATTAGGAGTACTCTACATATTGGTGATTGATTTAAAAGTTTTTAACAATTTTTGTAAAAAATTATATGCAAAATGTCTGACAGAGCATTCAAGAAGATAGAATTAGAAAAGCTTTAGGAAGAACGTCCTAAAGAAAAAAGAAAGTAGATAAAAGTTAGTTTGTTGTATTTTAAAATGTTTTTAAATTTAATCTTCATTTAATAACGAGTATGTTACGTAAGTGGATATTGTTGATCTGTAGAATATATACTGATGTCACATACCTTTTAGGTTAAGTTGTACAGGTTGCCAGATTAAAGATTAAAACCAGCCCACTTGGGTCCTTATAGGTCCCGTTGTGGTACCTGAAGCGGGAACGTGCAGTTAAGTAATACCCCTTTTACGTTTCCCTATTCGGATTAGTGTTGAACCAGCCCGACGATCGAATGAAAGAATTTATCCGTCTAATGTCGCAGTTTGATAGGGCTGCTAGATCCTTAAACAGCGGGCTACGCAGTGAAACCACCCTTTGCTCAGAGAGAGGGGGGCATAGACAGAGGAGGTGCTATACATTTTCTTCCTTCTCCTCATTATGACACTTCTACAGAAATCATTATACGGTAGATTCAATCTCCTAGCATGCGCACCAATAAAACAGTATCCTGTAATTACCGCCACAAGTGTGCGTATTTGCCCACGAATTGTCTCCTCCAGGATTGCAGATCTACTACAATCGTATTGGGGCCATATTAACCTCGAAGTCGAACACGTGACCAAATGCTGCGCGACCCCAAATAGTTCCTGCTGAATATGAGATTTACAGCAGTTTAGCGGTACGTCAACCATTTCATCCGTGTCTCGATTGTGCATTCGAGCCCCGGATTTGGCTAGTTCGTCCGCAGCAATATTTCAGAGCACCTTGCTGTGCCCTGGGACCCAGAGTATCTCTAGGTTTGAATGTCTCGCTATCTCGTTTAGAGACATCCGGCATTCATACACCAAATTGGATGTCATGTAAACTCCCGATAGAGACTTGATCGCAGCTTTGCTGTCCGTACAAATTTGGATATCCTGATTGTATATCCTGTAGTACCTCATCCATTTAGCTGCTCTTTTTATGGCTGACATTGCGGCCTGTAGCATGCTACATTTATCCTGTAGCTTAAACTTTATTCTCTGTTGATAACGGGGAATAAAGACGCCGCCACCCACTCCAAAGTCCGATTTAGATCCGTCCGTGTAAATCTCCAGCAATTCCCCCTGACGAGGGGAGGACGTGCCCAAAAGCATCACGGCAATAACATACCTCTTACGACAAAAAAATCCTTGTAAAACTTTTATTTTTAAATTAATTCAAAGGTGTTTTTTAAATTAAATATCTTAGAAAAATTTTTATGTTCAAGGAATCCAAAGTGAAAATATAACAGTAGTATAAATATGGGCATTCTGGCACACGTGTATTTTCCCATAAGGATCACTCCTTATGGGAAAAATACATAGAGATTGATCCCTATGTATTTTCCCATAAGGATCACTCCATATGGGAAAAATACATAGGGATCAATCTCTATTTATGGTCCATAAGGATCAATCCAATTAGAAAAAAAAAATTTTAATTCTTATACATATATATTGTCCATAAGGATCAGCCCAGTTAAAAAAATTATTCTGATATATACATATTTCCATGAGGCGTAATCCAATTAGAAATTGAAAAGGAGAAATTCAAATGAGATATTTTTGGTTCATAACAAGTTTAATGAGATTCTCGGTTGAGTAATTTCACTAAAAACTAAAATGAGAACTCGATTGTTCTACACAAATTTGATATAAAAGAGCATTCAGAATTTAATTTTAGTTATTGTTCTTCAAAGTTACTTGAAATCACGTTCAACAAAATGGTAAGAATACAGTTTTACATAATATTATAATTTTTTATTTAGTTATTATACATAAGTTTAAGAAATAGATATAGAATTTAATTAATTTTTGCTTTCTTTTAGATCTATCAACAAATAATAAACATTGCCCAAGGAACGAAATCAGAATATACGAAAATTGACGATATTCCTTTAAATGAACCTTACAAAATTTTAAATTTTGAATGGAAGGTTACACAATATGGATCTAAAGTTATTGCATATTTAGAGAACAATAAGTGGTTTTATCTTCCGCAAAGAATCGTTAAATATTTAAACAGAGAGGATCCTTACTTAGCTAAAATTAATGATAAAATTTGGACAATAATTTACAAAGGACGCCAATCACCAAATGGTTCTGCAATATTCGAACTAAACTATAGCTAAATTTTTTTTATTTGTCATTAAAATTTGTATGTAGTTGAAATATATATTTAAGATAATAAATGTGTGTAGTAAGTGCAATGAAACCTGATTTTTTTACTTTCATTGTAAGAAAAAGGATAGGACAATAAAATTTATTGAAAAGTTAAACATGCATGTGCAAGACTTAAGGTTATACATATTCTATATTCGCTTTACTTTATTTTATTTTATGTATATTATTTATTCTATAAAAAGGATATGAGAAAAACTCGTAACAAAGGAAAGACAATTTAAGAAAAAAGGATGTAAAAATTTTCATATAAAGTAAAATATCAATTTGTATGGAAAAAACTATTAAGACAGACATGCGCATGCATGCTTTTTTTGGGCATGTCGCAGTGACAAAGGAAAAATAATTTAAGAAAAACAGGACGTAAACATTTTCAAATAAAGCAAACCAGCGCGTGCATGCTTTTATGCATGTCACAGTATGTGGGTGCGTTGACTATGTCTAATTTGTGAAAAACTCATAAGAAAGACATACGCATGATTGCTTTTCTTATGCATGTCGCAGTATGTGGGTTGCGTCGGCTAAATCTAATTTTTATTTATTCTGAGAAAAAGGATTTAAGAAAAAAGGATGTAAAAATTTTCATATAAAGTAAAATATCAATTTGTATGGAAAAAAACTATTAAGACAGACATGCGCATGCATGCTTTGAAGGACAAACAAATCTTTCTGCTTAATTGTTTAAACTCACTAATTTTCAAGGTCGTAAATGCGTTACTATGTTTTATTACTTTTTTTCCATTTATATGGCAATTTTAAAGGAAATTTTAAAAATTCCTAACAAAAAAAAAGGACAATTTAAGAAAAAGGATATGAGGAAATCAAAAGGACAATTAAAGAAAAAGGATATGTAGATGTATGCATATACATATGTAGTAGTGTGTCCAGAAAAAAGTATATAATGCGGTATTTTAGCGAGCAAAATTCTAGTCTTTGAGATCATTCAAAAAGCGATTCTTAAAAATTTTGGTTTCTCTGTTGAGTTTATAAAATTTTACATTTTATGTGATAATTGATATGTGTCGTGTCAAGAAAAAAAATAAATTAAAATTTTTGTGTTTTAATTGTTTTATCAAAAAAAATAAGTAAACTTTAAATATTCTATAGTGTTGTTAAATTGATATATTTTGAATTCATACAGGTTAGTAAAATAATTTTAAAAATAGTAAATTTGCTATATAATTAAAAAATTGACTTGATCTAAAATCTTCTAACCTATGTTTAAAGGAAATCGAACGAAGGAATTTTGAAGATATCATCAATTTTCTTCGGACGTTTTTTTTTCTTTCTAATTTTTAATATATTTTTTTTTTCTGGTTCGGTTTATTATATTTCAGGAAAGGTTTGTAAAAAAAAAAAAAAAAAAATCAGAGCTAAAATGATGTCCGATTTAGAATGCAAAGAATGCAAAAGAGCTTTCCCAACTAAGGAAAATTTCAGAGAACATGAAAGAAGTCATTCTTCAAGCTCCAGCAGAAGTGTTGTAAGGCTAATAAAAAGTGCTTTTAAAAAGAGGCTTATAACACTTTTATATGAGAACGGCAATGAAGAATGCCTCCTACCAGAGGTGTTTCTGAAGGAAGCTGAGGAGCCATTAAAGAAAGAAGTTGACTACTTCTTGAATGTTAATGGCGCTCTGAAATTTAATATGGAAATATATGGGTTATATGCTAGGCCCAAAATGAGCGACTTAGAAAATACCCCAATAGAGGTAAAGCATTTTCAAACGAAAATGAAGGAAGTTTTTAATACAGATGAATTTAATATTGAATATTCTACTAATATTCAAAGTATATTAACAAAGATGGAAGAGTTTCAAGAGCGGGATAGTGGTTGGACTCTTGTTCAACTTTTAAAACTTCATCTAAACTTAAATAGATACCAACCACTAAAAGGTTCTAGCTTCATACCTCTCCCGCCTAAACTGATGTTAAAAAAAGCATGTATAAATGTACAAAACGATGATGAATTTTGTTTCAAATGGGCAATTCTATCAGCCGTATCAACTCATAAAAATGCTCAACGAACTAGTAGTTATAGGATCAACATTGTTGATGAAATAATCAACATAAATGGATATTCTGTAGATTTTAGTGGGTTATGCTTCCCACTCAAAATAAAAGATATAAAAATTTTTGAGGACAATAATCCCAATATCAGTGTAAATGTTTTCGGCTATGAGATGGAAAAAGACTTAGTTGTTGGCCCATATTATAAAACAAAAGGAATAAAATCTAAGCATATACAGCTCTTGTTTTTGCAGAAAAATAACGGAGGAAATGTAATTTCGCACTATGTTTACATAAAAAATATTTCAAGGTAAGTGTAACGATTATGAATAAAATCATAAAAATTATATTATGAATAATATCATAATAATTATTTTTTATTTATTTTTATGCCTATTTTATGCAGATTGATTAGATATCAACAGACTAGGCATCATGGAAGTATTATTCTCTGTGATGACTGCTTACAAAATTTCCATAACCATCAAGACTTAGAAAAACATAGAGATCGTTGTAAAAGACAGATTGCGTATGCTCCCCAACAAGATAAGTCAATATTACAATTTAATAATTATAATAATAGTATAGATGTACCTTTTGTAATATACGCGGATTCGGAATGCATATTTGAAAATATTCAAACTTGCATTCCGAGCAGGGATATTTCATCAACAACATTAGTTGATAGACATATTCCTTATGCTATGTCGTATTATATTAAATGTAGTTTTAACGAGGATTTAAATAAGTTATGTAGCTTTAAAGGATTAGAATCCCCTAGACTCTTTATAGAGAGTTTAATTAAAGATATAAAAGATTTAAGTTATAATCATTTATCAAGGGTAAAACCAATGATTCCCCTAACTGAATTGGAAAATTTAAATTTCCTAACCAACAATATATGTCACATTTGTTCTAAAATTATTTTAGATGAATCAAAAGTTAGGGATCATTGTCATTTGAGTGGTAAATATAGAGGACCTGCGCATAGTGCGTGTAATCTTAATTACAAAGTACCGAAATTCTTCCCAGTTTTTTTTCACAATTTTTCTGGTTATGACTGCCATTTATTTGTGAAGGAGCTAAATAATATAAATGATGGCCCAATAAATATTATTCCGGTCAATAAAGAGCTATATATATCACTTTCTAAAACTATAACTGATTACAATATTGGTAATATTGAAATTAGATTTCTAGATTCTTATAGATTTTTACAATCAAGTTTAAATGATTTAGTTAAAAATTTAGCTAAGCAGGATTTGAAAATAGTTAAATCAATGTATGGTGAAAATGAAAGTAAATTTAATTTACTTATTAGAAAAGGTGTCTTTCCATATAGTTATCTAAATTCGATCGAAAAACTTAAAGAAACTTCTCTACCGAATATAGAGAGTTTTTATAATAAATTAACAGATGAAGATTGCTCCCAAGAAGATTACGCTCATGCTAGAGAGGTATGGAGTACTTTTGAGTGTAAAACTTTAGAAGATTATTTAATTTTATATCTCAAAACTGATGTCTTGCTATTAGCTGATGTTTTCGAAAACTTTAGATTTCTCTGCAATGATATTTATAAATTAGATCCTTGTCATTACTATACGGCACCAGGACTTTCCTGGGACGCAATGTTAAAAATAACAGATATTAAATTAGAATTATTGGTAGACATTGACATGATTGCATTCATACAAAAGGGAATAAGAGGAGGAATAGTACAGTGTTCTCAACGACATTCTATTGCAAACAATAAATATATGAGTGACTATAATGTAAATCTTCCATCTAAATATTTAATGTATTTAGATGCAAATAATTTATATGGTTGGGCAATGTCTGAAGCTCTACCAGAAGGTAATTTTGAGTGGGAAACAGATATTGAAAATTTTTGTTTAGAAACTATACCAGAAGACTCAGCTACTGGATATATATTAGAAGTCGATTTGACGTATCCTATAGAAATTCATGACACTCATAATAACTTACCATTTTGTAGTGAAAATAAAAATCCTCCAAATTCTAAGGAAAAGAAATTAATTGTTGATTTAAATGATAAATATGAATATGTGATACATTATAAAAACTTACAGCAATGTTTAAAACATGGGTTGAAGTTAAAAAAAATTCATCGGATTTTGAAATTTAAGCAATCAACTTGGTTAAAAACATATATTTCATTAAACAATTTACATAGAACTAATGCGCAAAACACTTTTGAAAAAAATTTCTTCAAGTTATTAAATAATGCTGTCTACGGTAAAACGATGGAAAACGTTGACAAGCGTAAGAATGTAAAAATTGTTAATGACTGGGAAAGCGTTGGAAAGAAAATGGGTGCTCATACCCTTATTGCAAAACCAGAATTTCATTCCTTTAGCATATTTGAAGAAAACATGATAGCAGTGGAGCTAAATAGAAGTTATTCGTTTTATAATAAACCCATTTATTTAGGATTTACAATCCTTGAACTTTCAAAGTGGAAGATGTATAACTTTCATTATGATTATATACTACCAAAATATAACATCAAAGCAGATCTAAATTATATGGATACCGATTCGTTCATATACACAATAGAAACTGATGATTTTTATAAAGATATAATAAACGATATTGATACAAAGTTTGATACATCAGATTATGAAGCGAATAATAAATTTGGCATTCCACAGAAAAATAAAAAAAAATTAGGTATGATGAAGGATGAAAATAATGGTAGGATAATGAAGGAATTTGTAGGCCTAAGAGCGAAAATGTACGCATTTAAAACAGAAGATATGAATGAAATCAAAAAGGCTAAGGGCATCAAAAGTAATATATCTAGAAATTTAAGTATATTGGATTATAAAAACTGTTTATATAATAAGAAAATATATTATGGAAATATGTACATTTTTAAATCCAAACTTCACGATTTATATACTTCTCTAATAAATAAGGTATCTTTAAGTTATTTAGATAATAAAAGGAATGTATATAATAATGTAAATACACTTGCTTGGGGACATTATAAAGAAGAATTTATAAATGATAGAGATGAGAATTTTGTAATGGAAATTGATGATAGAGATAATCGAAACGCAATAAATTGTATTATAGATCAATTTTTAAATGATACTGATGATGATTTTCTAATGGAAATTGATGATATAGATAAACAAACCACAATTAATTGTATGGAACAATTTTTAAATGACGGCAACGATGATATTTTTATGCAAATTGAATGTTAATTTTATGTTTTATTTCTTAAGATTTATATTTGAAAATACAAATTACATTGTAAAATAATTCAAAATTAGAAGGTTTATTAATAAGAAAGAATAAATAAACTTTAACATATATATTAACGGATATATATATATATATATATATATATATATATATATATATATATATATATATATATATATATATATATATATATATATATATATATATATATATATATATATATATATATATATATATATATATATATATATATATATATATATATATAATATTTTGATTTTATTTATTTCAAGTTACATTTATTAACTAAAAATTTTAAGCATAGGTGACCACAGTTAAATGTATTAAAGTTTTGTTTTCGCCCATAGTTATATTCAATGGGTCTCTTTAAGTAATTAATAACTTCAATTGGAGGTTGTAAGTTTCCAAAGCTATCAAAATATTCTTTATAATTGTGATTTTTATAATAAGCTACCCAATGAGTTCCAGGACCAAGAGAATTATCTAAATTAACAATACCACATTCTTGAACTAATGGTTTCTTAGGCAAACGATCACGCATAAAAACGCCTCTAAAATTTTTGAGTTGTTTACCATATTTTGTTAAATCTAGATCATTTAGTGGTCGATTAGGTAGATTATCTAAAAGTTTTTTGGAATCGGCTTATAATACAGTCCATATCCAGATTTATAAGGTTTAAGATATAATCCTTTCCCCATAGCAATTGATTCCATGTGCCTATTGTGCCGAGTAGCCTCTGCTAGTTGTTCTTTTCCATTTTTAAAATCATCATACAGCCTTAATAATAGCCGATCCACCTGTAGCCAAACCTCCAAGTGCTGACAAAGCTGTTAGGATTGGAATTAATGGAAGGAATCCACCAATTTTTGGCATTGGTATAACTCTCGGTATAGCGAAATCAGCTCTCTTCTTCCCTTTGAAGTTCGAAGTAACGGCTTTTATTGCAATTTTAACAGCATCGTTTAAGTTGTCTGGTTTTTTGTTTCTCAACAATTTCAGAGTATTTTTAACAGTTGTTGAAAACAATTTTCTATTACATGTTTCTTTCTTTTTACACTTTTTCTTCATTGATTTTCTGGATTTATGAATTTTAGTATCCTTCATACCTAACCCGAGTTTAACTTTGGATTTCATAACGTTTGTTACGAACCATGCATGTGCTCGTTCTTTGAAATCACTATCTTTAGATTGTACTTGTTGCCAAGCTTTTTCAGCTAAAACTTGATCTGCTTTATGCCTTTTATTAATATTGTTTGTTTGTGAATATGCAATATCGTGTTCTCTGCAAGCTGCATCTAATAAATTTACCCCCTTATCTCCTCTTGCCAAACGTTTTTCTAGTTTTGTTCCAGGACCACAAAACTGATAACCTGGTAAATGTAATTCAACAGGTAATTTGTTTATTAAGTTGTTTACTAATCCACTACCAATAATATACTGATCATTTTTAGCTCGTTTTTTATAATTTATAACCATTTTTTTTCTTTTAATTTTATTTTATACGTTCAATATGATTGACATTAAAAAATAAAATGATGAGATGTCGTTATATAAGAGGAAATATATATAAAAAACAAGTTAGTTACAAAAATGCGATTGATAAAGCAAGCTAAAGAGATTGTAATAAGAAATGCTGATGAAGCTCAAGACAATAAATCTAAAATTAAACATAGTACACTTCTACCAAATTCAATACGAGCATTAATTGTCGGTCCTTCAAATTGCGGTAAAACTAATGTTATGATTAGTTTAATAGAAAGTCCCAATGGTCTTAGTTTCAAAAACATTTACATATATTCAAAATCTTTGTATCAACCAAAATATTGCTATCTAAAGAAATTGATAGACCCAATAAAAGGAATAAATATTTTTACATTTGCGGAAAATGAGCAAGTTCTAAGCCCGACTGAAGCGAACCCCCATTCAATAATAATATTTGATGATGTTATATGTGGAAAGCAGGAGACTATAAGAGATTACTTTTGCATGGGTAGACATAAGAATATAGATTGTTTTTATTTATGTCAAACATATACGAAAATTTCTAAACATCTTATACGGGATAATGCGAATATGATTATAATATTTAAACAAGATGAAATGAATTTGAGACATATATACAATGATCATATTATTGGTGATATGACATTTAAAGAATTTATGAATATATGTACTGAGTGTTGGAAAGATAAATATGGATTCGTTGTTGTTAGTAAGGATGATATGATAAATAGGGGGCGATATAGGAAAGGTTTCGACAAATTCATACAACTGTAAGTGGGATTCCTTTAGAATCAAATAATAAACAGATACGGAGCAGTTCATAACCAGATAAGAACAGCTGTAAAGCAGATATAGAGCAGTTCATAACCAAATCGAAAGCTGATAAAAGTATATAAGAAAGCAGATACAACGCTGATCAAAAGCAGATTAATAGCAGATACAAAACAGTTCACAACCGGATATAAACCAGATCGATATGAATAATAACAAATTATTAAAAGATATTGTTAAGACAAGAACTATATTAAAAGAAAAGCTAAAAAATATAAAATTAAACGAAACAGATAGGATTAATTTATTGGAAGATACATTTAAACCTATAACAAAACCTCTGAATAATATAATTGGAAAATTTGATGAGTTTAAAACAGATAATGTATTGGATAATACATTTCAACCCATAACAAAACCTTTCAATAAGATAAATAAAAAAAATCATGATTACAAATCAGATGATTATCAATCAAATAATGATATATCAGATTCACAACTTCCGTCACTACCATCCGGTAGCTGTTCTGATAATTTTGATGATGCAGAGGGATATGGTGATAATATAACTATTTACAGTCCTACCAACAAAATACAAAAGTTTGATGTAAAAATTGATGGTGATGCTAATGACTATGATAAGAACAAGCATCAAGTGGCAGAAAATGATATTAATAAGTCCTCATTAGTTGAAAATATAGAGTTGCTTCTGAGTAATAAAAAGTTAGATATGGTTTATGGTTTCAACATAGATGAAAGCGGAAACTGGCGATATGGAAATAATGACCTAAATTTTAATGCAGATAATTCTATCCAAATAGGAAGTACAACGTGGAAAATTACTCCAGGATTATTCGAATTAGTCTTTCATTCAAAACCTCTACATTACACTAAAAATGATTTAAAAAATTATAAAGAACTTTTAAAGAGTACAAATGTACACAAACGTCAATATCAATCTACAGGTCAAATTAAAGGTTCACGAGCATATAAATATGTTAATATAATAAAACATTTATTTACTACGAAACCAAATGTTTTAAAGAAAGGTAGCGGATTGACGTTAAAATCTGTAGACAATCGTAAGCCCAGCTATATATATTGGGATGACCCAAATGAATTAGTTGACAGATTACGTTTACTTCTTTCATCGGAAAGTGCTGGTCATAATAATCATAAAAACGAAATAATTGCAATTGTTGAAGAATTGAGAGAAGCTGACATAATATTTTAAAAATGAGCTATATAAATAAATTTGGAGAAAGTTCGATTAAGAATAATATAAATAGTAATTCAAGGTTAAGGACATACAAGCAAAATTTACAATTAAATAATATAACAAAAGATATGCAGCAAATATATACTACGATAAAGATTTTTAAGGAACAGTTCCGCAATGAAAATGTAGATTTTTCGAATAAAATCGAAAATAAGTTAAATGAAATTGAAGAACTTAAAAATAAATATGATTCCCAATTAAATATTATTAGAAGCGAGATAAATATATTACGAGAATCGATTACAAAAGATATTGATAAAGATGTTGAACTCATTGAAAATGCAGTAAATAATCAAATACACTTTGCAAATAAAGACTTTATAAAAAATATTGAAGGAAGATTTAATAAAATTGAAGATTTTATGTTCAAAAGGATTGATAGAAATGATAATGTAAATGATGTAAAAAAACGGAAACTGGAATGGCCTAAAATTAAAGCAGCAAAGTGATTGACGTATATATAAAAAAGGACCTTGTAGCCATATACTCTCATATACAAAATGAACGTGGATAAGAGAGAAATAGTTAATGAACTGCACAAACAAGCGCGAAAAAATTTTAAAAGAAGACGAGTTATAATGAAAGGAATTGATGATTTATGGCAAGCAGATTTGGTGGAAATGGTAAATTATGCAGTACATAATAATAGATATCGATATCTTCTAACAGTAATAGATACCTTTTCAAAAAAAGCTTGGGCTGTAGCATTAAAAAATAAAACTGCATCAAACGTAACGAATGCTATGAAAAGTATTTTCACTAACAACAATAGAAAACCAAGAAATTTACAGACAGATGACGGTAAAGAATTTTTCAATAATCAATTTCATCAACTAATGCAATCGAATCATATTAATCACTATTCAACATATAGTGTTCTAAAGGCATCCATAGTAGAACGATTTAACAGAACGTTAAAAGGAATGATGTGGAAAGAGTTTAGCTATCAAGGAACATACAAATGGATATGCAAATATCAAGAACTTGTTGATAAATATAATAATACATTTCATAGAACAATACAAATGACCCCAAATGAAGTAAATTCATCAAATGAAAATTTATTGTTGAATACAGTCTACAACAATTTAAAAGTGTTTAAAAAACCCAAATTTAAAGTAAATGATAATGTTCGAATAAGTAAATATAAGCATACATTTGAAAAAGGTTACACACCAAATTGGACAACAGAAATATTTAAAATCAAAACAATAAAAAATACTAACCCTAATACCTACATATTACAAGACTATCAAGATCATGAAATTAAAGGTGGTTTTTACGAGCATGAGCTAATGAAAACTAAATTTCCAGAAACATATTTAGTTGAAAAAATTTTAAAAAGAAGAAATAATATGGTTTACGTTAAGTGGTTGGGATTTTCGTCAGAACATAACTCTTGGATTAATATCGACAATGCTTCATAATAAAAATCTGTGAAATTTTTAATAATACACTATTCACTCATCAAACGTTAAAATGTCAATTACATTAACATTAAACGGAGACTCTTCATATCTTAATGCAAACTATTTTCCTCCAATCGAATTAAATGAGAATTATGTTTGCGGTCTAATAAGCTTTGACACATATCACTCAATTCCAAATGTCGATGTAGAAAATAATTTATTTCATATTGGTAATCATGAAATAGAAGTTCCAGTTGGATCATATGAATTATCAGATATTGCTGAAGTACTCTCAAATAAATATCATGATATGAATGCGAATGGAATCCTTGATGTACGAGCTAACTATAATACTCTACAAACATGCATAAAAAGCACTACAGATTCAATTTATTTCAATAAGGCGAGTTCAATCGGATCATTATTAGGTTTTAGCACAAGAGTATTGGAACCTGGCAGAGAACATTACTCCGATAAAACAATTGATATAACCAAAATTAATACAGTAATCGTTGAATGTAATATTGTCAGCGGATCATATATAAATAACACGTCTGCACATATTTTACATCAGTTTTCACTTAACGTTAGCCCCGGATATAAAATAACAGAGGCTCCATCGAATGTGATATATTTACCTGTAAATTCAAGAACAATAAATAGTCTTGTTTTGAAAGTTGTTGATCAAGACGGAAACTTGATAAATTTTCGTGGAGAAAAAATAACAATACGACTACATTTGAAACCTATGAGAGAATGATTATATTTAATAAAACTGAATTGCAAAAACGTTCGCCATTCATTCTATCCTTATCAACGGAAGACGAAACTGGAAAGCCATCAAATTGTAATATTCAGTTAAAAGAAGAGAACAAACTAAAAATTCAAGGAAAAATACAACAGCAAAATAATATTCTTCGTAAAGATAATAAGGAATTTTTAAGAAATTTAGGATTTCATCTAAAAAATAGAAAATAAAGAAAACATTTACTATATATTTACAATGAGTAATATTATTAACATATTACAAAAACCACAATTTGATAATTCAATTATTAAAAAGGAGTATCATAGCTATACATCATATTTGCAGTCATTTAAAAATAATGACGAAATTCGTATTGCAATTCAAAATCAAGATTTGTATGTATTACCAAGTGAGAGTTTTCTATATATCGAAGGACTTGCAACAAAGGAAGACTCAACAATTTCTACATCTATACGTCTCCTAAGCAATTGTGTAGGACATCTATTTGATGAAATTCGATATGAAATCAATGGAGTAGAAATTGATCGTACACGTATCTTGGGTGTTGCAACAGAATTAAAGATTTTAAATGTTACTTGGAAAGTGCCACACATTCAACTTGCTGATGCTTATAAATTGCAAATGTTTAAAACAATTAACAACCGTTATCCGTTAAATATAACTTTTAGAAGTTGGGATATGTATTATTATCCCTCACTTCCAGAAAGTACAACAGTTCTATGGAATGTTAAGCTAGCCACCGAAAACGAAAGACCGCGTTTCCTACTCTTAGCACTTCGAAATAGTCAGAATAAGTTTCAGCATTGTGATTTGACCGATATAAAAGTGCATCTTAACTCTGATATATATCCTTATGATGATCTAAATCTCAAATTTGATAGAAATCGTTTTGCAATTCTATATGACATGTATTTAAAGTTTCAACAAAGTTATTATTCACGCGATCCACAACCACTATTAACAAGAGAAAATTTTAAAACCATGGCGCCAATAATTGTCTTAGATGTTACTCATCAAAATGAATCAGTCAAATCTGGACCAATTGACATTCGAATTGAAATAAAAACCTTAAAAAATATCCCGGCTAATACGTCTGCTTATTGCTTAATTATACATGATAAAATGTTTGAATATATCCCCCTCACAAATGAAATAAGAAAACTATTGTAGATATCAATACATTAAAATGGTATAAATATCTAATCTAACATCATTAAGGTTTATTCACAAACACTTTGTCTACATATGTAGTCATTCTCATTAATAAGGATGATTCTAAAAGATATATACGATTTCTTAAAACGGTGTTCCCATATTATTTCCGATGAAGATAAATATAAACTCATGAATATTCAATCACATCTAGAAGGGGCAAATAACTTGAAAACGACGATAACTAAACATGGAGAGCATTATGACAATTGCTGTTGGTCTAATGAAAATGAGACATCTGGACCAGATACCTGTTCATGTGCACAACATAGGATACGTAATATTGAAATAGAGAAAGAAGCAACCACACTTATGAAATTTTATTATAACATATATAATATTAGTAAATGTAAAAATTGTAATTTTCAAAAAATATAATTAATAATAAAGAGAAATAATACAATTTAATGAAAGACATATATTTAAATTTTTATATATTTTTTATTTATTCAATTGTAAGTTTCTCTAGGCTAGTGGAATTTTATTTACTGCCTCCATTAATATATCATCTTGGCCATCATATATGGCTAAGTATGATGCTACATCAAATGGAGGCAGCATAATTATTTCACTAATGTTAATAAGTTCCTTTTTTGTTGTTGTGGCTTCTGCTGATGTTGTTGCTGTTGTTTCTGTTGATGTTGTTGTTGTTGGTGCTGATGCTGTTTTTGTTTGTGGTGATTCCGGTATGATGATATTTAGAAACATATCATCATCTCCATCGAGAAGATGATGGTATGTTTCTGATGTTGTAGCTTCTGATGATGTTCTTACCGTTGTTTCTGTTGATGTTGTTCTTGTGGCTTCTGATGGTGTTGTTGCTGTTGTTTCTGTTGATGTTGTTGTTGTTGGTGCTGATGCTGGTTTTGTTTGTGGTGATTCCGGTATGATGATATTTAGAAACATATCATCATCTCCATCGAGAAGATGATGGTATGTTTCTGATGTTGTAGCTTCTGATGATGTTCTTACCGTTGTTTCTGTTGATGTTGTTCTTGTGGCTTCTGATGGTGTTGCTGACTCTGATGTTGTTGTTGTTGGATCTGATGCTGTTGCTGACTCTGATGTTGTTGTTGCTGGATCTGATGTTGTTGCTTCTCTTGACATATTTAAAAATGTTTTCAGATTCTGCTTTTTAACTTTCCTGTATAGGGGGGTGTCCCATAAAGGCTTTCTTAAAACAACATTATGTTGTTTTAAGTAATGCCTTTTTTTATTCGACCATGTCGAAAATGTAACGACTTTACATATATCACAACTTAATTTTCCGTTCATGTTAAAAAATATAAATAATATAAATTTTAGTAATCGCAATAGAATGATCTCAAAGACTAGAATTTTGCTCGCTAAAATACCGCATTATATACTTTTTTCTGGACACACTACTACATATGTATATGCATACATCTACATATCCTTTTTCTTTAATTGTCCTTTTGATTTCCTCATATCCTTTTTCTTAAATTGTCCTTTTTTTTTGTTAGGAATTTTTAAAATTTCCTTTAAAATTGCCATATAAATGGAAAAAAAGTAATAAAACATAGTAACGCATTTACGACTTTGAAAATTAGTGAGTTTAAACAATTAAGCAGAAAGATTTGTTTGTCCTTCAAAGCATGCATGCGCATGTCTGTCTTAATAGTTTTTTTCCATACAAATTGATATTTTACTTTATATGAAAATTTTTACATCCTTTTTTCTTAAATCCTTTTTCTCAGAATAAATAAAAATTAGATTTAGCCGACGCAACCCACATACTGCGACATGCATAAGAAAAGCAATCATGCGTATGTCTTTCTTATGAGTTTTTCACAAATTAGACATAGTCAACGCACCCACATACTGTGACATGCATAAAAGCATGCACGCGCTGGTTTGCTTTATTTGAAAATGTTTACGTCCTGTTTTTCTTAAATTATTTTTCCTTTGTCACTGCGACATGCCCAAAAAAAGCATGCATGCGCATGTCTGTCTTAATAGTTTTTTCCATACAAATTGATATTTTACTTTATATGAAAATTTTTACATCCTTTTTTCTTAAATTGTCTTTCCTTTGTTACGAGTTTTTCTCATATCCTTTTTATAGAATAAATAATATACATAAAATAAAATAAAGTAAAGCGAATATAGAATATGTATAACCTTAAGTCTTGCACATGCATGTTTAACTTTTCAATAAATTTTATTGTCCTATCCTTTTTCTTACAATGAAAGTAAAAAAATCAGGTTTCATTGCACTTACTACACACATTTATTATCTTAAATATATATTTCAACTACATACAAATTTTAATGACAAATAAAAAAAATTTAGCTATAGTTTAGTTCGAATATTGCAGAACCATTTGGTGATTGGCGTCCTTTGTAAATTATTGTCCAAATTTTATCATTAATTTTAGCTAAGTAAGGATCCTCTCTGTTTAAATATTTAACGATTCTTTGCGGAAGATAAAACCACTTATTGTTCTCTAAATATGCAATAACTTTAGATCCATATTGTGTAACCTTCCATTCAAAATTTAAAATTTTGTAAGGTTCATTTAAAGGAATATCGTCAATTTTCGTATATTCTGATTTCGTTCCTTGGGCAATGTTTATTATTTGTTGATAGATCTAAAAGAAAGCAAAAATTAATTAAATTCTATATCTATTTCTTAAACTTATGTATAATAACTAAATAAAAAATTATAATATTATGTAAAACTGTATTCTTACCATTTTGTTGAACGTGATTTCAAGTAACTTTGAAGAACAATAACTAAAATTAAATTCTGAATGCTCTTTTATATCAAATTTGTGTAGAACAATCGAGTTCTCATTTTAGTTTTTAGTGAAATTACTCAACCGAGAATCTCATTAAACTTGTTATGAACCAAAAATATCTCATTTGAATTTCTCCTTTTCAATTTCTAATTGGATTACGCCTCATGGAAATATGTATATATCAGAATAATTTTTTTAACTGGGCTGATCCTTATGGACAATATATATGTATAAGAATTAAAATATTTTTTTTCTAATTGGATTGATCCTTATGGACCATAAATAGAGATTGATCCCTATGTATTTTTCCCATAAGGAGTGATCCTTATGGGAAAATACATAGGGATCAATCTCTATGTATTTTTCCCATAAGGAGTGATCCTTATGGGAAAATACACGTGTGCCAGAATGCCCATATTTATACTACTTATAACATAAGTCGAAAAATTATGAATTATCAGTAAGGAACTTAACTCAACATGAGAGATAAAATCATACAAATGTTGACATAAAATAAAGACTTAAGTTGACTTAGGTGCACTAAAAGTTAGTTTTTTCTTGTGGCACAGAAGCCTAACTCAACTTTAGCATTTTGAATTTTTGTACTCAATAAGCCATAAGAGCCTAAGTGTCTTTTTCGCTATTATCTCTTGACTGCAACGCTAAAGAACTATTTTTTTTAAAGATATAATTAAAAGAATACGCTTCCTTGAAATCTGTAAAAAAATAAACAACAAAAAAGCAATTTCTGATTTGCAATGATGTTTTTAAACTTTAAACTGCTCTCCTAAAAACCTTGGAAAACAGACTTAGGCGGTTAGTGCTTGGGACCACCGGCATATGGTTTACATGCTAGCTGCCAGATTTGACGATTTATCGTCATTTCGACGATTTTTTGTCCTAAAAATAGCAGTTTGACGATATGACGATTTTTTTTCCTTAAATTTGACGATTTTTAGAAATTAAAATACTACAAAAATTTTAATACTTTTAAGCGAAATATAGAAGATAAAAATGATTGGCATCAATTATATATACGTGTGGTTGACATTATATCATAAACAGCCGTATAACTTGTCAAGCATTCATTTTGCATTAGCGTTAAGATCCATTGCAAAGTTGGAGCAGCGATTTTAGTAGTATGATTAAAAAATTTAAATATATTTTTAGTAATTAAGTTATGAGTTTAATCGAACTGTATGGGTGTATGTCCAAAGAAATTTAATTATTTTGGCTTGAGTTTGGTTTTAATTTAATTTTTCAATTAAATAATATTTTTATTTAGAGATAAATGTGTAGCCTGTAGACAAAGAAAATTTTTACTGCACGGAGGTTTGAACTGGCGTTTCGATAGCTCCCACTTGTCTCTTCAGAGTTCTTTTCCGCTTAGACCACTCGACCAAAGTCGGTGGTTTGCAGTCAAGAATTGAATATCAGCTACTTTTAATCAATTCATACTGTCACTCTTAGAGTTGTATTTCATTTGATAGTTATTGTCATACATTTTTTTTCGTTCATTTTTTTTTCTTTATGTCTTGTGCTAAGCTTCTTTTATTATTTTAATCATTGATGATTGCAAGTACTAGCGTGTGTGAATGTTTGTTTGTTCAGTTTATTTGAACATGTACATCCTTTTGCTAGGTGTCTTTAGAGTTTAACAATTAAGTTAAGAGTTTATTCGAATTGTATGGGTTTATATTCAAAGGAATTTAATTACTTTAGCGTAACTTCGGTTTCAATTTAAATTTTCAACTAAATTATATTTTTATTTAGAGAAAAATGTAAAGCATGTAGACAAAGCAAATTTTGACTGCACGGAGGGTTGAACTGGCGTTTCGATAGCTCCCGCTAATCTCATCAGAGTTCTTTACCGCTTAGACCACTCGACCAAAGTCGGTGGTTTGCAGTCAAGAGTTGAATATCATCTACTTGTAATCAATTCATACTGTCACTCTTAGAGCTGTATTTCATTTGATAGATATTATCATTCTTTTTTTGTATATCTTTTGTTAAGCTTCTTTTATTATTTTTCTATTCTAGTATAAATTAACATTGATAATTACAAGTACTAGTGTGTGTGAAAGTTTGTTTGTTTAGTTTATTTGAACATGTACATCCTTTTGCTAGGTGCCTTTAGAATTTAACAATTAAGTTATGAGTTTAGTCGAACTGTATGGGTTTATATCCAAAAAAATTTAATTATTTTGTCGTGAGCTCGGTTTTAATTTAATTTTTCAATTAAATTATATTTTTATTTAGAGATAAATGCAGTATACAAAGAAAATTTTGACTTCAAGGAGGGTTGAACTGGCGTTTCGATAGGCGCGCTAATCTCTTCAGGGTTCTTTTCCGCTTAGACCGCTCGACCAAAGTCGGTGGTTGCAGTCTTATTCCTTTAGCAAATAATGGAAGTTTCATGCCACAAATTTCATGAAATATTTCATTGTGTAAATTTAGTCAAAGCGATATTTTTATGACTATTTTTTTGTGTGACATATTTGATGGATCATTTTGACGATTTTGAAGTTTTTTCTTCAACATTTGACGATTTTACCTCTTAATTATCTGCTATGTTTACATGTTTGTTTCGATTATGTATGTATAAAACTCATTTGGAAATATTAAAACATAGCAATTTCGGTCGTAGTTATATTCATACTAGGGGTGTAGCGAATACCAATTTAGCAAATGCGAATGGGAATAATAAATTTAAATAATTACATTTTTGTCATATACTATACAAATAAAATTTTGAGTATGCTACTACATATGAATTACTGAGAAACAAAAACGACATAAAATATGTAACTTAAAACTATGGTGTAAGAACATCGAACAACAACTGGAAAAATGGAATAAGCCCCGTGAATCTACATCGGTTTTCAGCTACAAGAGTAAAGTTTTAATGCAATCGCTTATTGTTTAATTTTCTACTTATTGTTTAACGCAAAGACAAGTTAGAATAATATGGTACCCGCATCGGCAAATGTAACCAAACGACTCTCGCTGTCAAGCTTGATGGTTGCGCCAAGAAAAAACATTTATATACCACAAACCATATCATCGAACTAATGAAATGTGCCTTCAACACGACTCAGCAAAAATATCTGTCTACCGAAAGCAGGTTTGTAAGGGAGAGATTGCGGTACTCTCCATTACCAACCTGCTTCGGTATTACATGATTTTTGTATGGGATGTCCAACTTGGTAGTTCTAGAGGTATGAGCTTGCTTTCACTTCTTTTTTATATGAAAATAGTTTTAAAAAATTTTTTTGCGTTATTTTATTCTGTTTTTGTATTTTTACATAAACAAATATAAAAACAGAATAAAATACATACAGTATGCAAAGTTCGTATTCATACACACCCAATAAAAAACACAGTGCTTTGTAATAAATAAAATGACTTAAATTACATGTTTATTGCAAGATTTTGTTTATAGAGGTTATATTTAATACATCATTCAAATAAAAATACAGTTCATTAAAAAATTTTTAAAGAAAAGCTGAATTTACTAATTTTAAAAAACAAAATTCATATTCGTAAAATTTTTTTTAAGTTACATTAGGAACTGATACAATTAAAAAAGCCTTTTTATACTAAAACTAGTTTTTAAAACGAATTTAAAGTGAATTCCGCTATTTTCTATAAACTTATTGAACGAAATGTCGTTTTTAATTATTTGATTTGTTAAATAGAGCCTCTATAAATAAAATTATACAAGAAAAATAATAATATTATAGTTATTTATTTTATTACAAGAGTTTTTCTTTTTTAAAAGCTGAGGGTGTACGAATATGAACTTTGTATACTGTATGTATTAAGTGGTACAAATACAGTTGGAAATTACATTACACTACAATTTATATTCATTAAATACTTTTTGTTCGCGTACTCAATCAGAAATCGATCCCACGATGTCTTCATGGTAGTGTGGTGTGTACGGGTCAATGTTTATGGTTATTTTGTCCTATAGTCCCTTGTTTTGTTTATCCAGCTGTCAGGGAGACCAGCTTAATTAATAGGCGCTCAAAAGAGGTACCAAAAGTTGCGTGATAGTAAAATACGACAAGGCTGAAGAGCCAGTTTATGTTGTAAGTTACCGTCTGATTTATTCATATAATTTCTTCTGCTTATATACTATTTTAATTGTCTAGTATTGAGTGATTTCTGAATCACTCAATATTCTTAAGTTACACTTAAATTACAAACGTACATGTGTTTTCACATTTATATGTATTTAAAAAAATAACATGTGTCAAAAATATGCGAGTGGTCATTAGTTTTTTGACACACTTCAATTTGTGTAATTCAATAGCCTTTTAGTTTCAAGACACTCTACAAGTTGAAGTTGGTTAGTACTCACTTTGCATATTGTATGACTATATGGGTAAGGTACCCTACAGTAGGCTAGAGCACTAACCACTAAGCTACCGAGGCACATTTATTTTCATGCACAATTCAATGGAAGAATAAAAAATCAAATTACGAAGTAGAAATAACACTTGCATCCATATTTGTATTCAAGTAAGCGAGTTTGAGTTGAATAAAAAAACTTCGGGTTTAAAAAACATGAAAAAATATAAATAGCCGACCACCTTCTTCGTGTGTGCGGTAAATTTCTTCGTTCGCTTACGTTGTTGCATACTCGTAAGGCAGAGGAGATGCACTGTGTGCTTTTGCAATTCTGCGAAACTCTTAATCTTACTGCTTCCTTCTACCAAATTTATTTTTGCTGAGGACCTTATTAATGGGCCTTGGCACATAGTATTTTTACACTTATGAAAAATTGTACAATTGTACTTACGTTATTTTGTTTACATATCACTCCTTTATTAATAAAAACTGCTAGTAACTAACATACAAAACATTTTTTTTACAAAAAAAACATAATTTACTCTTCATTTCTACCAATATAATTGGCCAACTTTAAAAATTTTGATTTATTTAAAATTTTTTTATTCGCTTTAAATATTCGTATCAATTTTAGCGATTGCGAATGTGAATATCAAAAACAAGCGAATAATTCGCACCTGCGAATGCGAACGTTCGTCGCACCTTTACTAATAACGATACTAGTCAAAAAAGGACAAAACGTTTAGGTATACGATTTATACATAAAACACTTTTTAGCTCTTAAAAAAAATCAGTAGAAAGTAGCTCAGTGGGTATAGTACTTGCATTGAAATATGAGGAGTGCGTGTTCGTACCCCGGTTGAGCAAAAGTTGTTTGATGTTATAATATAACTTATACACATGAACTAGTTGGGCTCCTATGACAAACTAATGTTCAAATCTGTAGTTCGACAGAAAATGGACAGTTAAGCAACTAGTCTCAAGCAAAAAACTAGTATAGCTCTAACTACATACTAGCTGCCTTGTCTGCTAATGTCGGACAGCCGGAACAATCATCGATGAACTTTTCGAACAAGTGTCGCGAAAATCGTGTACGTTTCAATGAGCGACTATGTCGCTCAGATTGTCGTCAATGATTATATGTGAAAATGTCCCCTGTCTTATCGTCCATGATTAAAAAGCGGCAATGTCGCCTACGACTATGTCGGCTACAATGTCGTTTACCTCGTCGTCAACGATTACATAGCGAGAATGTCACCTACTTAATTATGTAATATTTTTGCTTACTTGTTTTTCGCCGTTTCATTTAAATTATTGACTGACTTAGCTGGGACTCCAACTGAGGCTGCATGTTTATAAGTTTTCACGCTTACCACCCTGCTGCTGTGCCACTTAAGACATCAACAACAAGAGGGCAACATATTCATTTGCTTGCTTGAAGACAAAATATAAGACATTGCCGCTCATATTGTCCTCAACAAAGTTGAATAGAGGACAGCAATTATGACATTGTCAGTCATCTTGTCCTCCACAATGTTAATGGAGACATAATGTAAGATATTGGCGCTCATATTGTCCCAAGCAAAGTTGGTTTGTGGACAACAATCAAGCCATTGACAACAATTAGGGCATTTGCCGTTTTTAGCAAATTTTCGCCATATGCGTGATTTTTGCAAAATAATAAAAAAACTGTGCAAAAATAACAAAGCTGCTGTTAACAAGTAGTGGAGATATTATTTACTAATATGTATCTACTTTACTATAGCTTTTCGCTTTGTTATTTTTTCTCGCAGCACATAAAAAAGAATTTTGTATTTTACAAATACGAAATATGTATTTTGAAATGTTTCAAATAAAATATAAAATACTCTTGAGGCAAACTATTTCAAATAGAAAATAAAAATAGGTATTTTTTATTTTCTATTTGTATTTTAAATAAAGGTATTTCAAATAACTCACATCTCTGATATGTAGGGCTGGCATTTCCATTTTGCGAAAAAGAGGACGACAACCACAAAAAACGAGGACATTTGGCCCAAAAAAGGACAATATTTTTATAAATAAATAAATTAAACAAACATATTTGGCAATCTAAATAAGTGATGCCGTGTTATTTGAAATAACAATAACAATACTGTGCTTCCAACAATGCAAAAGTTTCGACGTAAGACTGAATTTCCACGATGAAATATTTTATGAAATTTTGTTTTGTTGACAATAGGTGTAGATAATCAGAAGGGGTAGGAAAAATATGATGACCTTAATTTCTTGAAATTTTTAATAAAACCTTTGTATTGAATAATCGAAGCACAGCCGCGAAAAACGTTGTAAAAGCCACTTTTTCCAAAACATGTTATTTTGCATATTACCGTTAACATTACTCTCTTACACCACTCAAACACCAAATCAGCTAAAATTATGGACTTTATCGCTATAAAAATGCAATTAGAAAAAGTCAGTCAGTGGAGGAACGTTGTAAGTTATTAACAGAATGGTACGAACGGAATTGTCGAACCTAATTGATAAGTGTAACACATGTACAAAAATATGGAGCAGAAATCGCTAGAAAATAGCTGGATTATGTGCAAAGCAAAAATTTTTGCGGTAAATCGCCAAGTTTTATCGGAATTGCAAAAATTGAAAAAGAGGATTTTTGTTTTGAATTAATGGCAATTTTGTTTTTATTAAGTAAGTAATTAAAAATATATATTTGTTAAATTAAACAACAGTTTAATTCAATTTAAAAATTTTAACAACAGTTTAATTAAATGAATTAAAAAATTAATTCATCCAATTACCTTAATCGAAAATAATACGAAAATTAGTTATTGCAATAATTGGGTTAAACAACTCAATTATAGAATTATTGGCATAGATTGAAGACATAAAACAAAATTTTAATGTTGTCTGGCTTACGTGGTTACTGCACTTCAAAAGACATAACATTTTAATACAATTGAGGTCGAAAAAGTAGGATTATAAAAGTTCGTTGGTACGCAACTCATTTTCTTAGTTGGCATTCCTAACACCTCACCTTTTCACTTCAACGTTCAAGACTTAAATAATTTCCAACTTACAAAATGTTAGTCAGTTAAAACAACTTATACGTACAATTTTTACTGTTTCATTATATTTTCTATTTTTTAATAATGACTAAAAACTACAATGGATGATGCAGGCAACTAACTTCCAATACTTCAAACGCAAACATTAGCAGCCATATTCATAAATATTAAAAACAGGGCAACATACTACTTTTAAGCAAAATTTCATAAAATTGCATTCAAAACTGTATATTACATGAAAATTTTAAAATAGGTTTAAAGATGGTATGCACCTATTATAAACCTTTAATAAATTCATATCATCGATATATCAATTTCAACTTCAAATATCTTTGCAAATTTAGCACACAGGAACACATGATATGCTTTAAAATAAAGCTTGAAGTCTTGGGTATACGCGTTTACGTATGTTTTTTTAAATTTTATAAAATATGTCACTTAATTATTTAAGTTAAACAAATTCGCAACAAAATTAGCAAAAAACACCATCAAAACACATAAAAGCAAAAAGAAATGTTAGTGATGTAGAAACAATCAACACAAATGAAAATAGGCTCGTTATTCGAGTACCTTTTTCATACATGATTAAAAGATTCGTGTGAACTCTTTTGTAATCATTTCTCTTTTTTGCTTTTACTTCATGCAAAACTTGTGTTAAATAAGTTGAGAAATATATTATAAAGAAAGTTCAACAAATCTTAACTTACACGAAAACAATAAAAAGCTATTCGCTTATTTCAATATCCGGATGAAATCATATTCTTTTTATTGCAACACTAACTACAAAACATGGTGGTGTTGCCAGTATCGAAATCTAAATTTCCTTAAAACACACAATGTCTATTGTAGTGTTTATGAATGCAATTTTATATTAAACAGTTTAAGCGTGAAACTGTTCAATAACAATTGTGAGTCTTAAACCTAAAATAAGAATTTTTTATAAATTTGGCTGTAGCAATTTTATGCAAGAGAATAAGAAATGATTATTCTCAATACCATTTTAACTCTCACTAAAGAGTACAAGAATTCAATAGAAGCAAAAAGGTGGTGTTTTTTCGTCAACATATTGTGCTTGTTGTGTGTTATTTTTTATATGTATGTGTAAGATACTCAGATTCAAATATCTAATCAAGTACTTGATTGAATCAATCAAGTAGTTGATTGAATTAACTATTATTTTAATAATATATTAATCAAAAGTCTATTAATAAGGTAACAGTAAATTTATATTTGCTTTCTAACTTTTAATTAAGAATATAATTAAATCAGTCAATAACTTAATTAAATATCGATACTATATCAAACAGTATATATATATATATATATATATATATATATATATATATATATATATATATATATATATATATATATATATATATATATATATATATATATATATATATTATAATATATATATATATATATATATATATATATATATATATATATA
>OY101450.1:72206818-72208881 GCA_956483635.1 Panzeria rudis | reverse complement strand
ACATACATACATACATACATACATACATACATACATACATACATACATACATACATACATACATACATACATACATACATACATACATACATACATACATACATACATACATACATACATACATACATACATACATACATACATACATACATACATACATACATACATACATACATACATACATACATACATACATACATACATACATACATACATACATACATACATACATACATACATACATACATACATACTTACATACATACATACATACATACATACATACATACATACATTACATACATACATACATACATACATACATACATACATACATACATACATACATACATACATACATACATACATACATACATACATACATACATACATACATACATACATACATACATACATACATACATACATACATACATACATACATACATACATACATACATACATACATACATACATACATACATACATACATACATACATACATACATACATACATACATACATACATACATACATACATACATACATACAATACATACATACATACATACATACATACATACATACATACATACATACATACATACATACATACATACATACATACATACATACATACATACATACATACATACATACATACATACATACATACATACATACATACATACATACATACATACATACATACATACATACATACATACATACATACATACATACATACATACATACATACATACATTACATACATACATACATACATACATACATACATACATACATACATACATACATACATACATACATACATACATACATACATACATACATACATACATACATACATACATACATACATACATACATACATACATACATACATACATACATACATAACATACATACATACATACATACATACATACATACATACATACATACATACATACATACATACATACATACATACATACATACATACATACATACATACATACATACATACATACATACATACATACATACATACATACATACATACATACATACATACATACATACATACATACATACATACATACATACATACATACATACATACATACATACATACATACATACATACATACATACATACATACATACATACATACATACATACATACATACATACATACATACATACATACATACATACATACATACATACATACATACATACATACATACATACATACATACATACATACATACATACATACATACATACATACATACATACATACATACATACATACATACATACATACATACATACATACATACATACATACATACATACATACATACATACATACATACATACATACATACATACATACATACATACATACATACATACATACATACATACATACATACATACATACATACATACATACTACATACATACATACATACATACATACATACATACATACATACATACATACATACATACATACATACATACTACATAGATAACATACATAGATACATACATAGATACATACATAGATACATACATAGATACATACATACATAATACATACATACATACATACATACATACATACATACATACATACATACATACATACATACATACATACATACATACATACATACATACATACATACATACATACATACATACATACATACATACATACATACATACATACATACATACATACATACATACATACATACATACATACATACATACATACATACATACATACATACATACATACATACATACATACATACATACATACATACATACATACATACATACATACATACATACATACATACATACATACATACATACATACATACATACATACATACATACATACATACATACATACATACATACATACATACATACATACATACATACATACATACATACATACATACATACATACATACATACATACATACATACATACATACATACATACATACATACATACATACATACATACATA
>OY101450.1:72071818-72201818 GCA_956483635.1 Panzeria rudis | reverse complement strand
ATAAGGTCAGTAAAAATTTACCTCTGAAGGTTGAAAAATAAAATTGTAACATATGTCATTTGAAAGTCCATTTTATACGCTTTAATATGAGACCACAAAGGAGCATTTAGTGTAAGTAGTAGAAATAATTTTGTAATGTCGGCTTAATAGGTACATTTTTGTTAAATTTTTAAATTTTCAAGTCGCTATATTTCGCCAACCAGATAGTATGTGTATTGAGCCAAGATTTCGCGCAAATACTAGTTACACCGGATGCACTATTCGCACAAATTTTTATAAAAATCTGAAGGGAAAAATAAACTGGTTTGTTGGTTTTATTTGTTTTCACCTGTATAAAGCTTCATATTGATTTGCGCGGGCTAGGAACTAATTTCCGACCTATGGTTTCTTGGCAAAAACTTTTTAGAATTGTCCGTCGATTATATTTCTGCTATACGATTTTTTCTTTTTTTCCCTCATAAAAATTTACCCGCTCTATTGGTCACCTCGGCCATTATTGATACCTGAAATATGGTATTTTGCCTTTCTTTATTTTTTTAACAGAATGCATTTAGCTGACAAGGGTCTATTTTGCATAGTTTTCAAGTTGTCCGGTGGGCGTTATTTCCATGAACATAATTGCATGCCACCTAGAATATATTTCGTTAAAATCGAAGAGGGTAAAAATATACTCTTGTTTTTGTATCAAACTTTTTTTAAATTACTCTTGCGTGTCAATCAAACGAAATACGTACAAAAATACTTTTCTATATGGACTTTGACGCTTTTAAAAGAAAAAAGATAAACCACAGCTGATTGCTCGAATGTCCTTCATATAAATTTGCTGTTTTTATTATTCTGCAAGACTGCAAAAAAGTATGCTCAGGAAATAGTTACATTAACAAAAATTTTACCCTTAAAAATATTTTTTTCGATAAAAAATTTATTATGGAATTTTGGGTTTTGTAAAAGATTAAAAAACACCGAGAACTAACTAAAAACTTTTGTGTCTAAAAGTTAAAAGAAACACAAAAATGTGCGAAAAACGTCGAATTGACAACGCTGGTTTTATTAATTAAAGATGTACATACTTAGCCCAGTCAAATAAGCAGAAAAAGGGACTATTTACACGGGTTAGAGGGGTTTAGCACTATTATACAAACGTTTAGCAGGATCAATACACCATGTAAATAATAAAACTGGTTGTATTCCCTTTTTTTTCCACAACGTTATAAAACTTCTGCTATATGTTTATTGAACTCTGGACATATGTAATATATAATATAACAGATTGGGCGGGTAATTATTATAGTTATAGGTTAATTTCAGTTTATAATTTAAGATTAGGGTATATATGTATATACATATGTGCAACACAATCTAAGTTTTATAAATTTATATTTCTACAAGTTTATAATTTACATTACACTAAATTTTTAATGTTATTGTTTGCTTATCCTTTTAATTTATGATGTTATGTTTTTTTTTTTGTGTTTAACTTTTAAATGGTTTGTGGATTTTAATACTACAATGTTGGCTGATTGAATGTTTAATTGTAAATTTATAGTTAGAAAAGGAACTGTTCACTCAAGAAACTTGCCAATTCGGATTGATTACGAACGATGATCAATTGAAGATGATGAAATGCCGCAGAACTTGAAGTTGGCTGCAGTTATCTTTTGGGGGGCTATTGGTTTAGCCAGGGTTGGGTGTAGTAGTAATTTGATCACTGAGGTGCAGGGGCCAACTGCGGAATGAGAGATAATAGCTCAAAATTCGTATACACCTTCGTTTTGGTTACCTAAAAGTTGTCTCAAAAGTCTCATAAAATCTCGTGTCTGCGTCGTAAGTTATTCAAGGTCAAAGGTCACGAAAATCAGTTTTTCCCAATTATCTCGGTTTCTATAGCTCCAATGATGTTAACAGTTATTATAAAAATTGTAGAGCATACAATTTGAGACAAATTTTGTATTAAAAATTTTTACATACGCCCAACCGTTTCTGAGATGGAGGGCAGAGAGCCCGCAGCGTTCAGCCATACTCAATGTAATGCAAGGTCAACCGTGAATCTCAGTGAATAATACCTTTTATAAAGTTATGGAATGAGAGATAATAAGCTGTAAACGCGTATACGCCTTCACTTGGTAGGAATCAAACCTGCGACCTCCCAGTTAATAGTCTAGCACACTCTTCAGTACGTGGGTAACTAAGCTAAATGTCGATGCTTCAAACAAGCATTCAATTAATTCAATAAAGCCTAAGGCATTACATACATCAAAGCAAATAGTATTATTTACTCAATATTAAAGAAATATTACGTTTTAAAATAAAAGAAGCATGCATTTAGTATAAAATTTAGAAATTGTGGATTCCGATTTTCTTGCGGTGAAGGGTCGTTACAAACCTTTGGATATCATATCGATGGTCATACATTGACAACTTGTAACTGAATTTTTATTATTTTTTACAAAACGCAGAAAACGTTCCCATTCTCAAAATAAAATAACAGAAATTTAGTTGAGAGTATCTACAAAATAATTTTCAGCTATTTTATTTCTATGCTAGTAATAGCCCAGTCAAATAAGCAGAAAAAGAGGCCAACTGCGGAATGAGAGATAATAAGCTGAAAATTCGTATACACCTTGGTTTTGGTGTCCTAAAAGTTGCTTCAAAAGTCTCATAAAATCTCGTGTCTGCGTCGTAAGTTATTTAAGGTCAAAGGTCACGAAAATCAGTTTTTCGGAATTATCTCGGTTTGTGTAGCTCCAATGATGTTAACAGTTATTATAAAAATTGTAGAGCATATAATTATATGCCCACTTAATGATAAGAACTAATATCAATAAAAATTTAATACTTATTTGTCTTGTAATGTTTTGTCTAACGTTAATGCAATTAAATAAGTTAAGAAAAATTAGGCTGAATTTAATGTAAATTGTAAGTTTAAAATAATTAGTGTAAAAAACATCCGACTTCAAAATAGAGGACATGCAGACGCCTCACGTCAGACGGAAGTAGTCTGGAAGTAGTTCATCCAAATAAAGATAAACATTTTCCAAATTAGATCATAAATGGCGGAGTTCCGAGGGAACACACATAAAAAATACAAACGAATTGATTCGTGGATTTTTTTAAAGTCGGCTAGCAATTGAGTTTTTATTGTTTTGAAAATGTTAAAGTTATTGTCAAGACTTTTTTCGTAAATCAAGCTTTTTTTCTCTAATTGTCAAACTTTCTCAAAATTTGTATCTTGCAAGCCTAGATGGAGCTGATTAACTTATACTTATTCCGGTGAAACTATTCACATCCAAATCCTTCTTAATAAAAACATTATTATAAAAACTACTTTAGATGAAAGGAAATAATTCGAAATAAAAAATCATGTGAAGCAAAAATAAAGAAGCCGCTATAAAAATACCGAGATAAAAAAATGTACGTCCATTTGCTTTTTGACAGACCTTCCTTAGACACTGTTCAAAATTACCTTTTTAGAAGGTCTTTTGTCGGGCCTTCAAGAATTAGCAAACGGAAGACCTTTCCCGCAATGACAACGTGTGTAAAAGAGATATGATTATGGAATGGAGCGAGCATGCCTTGTTTATCCAAAAGAAGGAGTACAGAGGCCTTCTCGAAGGCATCCGTACTACTTCTTTTTCCCGCTGGGTTATTGAGAAGCATTTGTTCGCTTATATTATAATTAGTTTGTTCTCATGTATCTGAAAGAAAACTGTGCGCGGCGTTAGTATTGCTAATAAACAAGGAATTTGTTAAACGATTTAAAATACCAATGTATCTTATAGACCAGGAATAAATGTGCCATCCCTAAAATTAAACAATATTTCTTTTGAAAGAGAAAATATAAAGGGACGTGTGAGCAAAATAATTAATAAAAAATATAATTTGGAACATATTTTAATAACACAAGGCACATACAAAAAATCTTGCGCATAGTACCATGTATGAACACTAAGAGAGAAAACTAAGTAGAGATATGTATTCTGTTTCTGATGAAAATATTTCCGATCAAGAATTTATTGATGAAACTTACTTTAAAGAATATTTATATCAAAGCATCGATAAAACTAATATTGTTCGTAATTTGACTGCAATTGGCTGTTTTTTAAATTTATTAATAACAATGCCACTACCTCGTTCATCCCTTACCACGGCGTATCTGTGTTTCATTTTAGCAATATATGTTTCACCCCGTTCTTTTGCTGAAAATATTATCTTTCCTGCTTTCAGATTATCCTTTGGCACTCTTTACCCAGCTTATGCCTCCTACAAAGCTGTGCGTACAAAAAATGTTAAGGAATATGTAAGTCATTAAATAAATTTTTTTATTTATACCTTCACACATGTGTATTTTATATTATGTACCTACAACTTACCAGGTTAAATGGATGATGTATTGGATTGTTTATGCATTTTTTACATGCACTGAAACTATTACTGATATTTTTTTTTCGTGGTTTCCATTTTATTATGAAGTAAAAGTAGTTATTGTGTTGTGGTTACTATCGCCAGCTACCAAAGGAAGTTCAACACTATATAGAAAATTTGTTCATCCAATGTTGACCCGTCGCGAACAGGTGCAAGTAGATATATAACAAAAAATTTACTTTCTAAATAAAAATATATTTTAGGAAATCGATGAGTATCTTAATCAAGCCAAAGAGCGTGGATATTCTGCAGTATTGCAACTAGGTTCAAAGGGTGTTAACTATGCTACTAATGTAATTATGCAGACAGCAATAAAGGTATTTATGAAAATTTTTTTACAAATCCGTCTGTTATGTAGAAACTATACATTCAGTCTGTTCCCATACATGCACGAAGCTACCCAAACTTAGCCAAAACCTTTTTTACATACAAATTTTCTACTGAAAATAGTTTTCGGTTAAGTTTGTGTAGCTTTGTGCACGTACAGAAACAGACATATTAATAAAGAAACCTATTTTCATATATTTGTTACGTACAAGGTTTTGCATTTAAGCTAACAAAATGTGTAACCATTAAGCAGAAAGTACACACCAAGGCGAATTAATACCAGGTAAACTCATTTGCGCATATGATCATCAGCTGTTCGCAGGCGAATTGGGCTGCTTACACCCGATCTGTCAAAATCTATTTGTTTTTCTATTGTTTGCTTACATTTTACTGAGCGCCATCTTTTTCCTTTGTATTTTGGTCCAGGCATGGGTAAATGAGATTTTAAAATTGTACCAATTGTTCTCTAAAGTTGTACTTTTACACCCAATCTGTCAAAATCTATTTGTTTTTTCTTTTGTTTGCTTACATTTTACTGAGTGCCATCTTATCCCTTTGTATTTTGGTCCAGGGATGGGTAAATGAGATTTTAAAATTGTACCAATTGTTCTCTAAAGTTGTACTTTTTTGGGTATAATTGTACCAAAACAGATATTTGAAATCAGAAAAATAGTTTAATACAGAAAATGCATCACTTTTCTGTACATATATCTGTGGCAAATTTCTAATATAAAATAGCTCACATTATGTCCGTTCGAGTACCAGAGAATAATTTAAATGAAACGTTTGCTTTCGTTTTGTTTTGTATTTTTCAATGTGTAAAACAAAAACAACGAAAATGATACACGCAATTCATACGCTGATTTTTTCCATGTTTTTTAAAACATGATTTTTGGAGTATGATGGCGAACGGGGTAGAGATGCAAACGGCGTAGAGAAAAAATCACATTTTCAGTTTTTAGTGATTTTTTTTTTCATATATTTCTTTAGTTCTATCTGCATTTTCTCTCATTGTCTATCTCTTATGTAATTGTTTTAGGTTTTTGTTGTTGTGAAAGAGCAAATAAAGCAAATTTTGAGAGTAATTTATAAAAAAGACATGCAACTGAAAATCATCATAATTGCAAAAGGTTTTTGGAAGCAATTTTAAAGAGAATTAAAAATAAAATATGATTTTTAAATTAGCGTCTGAATTGCGTGGTAATAGTCCAATTTGGTTTTGTATTGTTTGTGCTTGTGTACACTAAATGTGCATTAACTTAAATGTACGCAGCTAGAAAAGTAAAGAATGAGAACAAAATTGAATAGTTTTAAGAAAATACATTTGCAAACGTACCCCGCTTGATTTGTTCATCATAGTAGAGAATGTGTTATTTTATTTATGCTTTTGTTTCGTTTGCATTTGTACGCTTGAAACGGGATATTAAAGCAAGCAGATGAGTGAAAACCCAATCGTATTGTTTGCAATCTTTGTCATTGTTTTGCTCACGTACGAAACGATTAAAACTATTTTAAAAGTTTGTGTCTTCGGATGAAACGTTTGCGAAAAGTTTTGTTTGTTTGCACACTCTGCCGAGTTCCCTAAAAGTTTTACCAATTTTTTAATGAACTTTACTTCATTTCTGTGATGCATTTTGCGCTTTTTTGTTTTGGGCCAAATTGATGATTTCAAAGGGCCAAAATACGTTCAATGGGGCCAAAAATTGTTTTTTGGAATATATTTGATTACAAGATTTTTATTTATATAAAATAAAAGTAATAGTAATATGAATTTGGAACGATTTTCCGTTATCCCACGTCAAATTTGGTTTGTAAACAGACTGATTTCGGCTATGTGCCATCTTCAGTGTTCTATTGAATGCTAAATCGTTTTTCTGTTGTACGTTGTTTCTTTTATAATTCGTTTGTATACCTAACTTCCTTCCTTGATCCCTTTTGTATTCTGCTCCCTATTTCTCTTTCTCCCGCTCTTTCTCTCTCTCTCTCACTCTCTCTCTCTCGCCTCTATATCCTTTTGTGTGTCTCTACCTGCTACATGTTTCTCTTACTATTATGATTGTGTTTTTTAATATTTGGTTTATAATCTGCTCTATTAGTTATCAGTTGTTTTATCCCTACATAGGTAATAATCCGTAATTGTACGTTTCTAGGTAATCGCTTTGTCTTGTTCATTTTCTACTACGTTGCCTGGACTATTGTTTTCATTTGTGTAAAAATTTTTTAACGGTTCAAATATTACGTCTGAAGCAGTGTTTATTTGTTCGTTTATTATTCTTCCTTCAAATATTTTTTGCTTGTATATTTCCATGTTCTCTAATACGTTCAGTCGCCGTCCTTTATGTTGTGAATGTAATAGTTTAACTGTTTTTCTAATATGTCCTGGTGTACATTTGTTGTCGAATATGTGGTTTGCGTAATTCGATTCTGGTGTTATTCCTGGTTCTCTCAGTTTCTTGTTGTAGTCTCTCATGTGCTCGCGAAATTTTGTTTTTATCTTTCTTCCAGTTTGTCCGATATAACTGTGTTGGCATGTGCAAGTTAATTTGTACACTCCTTGTTTATCTGGGAAGTCTTGGGTAGAATACTGCAGACCAGAACAAACGAAACAGACTTCCTAGATAAACAAGGAGTGTACAAATTAACTTGCACATGCCAACACAGTTATATCGGACTAACTGGAAGAAAGATAAAAACAAGATTTCGCGAGCACATGAGAGACTACAACAAGAAACTGAGAGAACCAGGAATAACAAGAGAACCGAATTACGCAAACCACATATTCGACAACAAATGTACACCAGGACATATTAGAAAAACAGTTAAACTATTACATTCACAACATAAAGGACGGCGACTGAACGTATTAGAGAACATGGAAATATACAAGCAAAAAATAATTGACGGAAGAATAATAAACGAACAAATAAACACTGCTTCAGACGTAATATTTGAACCGTTAAAATATTTTTACACAAAAGAAAACAATAGTCCAGGCAACGTAGTAGAAAATGAACAAGACAAAACGATTACCCAGAAACGTACAATTACGGATTATTACCTATGTAGGGATAAAAGAACTGATAACTAATAGAGCAGATTATAAACCAAATACAGTAGTTTTCCGGTTTAACGAACCAGTACTTTGTCAGGCCCGCTCGTTAAACTGAAATGTACGTTATACGCAGTACTTATGTAGAATAACCAGTTTATGGATAAATAAATAACTAGAATTGTATTTTTTATTGTAAGTTAGCGGTACTTTTTTCTACTCGCTTTGTTTTTAGTTATTTGTATAAGAAATTTCTTAAAATAAGTTTTTTAACTAATATTATGAATCTTATTTGTTCGTTAAACTGAGCGCAAAAAATATTTTTGTTCGTTATATAAGATAATCAATGGAGCGAATTGATCTTGAACTGTTCGTTAAAGCGATGTTCGCAGAATCGAATGTTCGTTAAACCGGAAAACTATTGTATTAGAAAACACAATCATAATAGTAAGAGAAACAGGTAGCAGGTAGAGACACACAAAAGCATATAGAGGCGAGAGAGAGAAAGAGCGGGAGAGAGAGAAATAGGGAGCAGAATACAAAAGGGATCAAGGAAGGAAGTTAGGTATACAAACAAATTATAAAAGAAACAACGTACAACAGAAAATTATTTAGTATTCAAGAGAACACTGAAGATGGCACATAAACCGGTCTTTTTTCAAACCAAATTTGACGTGGGATGATGGAAAATCGTTCCAAATTCAAAAAACCCCGTCGGAAGAGAAACACAACACAGTAAATGCCTGTCAAGCTTACAACTTGACACAATCGGACTTTTAAACCTTTACAAACTACGTCAACGAAAGATACTTACAATAAAAGCAAGCATTTGGTTCAACAAACAATGCCTCGCATTGAATGTCACACCAAAATACGCTAGAATAAAACTAAAGGCCAACACAGTAGCAGAACTGAGAGAAGAGCGGAAAAAAGTTTCGTAAAATTTGAAATCCAGGACTTGTATACCAAATAACAAACTCGGAATTACTAGACATTCATTTACAATTGGCAGAATGAATCCCAACTGATATACTAATGGACATAATTCACCAAATAAATACAGGAAACACGGAAGCAATGGAACAAAAATACATTAATATGAACAAAAAACTAGACAAACTAACAGGATCAACAAACTGAAAAAGATACGAAAAACACAATTTCCACACTAGATTGAAAAACCTAACTGAAGTTAGAATCAATAAAGAAGATGCGCAATTACTAGAGAAGGGGCTAAAGCACAACACCCACGCAAATAACAAGAAGAAGGAAATAGAACAAACTATTGTGGACACAGAAGTTGCAATAGCGATGCTACCAAACGAGGAGCAGGATCAGGCCAGATACACCTGTAAACGAATAATAGAGAAGGAAGTCAAATCCAAAAGGAGGCCAAACAAGGAAGGCAAAGCTGTTAGAAATCTTAAACAAAAACTTAAATCTAACAATATCGTAGCAACGAAAGCAGATAAAGGAAATACAACGGTATTAATCAACAAGGATGAGTACATCGAAAAATCGGAACAGTTAATAGTGGATACTAAATGCAGGAGAATCAGGAAAGATCCTACAGATGAATACCAGGCAAAGGTAAAGAATTTAATAAAAAAGGCAACCAAAGTAATAAAACAAGGCATATCATATTATTTAACACTTATGAATCCATCCGCTCCATCTATGATCGCTTTACCCAAGATACACAAGCAAAATACGCCAATGAGACCCATAATTAATTATAAATCTGCTCCGAGCTATAGACTATCGAAATGCTTAAAAACAATACTGAAAGATACCTTGGACCTAGAGAACAAACACTTAATAGCCAAGACCACGAAATTAGTTAACAAGATAGGGAGCATACAGATAACAGAAAATACTAAACTAGTCTCATTTGAAAAAGACTTATATCCATCAATTCCAACAACAGAGACAATAAACATTCTACATAAAACACTACTCAATAAAACAGAAGACGTGGAATTTTCAATGCAACGCACAAGCACGCTAAAAGCCACATTGGAGCAAAATTACTTCAAATTAAACAATAGCATATATAGGCAAATCAACGGACTAGGAATGGGAAATCCAACATCAGCAATACTCATGGAAGTATTTATGCAAAATTTAGAAGAGAAATACGTAGATGACTTAAAAACAAATTTTGGGGTAACATTCTATGCAAGATACGTGGACGATGTTATATGTGTAATAGAAGGAAATATGGAGGAGCAAATTCTGGATCTACTGAACAAACAACACAAAAACATAAAATTTACAATGGAAGTGGAGGAGAACGAAAGGATAAATTACCTAGACTTAATGATTAGGGCAAACAAGAGCTTAAATAGAATTGAATACGAAATATACAAAAAACCAACCGCTACAGATACAATAATACACAATTCATCAAACCATCCTCAACAACATAAGAACGCTGCAATTAGGCAATTAATAACGAGACTTGAACGAATACCCGTAACACGTGAGGCCTATATGAAAGAGTTAGGAATAATATATAACATTGCGGAAAACAACGGATATAGAAAAGACCTAGTTGACAAGATTAGAAAGGATATCGAGGCAAGTAAGAAACGGAACAGAGAACAGGAACAAGATAAGAAAACCTGGGCTACCTTTACGTATATGGGAAAATCAACATACAAACTGGCAAAATTTTTTAGAAAACACAACATTAACACAGCATTCCAAACAAGAAACAACTTGGGTGGAATACTGCAGAGCAGAACAAACGAAACAGCAGAACAAACGAAACAAGGAGTGTACAAATTAACTTGCACATGCCAACACAGTTATATAGGACAAACTGGAAGAAAGATAAAAACAAGATTTCGCGAGCACATGAGACTCTACAACAAGAAACTGAGAGAACCAGGAATAACACCAGAATCGAATTACGCAAACCACATATTCGACAACAAATGTACACCAGGACATATTAGAAAAACAGTAAAACTATTACATTCACAACATAAAGGACGGCGACTGAACGTATTAGAGAACATGGAAATATACAAGCAAAAAATATTTGACGGAAGAATAATAAACGAACAAATAAACACTGCTTCAGACGTAATATTTGAACCGTTATATTTGAACCTGCTGTTTTTGACAGATTAGGTTTGTTCAAAATGGCCGAACTGCATGTTGTTTTTGTATTGTTGTACTTGTTTTAATGACGAGTTTACCTGGTACTGAATTCGCCTTGGGACATACGACGCACAGTGGTGTAAACTGTAAGAAAATGGTAATAAGTATGGAACTTCTAAACTAATAAATGGATTTGAATAAAAATTGGATGGTTGCAGATGAGGAGGCAGGCCTTCAGAATCGTGTGTCTTTTGCTGCACAAGGGGCAGAGCATCAACGGGTAAAACTTGGCTCCCTCGGGTGTGAAAAGCATTGTGCGCCTTGTAACTCTCGTAAATATTAACCGATTTGTAAAATTAAGTTATGACTTTTAGTCGAACTGTATGTAGAAAGGTGGGTCTGATCAAATTAACAGCCCAATTTTTTTCTTTTATATATTGTGTCATAATTTTTTTAGCACATAGTTAAATAATGTAATTAGAGCTCACAGTAAAATTTTCAGGAAAAAATAGTTTTTAGTTAGTTTTTTTTATAATATAAACATTTTCTTTCTGAAATGAGAGTTTTTTTAAGAAATTTTTTTACAATTTTAAAAATTTAATTATTTTGTCTTGCGTTCGGTTTTAATTTAACTTTTTAATTAAATTATGTTTTTGTTGAGAAATAAATGTTAAGCTTGTAGATAAAGAAAAATTTGACTGTACGGAGGGTTGAACTGACATATTTGGATAGCTCCCGCTAATCTCGTTAGATTTCTCTTCCGCTTAGCCGACTCGACCAAAGTCGGTGCTTTGCAGTCAATAGCTGAATATCATCTACCTTTAATCAGTTCATACTCTTACTCTTAGAGCTGTATTTCATTTGATAGTTATTGATGCTCACTTTTTCTTTATGTCTTGTGTTAAGCTTCTTGTTATTTCTCCCTTCTACCACTCGACCAAAGTCGGTGGTGTGCAGTCAAGAGTTGACAATCGCCTACCTTTAATTAAAGCACTTTTTTGGAAAAAATTACGAATTTTAGTTAAATTTCAAAGTTTTTATTTTTATGTAATTTTATTTTGAACTGAATAGGTAAGTCTGAAATTTATTATTTCGACTTTTTAGTTCAATATTTGAATTAATGTAAATTCAAATTATTTTATTAAGAGCGAAGTGTTGGAATATTCAAATCAGGTTAGCACAACGGATCAGTACTACTGATTTCGACAGGCCGCTACACCGTCTCATCTGCGTTCTTGTTCACTTTTTACAAGGAAGCATTAGCTATTCAACTAATTTTTATCGCGAAATAGAATACAAGACTTTCCATGTAAATTCTTGCATTCATTTTTATTGCGAGTCAGCTGAAATTTCCCTATCTGATTGATAATCCAATACTCACAATTTATTATATTTTGTTTTCGCTTTTGATGGCCATTTTATCAATACCTACAATCAATGCTGTTTGTGTGTTAGTTTTTAGTTTAGACTTTTGCTCCGACGCTTCGTTCCGTGCGTTTACTTAGAATTTTATCAGCAATTTAATGCTGTGATACAAGCCAAAATCAGATGCTTACTAAAAAAATGACAACCAAAAAACGTCGAGGCAAAAAATTTTAAATTTTATTTTCGAAGTGAAATATTTTTTAAACTATAAAAGATACAAAAATAATTGTTGACAAATTTTTTCTTTATTTTGTCTAGCAAAAAATTTTACAAATCGGTTAATATTATCGAGAGTTACAAGCCGCACTCGAGTTACCCAACTTTCACCCCTCGAAGTTCCGCCCCTGGTGCAGCTAAAGACTTCAAGAGACACGATTCTGAAAGCCTCGCTCTTCTTCTGCTACCATTCCAATTATTATGCAAATCCATTCAGTAGCTTAGAAGTTCCATACTTATTGCCGCATACTTATTACACCACTGCAGTGGTGTGCACTGTGCGACGTAGTGTAGTTTTGGACAAAAATAGTAAATGTGCTCCGATGTGAACCAAACTTTGCAGGTGGCATGCCATAATGTCCAGTGAGATAATGTCGAAGGACATTATGTTACTCGTCCATGAGGGCGGTGTCGTAAAGTCCATGGACATTATAGCACTTTTTAGAGTGGCCGCGCTTGCAGGATTCGTAATGTCGATATGTTGAAAAGCGGCTTCGTTGAGTAAAGATTTTTGCATAGCCAGCCTTCGGACGGGCTTAAGAGCTTCTCATCCCAGTATATCGAAAAGCGGCTTCGCTGGTTAAAGGTTCTTGCATAACCGGCCCTCGGCTTGGCCTAACGATTTCTCCTCTTGGTATATTGAATAGCGGCTTCTCTGAGCTAAGCTTTTCTGCTTAGCCAGAAGCAAATCTTTAAGCCCTTACAAAGGCCAGCGATATACTGAGAGGAGAAAATGGATGGACATTATATTACTTCAAAAGTTGTCATAACGTACATGGACATTATGAAAATTTTTAAAGTGTCATAATCTCCATGGACTTTATGAAATTATTACTATTATAGGCATTATGACACTTTTAAATGTGTCATAATGTCCATACTTTAAAAAATGAAAACAAATTCATGTATACATATTTATATGCCTATATATTTTTATATCCTTGAGCCCGGTCACCATGGTGGAAAAGAAAGTCAATTGACGTCAACAACATTTTTAAAATTTTAAGTAATTTTACATTTATTGTTTAACTTCGTAAGATATGCAACCATATTGGGGCTTCCTCGTCAACAGCTTCGTATACACGTAGCGGTCATAACAGGGCACAGTCTCATTGGTGTCCATGCCAGAAGATTAAATCATCCTTTTAACGATTTCTGTAGAAGTTGTCAAAAGCGAGGATGAGAAAGAGACTATTTAAAAATAGGGCGTCATATTTGGGAAATCCGTCACTACCCGAACTAGCAGACCTGGGGGAATGCGACATTAGGGGAATAAATGCCCCCCTCCTCAAATATTGATTATCGCATAACTCCTCCATTTATGCACCGATTTTCAAAATTCTTTTTTTGTTCGGAAGGCTTTGCTTGCAGTTTGGTTCGAAAATCGGTCGAGCGATTCCCCCCCTCTCACACAAACATCGATCATCGCATAACTCCTCCATTAATGAGCCAATTTTTAAAATTGTTCTTTTGTTTCAAAAGGTTTGCTTGCAGTTTGGGCCCATAATTTGTTTTTTAAAATCGGTGGGTGATTTACTCTGGAGGATTTTGTAGTTTTTGGAAGAACTAAGATAGATTAAGGGATGCGATATACCACGTTTTAAAGGTATTCCATTCAACATTTGTAATCAATTTTGAAATAACGGAGAAAATAGTGCAGTATATTTTTAAATAATTTTTTTCTTGTCCGTCGATGCCGGTACTGTTTCTTTAGAGGATTTTGTAAATTCTGGAAGAACTGAGATAGATTACGGGATGGGATATACCACGTTTTGAAGGTATTATTCCATCCTATATTTTAATCCATTTTAAAATAAATGAGAAAATAGTTATTTTTTTAACTTTTAAATTTATTTATTGAATCTTCAATTGTAAATTGAACTAAAAATAAGTATTCAAATCTTAAAACTAAAATTGTTAATAAATAGTCTATCCACTGCTAGACAAAATACTAAGATTCAACGGCTGCTTCTTTAGATGTATTACGTCTCTCGTGTTTGGCTGAGAGCAAGAGTGTCCCTCCTTCTCAGTCGTGAGTACCTTCTTAAATGAATGATGTTGCGGGCTAGGGGATTTGGATGCGATTCGAGCTTCTTTATATATGTTGTCACATGTTTTGAAACCACACTATTGGAACATCTAGATCTTTATGAATGCGCTGGTTTCTGACATACCAAGGTGCCACTGTAATCAAACAAAGAATATTATATTGTCGCCTTTGAATTTTCTCTATATTTGATGCAGAGGCGGTGTCCCATAACTCAATACCATAGCTCCAAATTGGTTTTATTATATTACTGTATAGGATAAGTTTACAGTCTAGACCAGTGGTTTTCAACCTTTTTGAAGCCGCGACCCCAAAATGATTTTCAAAAAATCTGGCGACCCCTTAACGCTTTTGCTCTCAAAGTTTGATTCTTCACTTCTACAATTTGATTCTTTCACTAGCTTTGAAAGTATTGCAACAGAAATTTCATCTAGCTTTGAAAGTATTGCAACAGAAATTTCATCTAATGAATTGGTGAGCGATTTTATTCCTACCATGATAGAAGTGCTGCAAAATTAAAAAAAGGATCTATGCCGCTATTTTCCAAAAGAGCTGCAAGAAGATAATGGTGATTGCTGGGTATTAAATCCATTCATAACTAACTGCGTTGAGTTCGCCGATCTTGCCAACAATTTGAAAGAAAATTTATGTGAGCTGGCAGCGGACAGTATGCTCAAAATGGAATATTTATCTCAAAATAATTCTACATTTTGGCTAAAGCGAGAGGCAGAATACCCTGAGCTAGCTAAATATGCAATTAATATATTAATTCAATTTTCAATAACTTATCTGTGCGAAATGACTTTTTCACAAATGGTGAACATTAAAATAAAAAAAAGGAATAAAGTAAATTTAGAAAATTATTTGATTGATTGCGTGTCACAATTTCAACCACGTTTTTCGCATTTCATTCGTAAACTTGCAGAGGATTTGTGCATTTGAAAAATAAAAGTAAACGTCATAAAAATATAAATAAAAATTTTAATTTACAAATATTTTTTTAATAATTTATGGGAAAAAATAAGAAAATAGAGAAAAAAAGACAAAGTGATAAAAAATTCATATAACTCTTTGTTGTTGTGTTGCAGAGGCAAGTACAAGAAGTACCTGGAAAAGTAAGTTGACATTGGCTGTTAAAAGTTGCACAACAGTTTCAAAGCGGCTTCATGAAACACGCAAGTTTGCACAAAAGGTAATTTCTTCAGTTTTCATGAAAACCCTTAATTTATTTTATTTAGATCAGCTCGCGACCCCTGAGAAAGGTCGGTCTAGACTAAGTGTAGAATTACTTCCTATTAGCCAATTGAGTTGCATTGCTTTCAATTTCATTTGGGTCAGCTTTGAATCTATGTGGGTCTTCCATGTTAGTCGACGATCAAGGTCAATTCCTAGGTATTTAACACCAAAGTGCTGCGGTATGATATGATTATTGATAGAAATAGCCGGACATGTTTCCCTGCGCAATGTAAACGTAACATGTACACATTTTTGTCCGTTTATTTTTATTCTCCAGTGCTTTAAAAATTTTGCTATATCCAATACATATTCCTGCAATTTTGTGGATGCTTCTTGAGGGCTTGGGCTTAGGCTGAGAAAAGCTGTATCATTAGCAAAAGTTGATAAATATACATTTATAATTAAGTTTTGTATTCAAAACCGAAATATTATTAAAGACAGGATAATGATCTGAATCGAAGCAATGGAAAGATAATGTAGTCTTATGTGAATTAATATTTTTATTATTACTACTACAAATAAGATAACTCACTGTTATAGTCACAATCGAACAAATTTACTAAATTGTTTAGTTATTGAAGCCACAAACTATTTAAAAATTACTATGAATGTATTGAATAGTTTAGTATTCCTGTCACCAAGTCTTCACTAGAAGAAAAAATTACTTTTAGTCTTTTGCACCAGGGATGAAATACCTTTTTATTAACTTTTGTATGCGAATTTGGTTATATGCCTCCGAATGGCATATATGAAAATTAGGCTTATAGTCATATTAGCGATATAGTCCACAATTTGCGTGCAACTAAAGGTTGTGACTATAAGCAAAAAGTACTGTATATCTATTTATTGTTTTTTATAAGCAAATATTTGTAAGCGTGGCAACCACAAACATTTTATTTGCAAATACTGCGTTAGTCGTGAACAGTTTTCGTGAGGTAGTAAGTCGCAATGAAACAATTATATGGCAATAATTTACAATTTTATTTGCAAATAAGTCGTCCGTATAAACGTAGTATATATCTCTTATCCGTTTTGTGTCCAACTATTCTAGACTTTAATTTATTTCTGTAGTGCAATTTACAAACTTATTTTAACGCTAATCAAGTCGTTTAAAGAAGTTGACACCAAAATGATCGCTTTTACTATTCGTTAACACTTTTAAACACTGTTAACTAAAGGCATTAATTTTTGTGGTGTTATTGAGCAGACAACAGCCAGCTGTTCACTTAAAGTACGTCGTCTCTAGGCAAAACTCAAGTAATTATTCGACAACAATATACACATATATGAATTCTTTTATATATAAATAACAATATTTATACCTAATTATTTATAATACTTATCAAAAGGTTGTGAAAGGTTTATGAAACAAATTTCGTATGGAAATCTTTTTCATAAACCTTTTATTAACATTTAATAATTTATTATGAATGATTATGAATTAATGTATTGTTCCAAAAATGATATCTAAATATAAATACAAATGTATGTATGTAGACAACGAGGCTCCATGAAAAATCGCCCAAATCCAAATCGCCCAAAAATAGAAATGAAAAATCGCCCAAAATTTTTCCATACAAATTTTGGGGTAATTTTTTATATGAAAAATTTTTCATTTTGACATTTTGGGCGATTTTTGATATAAAAAATGTTTCCATGAAAAATCGCCCAAAAATAAAAATGAAAAATCGCCCAAAAATTTTTTCATACAAGTTTTAAGTTATTTTTAATATGAAAAATCGCCCAAAATTTGACACCCCAAAATTCTGGCAATCATCAAAATCGAATATAGAATTTAAAATATATATTGTAGAAAAGAATTGAAAGTTTCTCCAATGTGTTCCATCTCCACCATTATTTGGCTTCTATAGCAGTAAAAGTGGTTTAGACAATTGTCGTAAGAGAAACCGATATCTGACATACCACGGAAAGTTGTCGAAAGCACGTACGAAATTAAGCATTCCGAAGGCTCCTAATATTGAAAATTGTCGTAAGCGAAGCCGAGATTTGAAATACCATAGAGTGTAAAAGCATTCCGGAATGCTTAATTTGGTACGTGCTTTCGACGACTTTCCGTGTAGTCGGCCTTCGGCCTGGCGGAAGGATTTTAAACTCCATAGTATATCAAATCTCGGTTTCGCTTACGGCAATTTTTTAGATTACTTGCCATTGGAATATTTAATTTGAAACGCGCTTTTGGCGGACGGAAGGACTTTAGACTCTATGTGGTATGTAAAATTTTGAGCTGCGGTTTCCTTGACGTCTTAAATTTCCGCCCTTCGATAAATGATCATTATTACTGTATTATATACAAATTTTTGTTGTATATATGATAATTATCTAAATTACCCTTAGATAACAATACTATAATTTTTGGCCGATGAAAAATATTGCCTTTTAGTCATACTTTTATTGCTATTCAGTAAGAAACGAAAATTATTTATGCTTTTCTGTAAGTCTTCTTTTTTTTTCAATATAAAAATTAAGTTACTATAATTTCTAATTTTTTTTGTGTTTTTTAATTTTGGGCGATATTTAATTTTTTTATTTTTAAATTTTGGGCGATTTTAATTTTTTTTGGCGAGTTTTCATTTTGAAATATTGGGCGATTTTTCATTTCTATTTTTGGGCGATTTTTCATGGTGCCAGAGAACGATGGACTGTAATTTCGCTTTTTTGTGTGAGCCGGCAAACAGTAAAAGAAAGACTGAAGACAGAAGCAATGTCAAAGAGACGAAGTAGCAAAATCACAGTTGTATTTTTATGGGAGGAACACACGGTTGTATTTTATGTAATACGTTCGTCAACATCCCGGCCGACCCTGAAAGGCAGTTTCAGCATACTGGAAGTCTAAAAATTTTCCAAATGCTCCTGGTCATCGTCACTGAGGATGTTTTCAATCTTACAACTCGAATCAAACCATCAGGCCGTGGAAATGTCTCAATTACTCGGCCCATCATCCAAATAGCGGGGGGTAGTAGTCTTCCTTCAGTAGTTCGAGATCATTAATGTTGATGTTTGGGTGATTTTGGCACCATTTTTGGCGGTGCTGTCAAATATTGACTGCTTAATTGTTTCCAAAACCCCTGTATGTACACAGTACATTTTGCCAATATGAAATTCGGTTGTGTTGGATGTTGTAGGATTCTGTATCCGGGCCATAGGCCAACGGTCTAGAATTAACGACTGCTTCTACTTGTGCAAGGAGCGTGTGCATTTGATCGTAGGTCAACATGCAATTTCCGCTGACACGGCGTAAATGTAGTTTCACCGAGCGGATGCCCGATACCCATATACCACCCCAATATGGTGAATACGGTGGTGTAAACGTCCATTTGATGCCCTCTTGAGCTAGTGTTGATGTTACGACTTCGTTGTGTTTTTCATCTTGGAGATGGTTATATAGTTCATTTAGAACGCTCTTGGCCCTAACAAAGTTCCTGCCGTTATCACTATAAATTACTGAAAATTTGCCACGACGTGACATGAAGCGGCGCAATGCAGCTAGGAAACATTCGGTGCTTAAGTCTGTTGATAGCTCCAGTCACCATGCACACGAATAAACAGATGTAGCCTTTCGTAGTTTTAGGATTTTGGCCATGATGAATCTTCAGTGTAAACGGACCAGTGTAATCGCAATCGGTATTCTGGAACGGAAATGCTTGTCGCACTCGGACCGCTGGAAGGTCTGACATTCGCTATTGAGTTTTGTGTTGTGCTTTTCTGAAACATTTCAAGCATTTATGCGTGATGTTACGAATCAAAGTTCTAGCACCAAGTACCCAGTACTGCTGACGGATAATTACAAATAAAACTGTGACACCAGGATGAAAATTCTTACGATGCTGTTCTTCAATTATCAGCGCTGTGATCTTATGGCTCTTTGGTAGGATAATCGGGTGTTGAACTGCGCTTGCAAGTTCCGAGTTCTGCAAACGACCTCCTACTCTAAGAAGGCCTTGCCCGTCAATATAGTGTGAAAGTTTCTTCAATTGAGAATTCCTGCTTACCTCTAACCCACGATGTAATCTTCGGCTAACCTTAGACTGGCAATTTGTGCATTTGCAATTTCGTCAAAGGTTAAAAAGCTGCTTGGGTTTTTGACCTTGTGTATACGTAAATTGATAAACCTTTGCTCATATGCTGTGATGCGTAGCAATTTTCACCAGCTAGACCTATTGTCCAGTATGATTTCAAGTGGATGTTCTGTTATAGTTCTCTGCGTAGTAAAACTGAAAGCTACCTTCTTGAGTTCCGCCTCTAACTCGGCCAAGTTGACAGGCGGCAAAGTATGTTTCTTGTTTTCCCCATTTTCGTTTCGCAAAAAGGGCAGACCTCTTTACCAGAGTTTGTATTTTAGCAACTGATCAGCCATGATGCCTCTTGAAGCGCACTCAGCAGGATTTTCCTTTGTATTCACATGCCCAAAATGACTTCGAGGGAGAGTTTTCAAGATTTCTGTTGTTCGATTACCTACAAATGTCTTCAAAGTGATCGGCTGCACGGATAACCACGATAGTACGACTGTCGAGTCAGACCAGGCATGTATCCTGATGTTCTTATGAGGCAGTGATGAGCTGATGGATTTCATCAACCTAGTCAGCAACAATGCTCCACATAGCTCCAAGCTGGGTAAGCAGATTTGTTTTAGCGGTTAGACACGAGTTTTTGAGGCTAGTAACGACGTAAGAATATGACCATGTTTATCTTTCATGACACAATATATGACAGCGGAGTAGGTCTTCAGCGACGCGTCACTAGAACCATGCAGTGTGATTTCAGAACTATCATTCGGCACACAACGGGATAATTTTAATTTTTCAAGGCTCTGCAAATCTTTCTTGTATTTTAACCATATTGTATTGGTATGCGGTGGCAAAACCTCAGTTCTTGAAATAGGATTTTGAATTTTATAATCACTGGAGACACCAAACCCAATGGATCAAATATTCGGGATACGTCAAATAAAACGGATCTTTTCGTAGAAAGTTGTGTGATTCCCAGACATATCTTGTACCAAATAAGATCCTCGCTGGAATACCAGTGGATGGTAAGCAACTTGGAGGAATCACCATCACTCGTTTTCAAAAAACTTGGTGTATTTTGACTTGCGTTCGTTGATAGTGATTTACTATTTGATATCCATTTGCTTAGTTGAATTCCACCTTGTGAGAGCAAGTCTACCAGCTCGTTTCGATTTTGAATCAACCGCGGTTCAGATGATGCTCCCATTAGTACATCATCCACATAAAAAGTAATATCTTTGATGCGTTGGGATGTGATTCCTTGTAGTCCATAGCTAGTTGCTCAAGTACTCTCACGGAAAGAAATGGTGCAGAGGCGGTTCCGTGTATTACCGTGCAGAGCTGAAACTGCTTGAGTGGCTGATTTTGGCTTTCTCTCCAGAGGATTATTTGAAAGTTTCGATGTTTTTCGCCTACCCATATCTGTCGAAACATTTTTACGATATCAGCAGAGAAAACATATTCGTGAAGTCGAAATCTGAGACAAACAGCAAACAAATTGCGCTGAATGGAAGTTTGAGTCAAAACAGTTTATTGTAGCTCTTGGTAAGGACGCGGTGATATGTCCCAATACGTGCACGAACGCGCCAATGGAATATTGTGATATTCTAGATTCAATATAAATACAAGTGTGGCCACGAGTTGGGTCAGCCTTAACTGACTGAATTCCAGCAAGAGGCATGCGCGATGGATTACGTGATAGGCCTAAACGTTTCATACAGTTTTCAGAAATGTACGAATATTCCGACGTGGTGTCAAGCAAAACACGACAATTGATGAAATCTCCGGTAATGTTGCGTACCTTAACAATTGCAGTTGGTAATATGTTTTTGAATTTGATTTTGCTAGACGATTCATCGCGAGGATGCCTAATCAAGGTATTAATTGATACTTGCTGAATAGCTTCTGACTTAGCACAGCTACCAACATCCGAATTATTATGCTGACTATTTTTAACATATTGTACAATGTGTAGAAGGCTATTATGGCTGCGTTGACAATCACGGCACTTCTTTTTTGATTTGCAATTGTATGCCCAGGACGAAGGCAATTAAAGCATAGACTCTTATTTTTAACTAACTTACGACGCTGATCTATAGATAACGATAAGAAATGTGGACACTTATGTATATGTTGTTCACTAGAACGACAATCACAACAATTTGAACATCCTTTATTATCATTGACGACCAGCAACGCCGGAGAAGAGTTATGCCTTGAAACATGTGTCTAATTGTAATTTTTCCTCCCTGCGTTCTTGCCCAGCTCAATCTCCTCACAGCGTTGATCCAAAAAAAGTTAAAAATTGAGTTATGGTAGGTTTAACTTCGTCTCGTGATTTCTCAATCCACTTTCTGCGGGAATCTGCGTCTATTTTTGATAGCAGGATATAAACTGGCCAATGATAACGTTCATTGTAACCTATTGCCTCTAAACCTCTAATGACTTCGTTAGGAATATCCGATATTCTGCGTAACCCTGTGGAACTTTCTTCTTTTACGGGTAAAAGAGCCATAAAGGTATCAATGTACGAATTCACAATATATCGTGGACGGTCACAACGTTCTTTGAGTCGATCCCAAGCGGTGCTGTACGACGCATCTGAAATTTGCAAATGTCTGATAATGACATTTTTGCATGTTTGTCAAATTAGGCTTAGAATCAATAGCACTTATAAAAAGGTCTTTAAAAGCTGGCCAATCCTTATATTTGCCATCAAATGGTTCAATCCTTATCTTCGGCAAATTGTTATCATTGGTGCGCGCGCTAAATGGGGATTCGAGTGTATTTAGAAGCGTCGAATGTTGTTCAGCTAACCTATTAATCGTTTCATTCTGCGGTTCTACACTTGCAGCACGAGGTCTAAGAGAATCTAATAATTCGCCAAAAACTCCCTTAATCACAAAATATTTCCCTTCGTATTCTGCCAACTCTTCACCAGGATCAACAAAATTTGCATCTGATTCAAAATTGTACAATTGTGTGGTGCGCTCTTTAAGTTCCTGATACGCATCATCTAAACGACTGAGACGAGCTTGTATCTGTGTAGCACTAATTTCGGCGGAAAGACTCTGAACGTACGTTAAAGCTATATAAAGATATAGATGCTTTCTCGACGCGGCGTTTTGAATTTTTTGTTTTTATATCAGCCATTGTATAAAAAAAAAGAAATTGTACTTACAGTCTTTCTGCCAGTTATTGTTTTTGTTCCTGTATGTATGTCTGTATGTATGTATGTATGTATGTATGTATGTATGTATGTATGTATGTATGTATGTATGTATGTATGTATGTATGTATGTATGTATGTATGTATGTATGTATGTATGTATGTATGTATGTATGTATGTATGTATGTATGTATGTATGTATGTATGTATGTATGTATGTATGTATGTATGTATGTATGTATGTATGTATGTATGTATGTATGTATGTATGTATGTATGTATGTATGTATGTATGTATGTATGTATGTATGTATGTATGTATGTATGTATGTATGTATGTATGTATGTATGTATGTATGTATGTATGTATGTATGTATGTATGTATGTATGTATGTATGTATGTATGTATGTATGTATGTATGTATGTATGTATGTATGTATGTATGTATGTATGTATGTATGTATGTATGTATGTATGTATGTATGTATGTATGTATGTATGTATGTATGTATGTATGTATGTATGTATGTATGTATGTATGTATGTATGTATGTATGTATGTATGTATGTATGTATGTATGTATGTATGTATGTATGTATGCATGTATGTATGTATGTATGTATGTATGTATGTATGTATGTATGTATGTATGTATGTATGTATGTATGTATGTATGTATGTATGTATGTATGTATGTATGTATGTATGTATGTATGTATGTATGTATGTATGTATGTATGTATGTATGTATGTATGTATGTATGTATGTATGTATGTATGTATGTATGTATGTATGTATGTATGTATGTATGTATGTATGTATGTATGTATGTATGTATGTATGTATGTATGTATGTATGCATGTATGTATGTATGTATGTATGTATGTATGTATGTATGTATGTATGTATGTATGTATGTATGTATGTATGTATGTATGTATGTATGTATGTATGTATGTATGTATGTATGTATGTATGTATGTATGTATGTATGTATGTATGTATGTATGTATGTATGTATTTATGTATGTATGTATGTATGTATGTATGTATGTATGTATGTATGTATGTATGTATGTATGTATGTATGTATGTATGTATGTATGTATGTATGTATGTATGTATGTATGTATGTATGTATGTATGTATGTATGTATGTATGTATGTATGTATGTATGTATGTATGTATGTATGTATGTATGTATGTATGTATGTATGTATGTATGTATGTATGTATGTATGTATGTATGTATATATGTATGTATGTATGTATGTATGTATGTATGTATGTATGTATGTATGTATGTATGTATGTATGTATGTATGTATGTATGTATGTATGTATGTATGTATGTATGTATGTATGTATGTATGTATGTATGTATGTATGTATGTATGTATGTATTAGTGATGTTACGAATATTCGTATTCGAATCGCCGAATATTCGCCTCTTTCAAGATATTCGTATTCGCCAAATTCAAGCGAATATTTCACGAAAATTTTGTGAATACGTTCCAAAAAATAGTACATAAAAATACTGAAAATTAAACAAAAAATATTAATTAAAAAAAAAAATTTGTCTATAACGCAAAACAATAATCTCCTTTTAGTAAAGAAAAAAGAAACAATATATATTTCACAACGAAATGGCATTTAAAAAGTAAAGTCCTGTTACATTAATTTATTAATCATGTTAAAGTAATACTCAAAGCTCAGTAGAGGAATGTTGAACTTCAAAAATAAAAGTTTTGAAGTCTGTTCTCCATCAAGCCTATTGCGCGGCGTGTAAATAATAAGGATGTAACCGATACCTATACTGATATATCGGCGATACTTCAGATCTTCCGGTACATCGGTATCGGCGATATTTTCCTGTCGATACGACGATACTTCTTAAATTTTTTTCAGAGTTAATTTTTTAACAAATAATTTATTTCTCTTAATTTTACCATGAATTAAATTCAATTCGTTGTTTTTTAAATCTTATTAATATCAATTTTAAATATTAATAATATTTCACGCTGTTATTTTGTAAAAAACATAATTTATTTCTTGTTAATTTTACCATGAATTTATTTGTTTATTTATTGCAATAATTGCAAACAAACATTAATAATTAGTTTTACATATCCTTGTCATTGAAAGAAGTTTTTCGATTACACAGGTCAATACGATTTCTAAGGCCCGTGATTTCTTAGTCAATTTGCGTACATATGATACTGAGATCCAATACCCATATATTCCTTTTTTTGAATTGACTCTGTATCTCGAGATTTTCCGTTATAAAAAACAGGATGCTGCATCACATAATTTGCTGTTAATCGAGAAATAGTTGTTTAATTAAATTAAAAAAAAACACTTATAAATTTTTTAACAGTATTATAGTTTCGGAGATATACAAAAAGTTTTATAAAAAAATAAATTTTTTCAAAAACAATTTAAAAAAAAAATTAAAAGACTCATTAAAATTTTATACTGAAGAAAATTTTAAATTTTATTCGTAATTGTGATAACTTCATATGTTACAAATAAAATGAGCTTAAATTTATTAAAATCATTTCATAAGTTGTGAATTTATTCACAATTCAATGGTAGCAGCTATCTAACATATAATAGAAAATCACGTACAAAATGAGTTTCTTAACAGCTTTTTTTAATTTTTGTAAGTCAGTTTAAAACAAATAAAAATTAAAAAAAATGAAATGATTTTAATAAATTTTGGCTCATTTTATTTGTAACATATGAAGTTATCACAATTAAGAACAAAATTTAAAAATTTCTTCAGTTTAAAATTTCAATGAGTCTTTAAAAATTTTTTTTTTGCAAATTTGTTTGAACAAATTTATTTTTTTGATGAAACTTTCTGATATCTAAGAAACTATAAGACTGTTAAAATATTAATAAGGCAATAATTTAAAGGTTATTTTGCTTCCGATCCTTCTGTATATTTTTAATTTAATCGAAGGACTTGTTCTCGAATAACTGCAAATTATGTGATACAGCATCCTTTTTTTCCAAAAATCTTGAGATTCAGTCAATTCAAAAAAAGTAATTTATAGGCATTGGTGCTCAGTACCAAGTGTATACAAATTGACTACGAAACCTTAAACCTTACAGAAAAAATTTAATTTTGTTGGTCTGTGTTACCAATCACCGAATTGGAAGCGATATTAGCAAAAATTTGGTTTTCGGTGTTCTATGAAGGAAAAAGGGTAAAAAAGTACCCATTTTCGCAACTTGTTTCTTTTTATGCGAATTTAAACGCAAACTAAGTTTTCATGTAAATTTAAGTGAATAAATATAAACTTTTAGAAGATTTTTATCAATTAAGCTATTAAGTTATTTAGAAGAATATTAGTTGTTAAATATATGTCCTGTAAAAAATCGGTTTTTTAAAAAGCATTTGGATCATTTTTTAAAATTATAAAGGAACTACAAATTTTTATGTAACTTAAATAAACTTTTACTTGTTTTTCTACTGATTATATGCATATTTTTAACATAGATTCTTTTGAAGCAATGACAATGCAGTTCCTTAAAAATTATTTTTTTTTTCGGTTATATTTATTTATTGTATCTTCAATAAAATTGAACTAACAATAAGTAATCAAATCTTAACTCTAAAATTTTAATTTTTAAGTCCAGCCAGTGCCAGACAAAAATATTTGTTTCAGCGGTTGGTTGTTTGGTTGTTTACGTCTCTCGTGTTCGGCTGAGAGCAAGAGTGTCCCTCCTTCTCAGCTGACTGTGGCGTCTAAAGTTAATGATGTTTCGGGCTAGGGGATTTGGGTGCAACTCAAGTCTTTTTATGCTTGTCACGTGTTTGGAAAACTCTGTCTTAACCGGCGGCACATCGAGGTCTTTATGAATTCGCTTGTTTCTGACATACCATGGGGCTGCTGTAATCGTACGGAGTATTTTATTTTGTTGCCTTTGAATTTTTTCTACATTTGATGCCAAGGCAGTGCCCCATAACTGGATTCCGTAGGACCATATTGGTTTTAGAATGGAGTTGTATAGAAGAAGTTTACAATCTAGGCTTAGAGTAGAGTTCCTTCCAATGAGCCAATTCATTTGAGCTGCTTTTAATTTCATTTGGGTCACCTTTGCATTTATGTGTGACTTCCATGTTAGACGACGATCAAGATGAACACCGAGTTATTTTACTTCAGTGTGTTGAGGTATAGTTTGGTTATTTATTTGTATAGGTGGGCAGGTTTCTTTGCAGAATGTAAAAGAAATGTGTAGACATTTTTGTTCGTTAATTTTTATCCGCCATTGTTTTAGCCATTGTTCCAACTGGGGTATATAATCTAGCAATTTGCGGGTGGCTTCTTGATGGCTTTTGTGAACACTTAGAAAAGCTGTATCATCAGCGAATGTTGATATGTGTATGTTACTGCTTACCGGCAAGTCAGAGGCATATATCAGATATAATACAGGACCGATGATGCTGCCTTGAGGAACTCCGGCTTGAATGGGTTGCGGAGGGCTTTGAAAACTACCTTCTTTAACAACAAATTTTCGCTCAGTTAAGTAGCTTTCTAAAAGTTTAAGGATGTTTTCGGATAGGTTTTTCTTTAGTTTATGTATTAAACCTTCGTGAGAAACATCGATGAAGCGCGCAGAACAATATTTCTTTTCTTCGAAGGTTTTTCTAACCACGTTCACGAGTCTATGTGTTTGTTCAATCGTACTATGTTGTCTCGTAAAACCGAATTGGTGGTCTGGAATGCATCCAGTACGATTCAGTATGGGTGTTAGCTTACTCATAAGTAGCTTTTCAAATAGTTTTGACATGTTAGACAACAGGCTTATAGGCCTATAGGACTCCACCTTCGTATGATCTTTGCCTGGTTTAGGTATCATGGTAATCAGCGAAACCTTCCATTCTGCGGGATAGCAAAATAAATAGAATTATCCGTTTTGCAGTATAGGGTAGCTCTAAGAGCATTTTATTGCTTATTTTATCAGCGCCTGGAGCTTTTTTCGAGTTTAAGCCCGCAATATAGTGTTCAATCTCACGAATGTTGAACCTCAAAGTAACATCTGGTATAACGAGGACTGGTGGCAGCTCAACTATAGTATCAGACGTATTTGGAGTAAATACTTTCTGCAAGTGGTTTACAAACAGAGTACCTTTTTCAGCGTCAGTTCTTGCCCAGTCTCCATTCGAAGCTCGCAATGGAGGCTTATATATCACTGGTCTTTTGAGGCCTTGGGCTGCTCTCTATAGCGAATAGTCTGTTTGAGGTGTTGCGTCGAGCCCATTCAGAAAGTTTTGAAGAGAAGCTGTTTTTTGATATTCTAGTAGAGTTTTCAGCTGTTTGGTACATTCCTTCAGCCTAGATTTTAGCTGAGGGAATCTGTAGCGTTGCCATTCTCTACGAACTCTTCTTTTTTCGGATAAAAGCCGTTCTACATCTGCTGAAAACATTTTATTATATTTCACCTGAAGATTTGTAGTAGTAGCATTTAGAGCAGCTTGCTTAAGGTTCGCGTCAAACATTCTAATAGAGTCATCTATGTCAGCAGGCGTTTTTAATGGAATATTTTCTTGGCAATGAGCACTCAAATATTTTTTGTATTTCAACCAATTTATACGCGTGGTTGTCATCGTTAAATCACAAGTGGGTGAATATGTTGTATGTGAATATATAGTGACAATAGTTGGTGAGTGATCTGAAGACAAATCTAAAGATGCTTCAACTTGGATAATTTCGCTGGGCACACCCTTTACTACTCCATAATCAATAACATCAGGTATTTTTCGGCGATCTGTTGGCCAGTAAGTTGGCTGCGCACTTGATATAACATTTAACCGCATTTTTGAAATTGTGTCAAACAAAACGTGACCCTTTGGCGTGATGAGGCGAGATCCCCAGAATGTGTGCTTAGCGTTATAATCACCGGCGGCCAAAAAGCGTGGGCCTAGTGAATTAAAAAATCTACTATATTGATTTTCTGTAATAGAGTACCTGGGAGGAGAGTAAATTGATGAAATCACCAGGTTTTGATGAAAAGCTTTAATGCAGATGTTAGTTGCTTGAAGATAGTCTTCACAATGATCACTCATTAAGTAGTTTTTTAATCGCGATTTTATTAGTATACCCGAGCCACCACAAGCTCTACCTTGGGGGTCCTTTGTGTCGTAGAGAGTATATCCGTTGATTTTAAAAAAACTTCTAGCGGTCAAGTGCGTCTCAGAGATAAGCATAACATCAATTTGTTTATCCATCATGAAGTATTCTAGTTCGTTTCTATGTTGGCGGATGCCGTTTGCATTCCAGAAATAGATTTTTAAGTTCATGGTTTGTTTAATGCAGCCTGCAATAATGTAGACTGCATTTTCAACACTTCCTGCATCATGCAGGTCATGTTGGTTGTAAAAAAATTTACGGTTTGTATTAAATTTTCTATTGAAGCCTCAAGTCGATCAAAGTTGAAACCACTGTTTTCGTTGGCAAGAGGCCGTTTTTGAGCTGTGGGCTGGTTAGACTTCAAAGCATTAGCGTACGAGAACTGACTGTTTGGTATGTTTTGCGCTATGGGCTGTTGGCGTATGAAGGCCGGCTGGTAGCTGGTTGGCGCAACTGGGGATAATTTGTATTGTCGAAAGTATTAGGTTGAGCATAGGTGTGATTACGTCTGTTAGGCAAAGACTGCTTAACATGTACATAGACAGAGCAGACCCTGTAGTTTGCAGTGTGATTTTGATGGCAATTGCTACTTTTTTTCATTTTGGAATCATCTTTTTGCTTATCACAATTGGCAGTGCTGTGTAGCTCACCACAGACGACACAAACGGTGCGCAACTTGCAATATGTTTTGGTGAGTCCATATTCTTGGCAATTTAGACATTGAATGCGCCCTGCTCGCTTGTGTGGTTCCTCTACGGTAACTCGTCGGTGCAGCAAATATCTTAAGCTGTAAATGGGGTGTACTTCATTCTTTTTTAATTTCATATCACCTGGTTGCATTTCCACACGAAATAGTGGTTGGGGAACTCGCTCTCTATTTTTAATGTTAGTAACATATTTTACTTTAAAATTATTATTTAGTAGACCCGCTTTTACCTCTTCTGGATCCACGTACGAATCGATGCCTTTTATCACTACCTGAAGGCCTTTTGCACTTTTCAATTGGTAGGTGTAAAAATTTTTATTTTGTGTGTCAAACTCCGAAACTACTGAGCGGTAATGATTTTCTTCATTTACTTGAATTTTTGTTTCATTAATCGCACCGCGTTTTATCGCGATCACGTGAAACGCCTCTTCACCGATTAATTGTACTAATCTTTTAATTAGCTCATTTGAGTTTTTCTTTTTTAAGTATATTGGGGCGGCTTGCTTGACCTGACAATGGTGATTTCGTCTTCGTCGTTTTGTAGAAGTGAAAAGCGGTTTTCAGAGAGCGCCGCATCAGATTTACCATCTTTGGCCATTTTCGCCAATGGAGCGAGGTTTTTCGATCTTGGACTTCTTTGTTTTTTTTTATTATTTACCACTTTAAAATAACGATCAATACCCATTTGGATTTTTGGATTTTCTGAATCAGATTCTAGGGGGACACTTTCTGTCGTTTTTTCTTTTTCAGCTTGATGTTGACTCATATTGTTGGCACTTGTGCTTTGCTGTGAAGCTGGTATCCAAAAATTTAGTTTTATATTATGGTCTGTCATAGACATTGAATTTGAGCGTACCCGTGTACGCAAGTGTAAATTTTTGTTTACTGGGTTATCACATTCTCCAGCAACAACAGTAACGTAGGCATTTCTGTTGTTTGTTGTTGTATTCGTACTCATTTGGTATGAACACCAAATATATTTGTTGTTTGTGTGCCTACTTGCTTATAATTTACTTTACAAGAAGAAAAATTTATAGGTACCTAAAATATTAAACAAAACGGTGTTTGTTAATACTTTGTTGTTGGGAATATTTGCCTTTTTTTTAATATTATATGTATAATTTTTATATTGTTTATTTTGTTCACCGATGGCAAATTAATGCTTGTTTCTACTTCGAGAGTAAGTTGCGAACTGTCTCCTTAAGCGTAGTATGCAGCTCTCACTGAAATTCAGGTTTGGAGTTTTGCATTTATTTCTACACGGAAAAATAATCGTGTAGAATTCTATACAGAATTTTGTTTGCATACACACAAATTTATATATTTTATAATTTACAACACACAAAAACACTAAAAATGAATTACAACGTACGAAATGTCAAAAATTTCGTGGCCAAACAATTGTCTGAACATTAATTTTTGTTTCAGTTGACGGAAAAAATTCTCCACTTATTGTTATAACATGCCTGTAATAGACAATAAATGTCAAAATTCCGTGTACTTTTCTTTTGGAGCTGCGTACTTGTAAACATACTTCTTATGACAGCCTGAATTTCAGGCACAGCTGCATACTACGCTTTAAAAATGACTTTAAATTTTTTATACTGGGTTAACTCAATTTTAAATATTAATAATCTCTTACACTGTAATCTTGTATAATAAAAAAATTGCCCTGCTTGAGTTTTGTTAATCTAGACTTGAACTCAATTTTTATATGCGTATCGGAATCGGTATCGGCGATATTTCTTTTTGAGTATCGGTATCGGATCGGCAAAACGGCGTATCGTTACATCCCTAGTAAATAAGATCCGCACCACTAAACATTCGCATGCTCAGAACACTTGCCGCTGGTGTCACCAAATATTGCCTGGGTATAGTTAAAAGAAGCTCGTTTTTCCCTTATTTGCTTTCCACCTAAAATTTAATAAAGTGGCATTCAGGTGCTAAGTTGATCATTTCAAATTCCGTCATCGGAATATAATAATAATGAGTAAGATCACGTCAAGTGGACCCCCATTTTCCACTTGATCATGGAATACTTGATATATATTAATCGAAAGTAGTTGTCACTAACAATCATCCCTAACACAGTTTTTAAAAATTTTGAGTTTAACAACAATTTTTTTAACAATCAAAATTTTTGGTACTTTTAATTAAAAAATTCATTGTAAAAAAACTATTGAAGTTAATATATCAAATTTTTCAGGGTTTATAGTAAATTATTTATAGTTTCATAAAAAAAATTAAAAATTTTTTTTTATCTTTGTTATCATACTTTTTATTAACTTTTAATTAAACAAATGGAAATTATAATGACTTCTCGGTAGGATAATCGAATAATTTTTCTTTAGTTATACGCGTTATACACTCAAGTTTCATATTCCGAAAAAAAGTTTCACTGCTCGCAATTAGTTTAAGCAATATAAATTTATTTATCACCGCCTGACGGGCGCTCTCAATACAGCGCGACCAATCGTCACAGGCTATATTGCCGCTTCGGTCAGTCATAATTAAAAATATTATTATTAAACAAATAAAAAACTTTTAATCCAAGCTCAAGGTACTGTTGATTCTATATTTTATTATTATCATTAAGCATGTACATACATATGTATGTACATATAAAGTAAAAAATTAAGATAACAACAAATTTTACAATGATAAATGCAATCTACACTTACAATGAGTGACCATAAACAAAAAACACAAAAAACACCCTTTCCACTTTTCTATATTAAACATTGCAATAATTCAGGCGCGGATCCAGAGGAGGGGAAAAAGGGATATTTCCCCTCCCATATTCGTATCTGCGAATATTAAAAATTGATATTCGTAACATCACTAGTATGTATGTATTAAATACGTGCACCACTACACCACAAAGTATTACTAAAGCAGATACACCAGATAGATACCTGTTACTATAAGTGTAAATGATGGAATAAGTGTAACTGATATTGTATGACTTTATTCGACGCACACATTCTTATCGTACTAAACAATAACAGTAACATAGTGTTTTGCAATGGACTAGATATATACATGTTTTTTGTTTTAAAACATCTGTGGTATCACAGATATTTTACGTTAATTGTTAGTACTACAGATGATGTGTGTGTCAGAGTCTGACAACAAGTACTCAAAAAAAAATATATTTAAGTATTTACTCTTAATTTTATTAACCGCGTATAGTCATAATTGTTGCACAAATAATCCGTACGCACATATATTTGCTTTCAAACAAGTATAATTATATCCGATTCCAACACACAAACGCATCTGTACTTCATATATGCGAAAAACATAAATACTCAACAACTATAAATAAAAACGCACATGAGTATTGGAAGTATTAAGTATCTGTCATAATTATACTTAGAGTATTTTTATACTTAGAGTATGTATATTTGTTCGGATAAAATAAAAATACTTGAGAGTATTTATTCAACATACGACCCCGTATGCGTTTGTCTGTATGAAATGGATGTAACACATGATTTGGCTGTTTGAAAACATTAATCAGGTATGGGACTAAAATAATATACTCCTGAAAATACTTATGTGTATCCGGATAAATACTTGAGAGTATTTTTATACTTTTGAGTATGATTGTAGCTGATATAGAGTATAATTTTACTTATAGTCGTTTGTGCTGCGTAATTTAAATAATCTGTATGCACATAATCGTTGGTTCTTTGTATTTATACGTAGTCGGTTAAAACTTGAAGAGTATTTTTGCGTATGAGGATGATTTTTATTTTTAATTGTACGCATTTATAGTTGTTTGACAGCCAATACTCAAAGAGTACTTAAAACAATAATTATGTCATTCTCTGATGTGTGTGTATATTTCCAGCATACATATAATACACATTCCCATACACCAGAGATTATCAAAACAACGCACATCTCGAATGCTCTCACACTAAAGAAGAGAGCATGAGAAGATAATTTCTATTTTTATCAGTGTTGCCACCAAAGAAACTAAAAATAGTACAAAAGTAAAGCAAAAATAGTATAAAACCAAATGAAATAGTACAAAAAAAAAATTCGACAAAAGGAACTAGCTAATACTAGAGGTGAAAAACTATCGATGGCACTATCGATAGTATCGATATTTATTTATTTTTATGACTATCGATGTTTTTATTCTGCAATCGATTATTATGTATTTGGAAACAATCGATATTTTTTGCCACTATCGATAGTAAATGGTCCACTACTATCTTTGTGATAGACATTTTTTTCAACGACCGTCAGCTAGTTAAATTAGATTTAAAAATCATTGAACTCAAACATTTTTATTATATTGAAATGCTACAAGGATTTTAGATGTGTTTTTTATTGAACTAAGAAATAAAGTTCTGTTTTGTATAAAAACCAGTTTTATTAAGCATTTCTACATACATAGTTAGTACTTTCTTCAAACTAACGAAAAATTTCGATAGTGACACTATCGATAGATTTCAACCCTACATAATCAATTTCAATGTACATAAAAATTCCAAAAAAAATATTTTTAATTGTATAAGACGGGGTTCACACAGGGCAATTTTTGTTGCGCAACTTTTAATTCAGCCGCGAGAAAGTCAGAGAGCAACACAGTCTTTCTCGGCCTTTCTGCCAGATGAATTAAAAGTTGCGCAACAAGAATTGCGATGTTTTCTTATGCTTTCAATATTTTATATAAATGGTGAAACGGCGCAAAGTGTTTGTCTATACAAATTGACATTTCAGTTGAGTTGAGTAAAGAAAAATAAAAGAAAACGGCAAAATTTTAATTAAAGTAATGAGAAAATTGTCGCGTCGGTCGTCGTTGTTATTATGGACTTTGTTTCTCTCTGAATGATTTTCTGTCGACGTCAGTCTTGTTCTGTTTCATGACTAAGTCCGTAGGAAACATTGCCCAAAGCATTACTCATAATCGCTATCGCCTTAAAGGGCTATTAGACACGCATACTTGTCTGCAGACACGTACGATGGTATACTAGGGGGTTTGCTATTACACTGTCGAACGCTGACGGCATACTTCAGTACACAGAAATTTTTGCAGCAAAAGCATGGCAATAAAAGCGGAAATAACATTTTTGTTCAAAAATTTTCGATACGCACACGGCAGCGTCAACAGGCGAACTGAATTTTTGTATGAAGTATGACCGTTATAACCGAACTCCACTGTATATGATACACTCGTAAGATTAGTGGTAAGAAACGGTACAAAAACTTTTTTCGGCGGAATGAGTAGAAAACCATCACGCTCAAAAATAAACAACAAGAAATGCATAATATGTGAATATATGTATGTGTGTGGGGAATTAGTTTTATAGAGAACAATCTAAGCTTTCATTAAGTGTTTATTTGAAAAATTTAATATTATCTTTAACATAAGTATGTATATCACAACCGGGTATTTGTGGGGATTTTTTCGAATTTGTTTGCGGACAGCGACAAATATGTCCTGGCAGCCATGGTGTAATGAGAGAAAAATAAATTACCCTCAAAAACAAATAACCCTGAATGAAGCTAGGGTACAAGTGTCTTCAAGTCACCACTGCAAGCTGCAAGCAAAAATAAGAATTTTCATGAGAAATCTAATTTAATTAATTGCCTTACGTAGTAAAAAGCTTCATATGTGTCGACTAGAATCATCAAAATGCAGTAGTGAATCTCTGGTACCAATGGCTCCATATGGTCCCATAAGAACCATATAATAAGTCAATAGTTCCGAGGTCAGTAGTGGATTCTCCATGAGAAGCACATGTTAAATGTCTATAGCACAGAACATTGCCTGGGGTACAATTAGTCAGTAGTACTGGTGACAAAGTCAATAGTGAATCAGTACAATGTTACTATCGACATTTCATGCAGGGAAGTAATACAAACATAAATGTGAATGATCTGCCGATTTATCGTAATTTTGACGATTTTTGGTGCCAAAAATGGTATTTCGACGGCTGGAAGATTTTTACTTTAAATTTGACGATTTGTGGTAATACAGGATTTTTAAACTTCTTCCTCTCCATAATTTATCAAGGTATTTTAGATACATGGGAAAAATAATGAAAAATTATTGGGTCCTGCTTCAAGCCCTCTATCGTAGAGGTGGAAAACTATCGATAGTGTCACTATAGAAAATTTTCGATATTTTGACAAAATATATCAATATATCGATTCTAAACTATCAAAATTTAGAAAAGCTATCGATATATCAGCGATACTATCGTGATACTATCAAAGTTTTTTAATTCTCAGAGAAAGCACTAAATTGGTATGTAAAAATGCTAAATAAAACCGGGTTTTAAACAAAACAGAACTTTATTTTTTAGTTCAATAAATAACAGAACTAAAATGCTTGTAATATTTTAATATAAGAAAAATGTGTGAGTTCAATGATTTTTAAATCCAATTTAACTACGGACGATAGTTGAAAAACATGTGTAGCACAACACTAGTAGTGTGTCATTTACTATCGATAGCGGAAAAAACTATCGATTGTTTTCAAATAATAATCGATTGTAGAATAAAAACATCGATAGTCATACAAAAAATTAAATATCGATACTATCGATAGTGCCATCGATAATTTTCCACCTCCACTCTACCGCAGCATCAAGATTTTGAATATTAGATCAAATCGACCAACTTGTGAAACATCATATGATGCAACATTATAGATTCTTTATAGGTAGCTGTTATAACTCATCATACTCAAAATGTCCACTATTTTTATGCATACAAGGTCAGATTTCAGACAAACTTAAGATGAAATAAAGAAGCAAATTTTCGAATTTCTAAGTCTTTGTCATATCTTGCAAAGAAAAACATTTTCTATGATAATTTGAAGTCGCTGAACACGAGAATGATATTCATTTATTTTTCCTAATGCGCGTTTTCGCGAAAAACAAGTTTTTTTTTGTTTTTCAATTCAATTCAATTTATTTACAACAATAATATTTACATTCTTATTTTAGTTTTCAATATTTACATACGATGAGTTCAAGAGTATATCTTTGTCAACATAAAAATTTTTGTAAATCAGAATATATAATACATATGTACATATATACAAGGTTTGGGAGGAAAAAATTTACAAAAACCTATTTGAATTTATTTTTATTTTTAAATAAAACTTAATCTACTTAAATCTAATTAGAATGAAGCAAGTTCATTAATGTGTATAAAATCCGAATATGTACAACGGCGTTTAAAATTCTGTAAGAGTCTATCTATTTTAGATTCCACTAATTCAATATCTGCTAGTGCATGCAGACGAGTAGTTGAGAAAAACCAGGGTAAGTTGAACATTAATTTTAGTAGTTTGTTTTGTGAAATTTGAAGTTTCTTGATGTGACATTTAGCGATGTTAGCCCATGCTGGCGCAGCATAAAACATTACCGCATGTAAAATAGTTTTTAGAATAAGTTTCTTGTTAACAATATTAAGTTTTGAATTTCGATTTATGAATGGGTACAATATACGTGTCAGTACATTTATTTTATTTATGATATAAATTTCAACTTAGTATCTAGAATTACACCAAGGTACTTGACGTTGTTTTCCCATTGAACTGACAGCTGTTGTATGTTAATATTAACTTGAGGGATATAGCATTATTTACGCTTCCTAGTAAAATGTATTGCTTGTGATTTGCTACAGTTTAACATGATTTTCCATCTTTGAAGTAGTGTATTATTTCATCTAGGGCTCTGCAGTTTATTAATAACTTCATTAGCAAGATTGCCAGAGCATATAATTGCAGTGTCATCAGCGAAAATGGACATTGTACAGTAGTCTAAATTTGGAAAGTCTGCAGTGTATATATTATATAATATTGGAGATAAACCTGAGCCTTGTGGAGAATCTGCTGATATTTCAAAACTTCTAGAACAATGAGATCCTATATGTACTCTGAAAGTACGATTTTTAAAAAAGATTGTATTACTTTAATTAGTTCCGTCGGAAGGTTTAGACGAATCATTTTATATATTAATCCCTGATGCCATACCGAATCGAAAGCTGCTTTGACATCTAGCAGCACCATACCCGATGACTTTTGAGACTCAAAGTTGGTTTGCACTAAGTTCCTTATTCTTATTAAGGGGTGAGCTGTATTATGTTCTCTTCTAAAACCGAACTGGTGCGGCGAAATAATAGTATTTATTTCAATAAACTGCGTCAGTTTAACTTTAAGTACTTTTTCATAAATTTTGCTAATAGAACTCAGAAGACTTATAGGCCGGTACGACGTAGGGTTTTCGGCAGCTTTATTTGGTTTTTTAATTGGTATGATTTTAGCCACTTTAAAATCTTTTGGAAAATAGCAAAGCTTAAGACACGCATTGATTAAAATTGTAAGGAATTTTATACCTTTTCTTGGTAGTGCTTTTAAACAACTGTTGTTGATTCCGTCAGTTCCTGGAGCTTTTTTCTTTTAAAAATTTTTTATAATTGAAGCAATCTCCGACATGCTAGTTTGGGTTGGGTTTGAACTTATTGGATGTAACAAATTAAAGTTATCAAGGCAAGAATTTACCATTGAAATAGTCTCGGTATCACCCAGATTTGAAGAAAGTAAATGTTTGGAGAAGAAAGTGTGTCCCAAAATTTCGAATTTCTCCGAATTGGTAGTATAACGTGAATCATTTTGCTTTAAAATAGGAATATTGACTTTTTTCTTACTTAAAATTTTTGCCAGCTTCCAGAACGTTTTAGAGCTTTTATCTAATGAAGAAAGCAGATTGTCCCTCGACTTGTTTCGTATTGTATTTAATTTAACCGCGATTTTGTGGTTAAGGATTTTCATTTGGTAGAAATCGCTAATATTTCTATGGCGTTGCCACATTCTACGTACACTATTTCTTTGACAGATGAGGTATCTGAGATAGTAGGGGATATTTTTACTAGAGTGCGAAGGAGATTTTCTTGGTGTATAACGTTGCATAGCCTCTTGAATTAAGTCTTTAAAATATATAATCATATCGTTAATGTGCTCATTTGTAGTTATATTGTCTAATACTGGAATATTGATTCGCTTATTTATATAATTGGCAAAACTATTCCAATTAGTTTTCGTGAAATCGTATTGAAGAAAATTTGAATTCGTTACACTAGAAATTAATTTGATTTCGACCGGCAAATGATCGGAACTAAATCCTTTATAACAACGGCAGGTGTCACTATTTCAGGAACATAAGTTAAGAATAAGTCCAACGTAGAACCTTGTCTGTTTGCACTAGCAGGAATGTAAGAATTGTCGCAAGGGTAAGTCATATTTATGTCATACGAATCTAGTTTCTCATACAGTATGTTTCCACAGCAATTAGCTCTAAGACAGCCCCAGTACTGATGCCTACTGTTGAAATCACCGCCTAAAATGTACATATGATTATTTTTTAATCTATGTAAATCAGAGGCGAACAGGCGTTTTCTTGTAGCATTTCAATATAATAAAAATGTTTGAGTTCAATGATTTTTAAATCTAATTTAACTAGCTGACGGTCGTTGAAAAAAATGTCTATCACAAAGATAGTAGTGGACCATTTACTATCGATAGTGGCAAAAAATATCGATTGTTTCCAAATACATAATAATCGATTGCAGAATAAAAACATCGATAGTCATAAAAATAAATAAATATCGATACTATCGATAGTGCCATCGATAGTTTTTCACCTCTAGTATTAGCTAGTTCCTTTTGTCGAATTTTTTTTTTGTACTATTTCATTTGGTTTTATACTATTTTTGCTTTACTTTTGTACTATTTTTAGTTTCTTTGGTGGCAACACTGATAAAAATAGAAATTATCTTCTCATGCTCTCTTCTTTAGTGTGAGAGCATTCGAGATGTCCGTTGTTTTGATGATCTCTGGTGTATGGGAATGTGTATTATATGTATGCTGGAAATATACACACACATCAGAGAATGACATAATTATTGTTTTAAGTACTCTTTGAGTATTGGCTGTCAAACTATAAATGCGAACAATTAAAAATAAAAATCATCCTCATACGCAAAAATACTCTTCAAGTTTTAACCGAATACGTATAAATACAAAGAACCAACGATTATGTGCATACAGATTATTTAAATTACGCAGCACAAACGACTATAAGTAAAATTATACTCTATATCAGCTACAATCATACTCAAAAGTATAAAAATACTCTCAAGTATTTATCCGGATACACATAAGTATTTTCAGGAGTATTTTATTTTAGTGCGATTTAATAATGCTTGACTGCTAAAAACATTTGAAACTACGTATACATATATTTACTCGAAATATTTTATCACTTTATAAACTACAAAATATTAGTTATCTAGTAACTATAATTACACAAATTAATATTGGTGGAGTTCACGCAACATTCGGTAACTCTTTACTCGTTAAATTGGTAAAATTTTCGTTATATTTTATTGCTGTAAAATTTATTTGAAAAAAATTTTGACAGCAAAATATACGGGAAATGTTACCAATTTAACGAGTAAACAGTTATCGAATGTTGCGTGAACTCTTCCATTGAATTTTTAAATTGAATATTCTAACAAAACTAGTTTTAAGGATTCTTATTAAGTCACACTGAAACTGATTTATTCAGTACCAAAGCTTGAAATACATTGATCCCTACATTCATAAATGTGAGCTAATATTTTTTTCTTTTAATTTCAAACACACTAATTGCTGGAAAATCCATCGCGTCATATTCCTTAATCCTTTTGTCCAGCAAGTGTGCATGTTTTATTTCGTTTTTGTAAATGGAATTTACAAAGTCACAAACAGCTGCATAGAAATTATAAAGTGATGGTCTTATTATTTATCAACAATTTGGTTTGCTAATTTCAGAATAACAAAAGCATTGAATGCAGGTCCTACATGCTGATAAGGGTGATTTTCAGTAAAGTACGCACAAAAAACTTTAAGGGTGCTATTGTTGCGTGCAGGCGCGGATAAAAGTGGGGATGGGATATCCCCCCCCAAACGAGTAAATGTCTGTAGTTTCTAAAGGAAATTTGGAAAAATAGTATGTTTTACTTAGAAGCCCCCCCCCCGCCTAAGAGCTCAAGCTGTGTTTTGAGTTTCGCTATCACAAGGATGTATGCATTTGTTCTTTAATTTTTATAGTAACCATTTTTTGGGAATGTTTGTTTTGAAATGAAAACCAAATCGCATAAGAAGTGATTTGGCACAGTGTTCCTTTATGTATTTTGTTGGAAGTTTGTCTTTGGCAAGAGCAATTTTATTGTGGTTTGATTTTTGTTTATACCTATTTTTGTACAAATCAGGACATTGAGCATTTTTTAAAAGAACAAACGGGTCAACACTTAATTCTTTTATTGCCGTTTTGTGTATGTACGAATTTAAGATTATTACTCTTAGAAGTGCGTATTTTTTACTTGATTTTCTGTTGTTGTAATTTTTGTAAAAATAATATAAGAATGAGTTACCAATAATTTTTTGGGGAATTTTAGCTTCCAAATTTTAAGAAGTAAAATAAAAACCCACGCGCCGCAAAAAGAAAAAGCGCTTTAGTTAATGGAAAACAAATATATAATTCTAATATTTTCGTATTGCCTAAAAATATTTTATTTGAAATGCTCTTTTTAAATGGTTTCATTTATGTATAAATTTGTAATTTAAATAGAAAAGTTCTTTTAATTGGAAATAGTCCCATACCTGATTAATGTTTTCAAACAGCCAAATCATGTGTTACATCCATTTCATACAGACAAACGCATACGGAGTCGTATGTTGAATAAATACTCTCAAGTATTTTTATTTTATCCGAACAAATATACATACTCTAAGTATAAAAATACTCTAAGTATAATTATGACAGATACTTAATACTTCCAATACTCATGTGCGTTTTTATTTATAGTTGTTGAGTATTTAAGTTTTTCGCATATATGAAGTACAGATGCGTTTGTGTGTTGGAATCGGATATAATTATACTTGTTTGAAAGCAAATATATGTGCGTACGGATTATTTGTGCAACAATTATGACTATACGCGGTTAATAAAATTAAGAGTAAATACTTAAATATATTATTTTTTTGAGTACTTGTTGTCAGACTCTGACACACACATCATCTGTAGTACTAACAATTAACGTAAAATATCTGTGATACCACAGATGTTTTAAAACAAAAAACATGTATATATCTAATCCATTGCAAAACACTATGTTACTGTTATTGTTTAGTACGATAAGAACGTGTGCGTCGAATAAAGTCATACAATATCAGTTACACTTATTCCATCATTTACACTTATAGTAACAGGTATCTATCTGGTGTATCTGCTTTAGTAATACTTTGTGGTGTAGTGGTGCACGTATTTAATACATACATACTAGTGATGTTACGAATATCAATTTTTAATATTCGCAGATACGAATATGGGAGGGGAAATATCCCTTTTTCCCCTCCTCTGGATCCGCGCCTGAATTATCGCAATGTTTAATATAGAAAAGTGGAAAGGGTGTTTTTTGTGTTTTTTGTTTGTTTTTTGTTTATGGTCACTCATTGTAAGTGTAGATTGCATTTATCATTGTAAAATTTGTTGTTATCTTAATTTTTTACTTTATATGTACATATGTATGTACATGCTTAATGATAATAATAAAATATAGAATCAACAGTACCTTGAGCTTGGATTAAAAGTTTTTTATTTGTTTAATAATAATATTTTTAATTATGACTGACCGAAGCGGCAATATAGCCTGTGACGATTGGTCGCGCTGTATTGAGAGCGCCCGTCAGGCGGTGATAAATAAATTTATATTGCTTAAACTAATTGCGAGCAGTGAAACTTTTTTTCGGAATATGAAACTTGAGTGTATAACGCGTATAACTAAAGAAAAATTATTCGATTATCCTACCGAGAAGTCATTATAATTTCCATTTGTTTAATTAAAAGTTAATAAAAAGTATGATAACAAAGATAAAAAAAAATTTTTATTTTTTTTTATGAAATTATAAATAATTTACTATAAACCCTGAAAAATTTGATATATTAACTTCAATAGTTTTTTTACAATGAATTTTTTAATTAAAAGTACCAAAAATTTTGATTGTTAAAAAAATTGTTGTTAAACTCAAAATTTTTAAAAACTGTGTTGGGGATGATTGTTAGTGACAACTACTTTCGATTAATATATATCAAGTATTCCATGATCAAGTGGAAAATGGGGGTCCACTTGACGTGATCTTACTCATTATTATTATATTCCGATGACGGAATTTGAAATGATCAACTTAGCACCTGAATGCCACTTTATTAAATTTTAGGTGGAAAGCAAATAAGGGAAAAACGAGCTTCTTTTAACTATACCCAGGCAATATTTGGTGACACCAGCGGCAAGTGTTCTGAGCATGCGAATGTTTAGTGGTGCGGATCTTATTTACTAGGGATGTAACGATACGCCGTTTTGCCGATCCGATACCGATACTCAAAAAGAAATATCGCCGATACCGATTCCGATACGCATATAAAAATTGAGTTCAAGTCTAGATTAACAAATCTCAAGCAGGGCAATTTTTTTATTATACAAGATTACAGTGTAAGAGATTATTAATATTTAAAATTGAGTTAACCCAGTATAAAAAATTTAAAGTCATTTTTAAAGCGTAGTATGCAGCTGTGCCTGAAATTCAGGCTGTCATAAGAAGTATGTGTAAAAAAACAAACTGAAATTCAGGTTGGTAAATTTCTTAAAGAAATTTCCGTTTACAAGTACGCAGCTCCAAAAGAAAAGTACACGGAATTTTGACATTTATTGTCTATTACAGGCATGTTATAACAATAAGTGGAGAATTTTTTCCGTCAACTGAAACAAAAATTAATGTTCAGACAATTCTTTGGCCACGAAATGTTTGACATTTCTAATTTTTCGTACGTTGTAATTCATTTTTAGTGTTTTTGTGTGTTGTAAATTATAAAATATATAAATTTGTGTGTATGCAAACAAAATTCTGTATAGAATTCTACAAATTCTGGATCTACTGAACAAACAACACAAAAACATAAAATTTACAATGGAAGTGGAGGAGAACGAAAGGATAAATTACCTAGACTTAATGATTAGGGCAAACAAGAGCATAAATAGAATTGAATACGAAATATACAAAAAACCAACCGCTACAGATACAATAATACACAATTCATCAAACCATCCTCAACAACATAAGAACGCTGCAATTAGGCAATTAACGAGACTTGAACGAATACCCGTAACACGTGAGGCCTATATGAAAGAGTTAGGAATAATATATAACATAGCGGAAAACAACGGATATAGAAAAGACCTAGTTGACAAGATTAGAAAGGATATCGAGGCAAGTAAGAAACGGAACAGAGAACAGGAACAAGATAAGAAAACCTGGGCTACCTTTACGTATATGGGAAAATCAACATACAAACGGGCAAAATTTTTTAGAAAACACAACATTAACACAGCATTCCAAACAAGAAACAACTTGGGTGGAATACTGCAGAGCAGAACAAACGAAACAGCAGAACAAACGAAGCAAGGAGTGTACAAATTAACTTGCACATGCCAACACAGTTATATCGGCCAAACTGGAAGAAAGATAAAAACAAGATTTCGCGAGCACATGAGACTCTACAACAAGAAACTGAGAGAACCAGGAATAACACCAGAATCGAATTACGCAAACCACATATTCGACAACAAATGTACACCAGGACATATTAGAAAAACAGTAAAACTATTACATTCACAACATAAAGGACGGCGACTGAACGTATTAGAGAACATGGAAATATACAAGCAAAAAATATTTGACGGAAGAATAATAAACGAACAAATAAACACTGCTTCAGACGTAATATTTGAACCGTTATATTTGAACCTGCGGTTTTTGACAGATTAGGTTTGTTCAAAATGGCCGAACTGCATGTTGTTTTTGTATTGTTGTACTTGTTTTAATGACGAGTTTACCTGGTACTGAATTCGCCTTGGGACATACGACGCACTATGTAACGACGCACAGTGGTGTAAACTGTAAGAAAATGGTAATAAGTATGGAACTTCTAAACTAATAAATGGATTTGAATAAAAATTGGATGGTTGCAGATGAGGAGGCAGGCCTTCAGAATCGTGTGTCTTTTGCTGCACAAGGGGCAGAGCATCAACGGGTAAAACTTGGCTCCCTCGGGTGTGAAAAGCATTGTGCGCCTTGTAACTCTCGTAAATATTAACCGATTTGTAAAATTAAGTTATGACTTTTAGTCGAACTGTATGTAGAAAGGTGGGTCTGATCAAATTAACAGCCCAATTTTTTTCTTTTATATATTGTGTCATAATTTTTTTAGCACATAGTTAAATAATGTAATTAGAGCTCACAGTAAAATTTTCAGGAAAAAATAGTTTTTAGTTAGTTTTTTTTATAATATAAACATTTTCTTTCTGAAATGAGAGTTTTTTTAAGAAATTTTTTTACAATTTTAAAAATTTAATTATTTTGTCTTGCGTTCGGTTTTAATTTAACTTTTTAATTAAATTATGTTTTTGTTGAGAAATAAATGTTAAGCTTGTAGATAAAGAAAAATTTGACTGTACGGAGGGTTGAACTGACATATTTGGATAGCTCCCGCTAATCTCGTTAGATTTCTCTTCCGCTTAGCCGACTCGACCAAAGTCGGTGCTTTGCAGTCAATAGCTGAATATTATCTACCTTTAATCAGTTCATACTCTTACTCTTAGAGCTGTATTTCATTTGATAGTTATTGATGCTCACTTTTTCTTTATGTCTTGTGTTAAGCTTCTTGTTATTTCTCCCTTCTACCACTCGACCAAAGTCGGTGGTGTGCAGTCAAGAGTTGACAATCGCCTACCTTTAATTAAAGCACTTTTTTGGAAAAAATTACGAATTTTAGTTAAATTTCAAAGTTTTTATTTTTATGTAATTTTATTTTGAACTGAATAGGTAAGTCTGAAATTTATTATTTCGACTTTTTAGTTCAATATTTGAATTAATGTAAATTCAAATTATTTTATTAAGAGCGAAGTGTTGGAATATTCAAATCAGGTTAGCACAACGGATCAGTACTACTGATTTCGACAGGCCGCTACACCGTCTCATCTGCGTTCTTGTTCACTTTTTACAAGGAAGCATTAGCTATTCAACTAATTTTTATCGCGAAATAGAATACAAGACTTTCCATGTAAATTCTTGCATTCATTTTTATTGCGAGTCAGCTGAAATTTCCCTATCTGATTGATAATCCAATACTCACAATTTATTATATTTTGTTTTCGCTTTTGATGGGCATTTTATCAATACCTACAATCAATGCTGTTTGTGTAGTTTTTAGTTTAGACTTTTGCTCCGACGCTTCGTTCCGTGCGTTTACTTAGAATTTTATCAGCAATTTAATGCTGTGATACAAGCCAAAATCAGATGCTTACTAAAAAAATGACAACCAAAAAACGTCGAGGCAAAAAATTTTAAATTTTATTTTCGAAGTGAAATATTTTTTAAACTATAAAAGATACAAAAATAATTGTTGACAAATTTTTTCTTTATTTTGTCTAGCAAAAAATTTTACAAATCGGTTAATATTATCGAGAGTTACAAGCCGCACTCGAGTTACCCAACTTTCACCGCTCGAAGTTCCGCCCCTGGTGCAGCTAAAGACTTCAAGAGACACGATTCTGAAAGCCTCGCTCTTCTTCTGCTACCATTCCAATTATTATGCAAATCCATTCAGTAGCTTAGAAGTTCCATACTTATTGCCGCATACTTATTACACCACTGCAGTGGTGTGCACTGTGCGACGTAGTGTAGTTTTGGACAAAAATAGTAAATGTGCTCCGATGTGAACCAAACTTTGCAGGTGGCATGCCATAATGTCCAGTGAGATAATGTCGAAGGACATTATGTTACTCGTCCATGAGGGCGGTGTCGTAAAGTCCATGGACATTATAGCACTTTTTAGAGTGGCCGCGCTTGCAGGATTCGTAATGTCGATATGTTGAAAAGCGGCTTCGTTGAGTAAAGATTTTTGCATAGCCAGCCTTCGGACGGGCTTAAGAGCTTCTCATCCCAGTATATCGAAAAGCGGCTTCGCTGGTTAAAGGTTCTTGCATAACCGGCCCTCGGCTTGGCCTAACGATTTCTCCTCTTGGTATATTGAATAGCGGCTTCTCTGAGCTAAGCTTTTCTGCTTAGCCAGAAGCAAATCTTTAAGCCCTTACAAAGGCCAGCGATATACTGAGAGGAGAAAATGGATGGACATTATATTACTTCAAAAGTTGTCATAACGTACATGGACATTATGAAAATTTTTAAAGTGTCATAATCTCCATGGACTTTATGAAATTATTACTATTATAGGCATTATGACACTTTTAAATGTGTCATAATGTCCATACTTTAAAAAATGAAAACAAATTCATGTATACATATTTATATGCCTATATATTTTTATATCCTTGAGCCCGGTCACCATGGTGGAAAAGAAAGTCAATTGACGTCAACAACATTTTTAAAATTTTAAGTAATTTTACATTTGTTGTTTAACTTCGTAAGATCTGCAACCATATTGGGGCTTCCTCGTCAACAGCTTCGTATACACGTAGCGGTCATAACAGGGCACTGTCTCATTGGTGTCCATGCCAGAAGATTAAATCATCCTTTTAACGATTTCTGTAGAAGTTGTCAAAAGCGAGGATGAGAAAGAGACTATTTAAAAATAGGGCGTCATATTTGGGAAATCCGTCACTACCCGAACTAGCAGACCTGGGGGAATGCGACATTAGGGGAATAAATGTCCCCCTCCTCAAATATTGATTATCGCATAACTCCTCCATTTATGCACCGATTTTCAAAATTCTTTTTTTGTTCGGAAGGCTTTGCTTACAGTTTGGTTCCATAATTTTTTTTCGAAAATCGGTCGGGCGATTCCCCCCCTCTCACACAAACATCGATCATCGCATAACTCCTCCATTAATGAGCCAATTTTTAAAATTGTTCTTTTGTTTCAAAAGGTTTGCTTGCAGTTTGGGCCCATAATTTGTTTTTTAAAATCGGTGGGGTGATTTACTCTGGAGGATTTTGTAGTTTTTGGAAGAACTAAGATAGATTAAGGGATGCGATATACCACATTTTAAAGGTATTCCATTCAACATTTGTAATCAATTTTGAAATAACAGAGAAAATAGTGCAGTATATTTTTAAATAATTTGTTTCTTGTCCATCGATGCCGGTACTGTTTCTTTAGAGGATTTTGTAAATTCTGGAAGAACTGAGATAGATTACGGGATAGGATATACCACGTTTTGAAGGTATTCCATCCTATATTTTAATCCATTTTATAATAAATGAGAAAATAGTTATTTTTTTTAACTTTTAAATTTATTTATTGAATCTTCAATTGTAAATTGAACTAACAATAAGTATTCAAATCTTAAAACTAAAATTGTTAATAATTAGTCTACCCACTGCTAGACAAAATACTAAGATTCAACGGCTGCTTCTTTAGATGTATTACGTCTCTCGTGTTTGGCTGAGAGCAAGAGTGTCCCTCCTTCTCAGTCGTGAGTACCTTCTTAAATGAATGATGTTGCGGGCTAGGGGATTTGGATGCGATTCGAGCTTCTTTATATATGTTGTCACATGTTTTGAAACCACACTATTGGAACATCTAGATCTTTATGAATGCGCTGGTTTCTGACATACCAAGGTGCCACTGTAATCAAACAAAGAATATTATATTGTCGCCTTTGAATTTTCTCTATATTTGATGCAGAGGCGGTGTCCCATAACTCAATACCATAGCTCCAAATTGGTTTTATTATATTACTGTATAGGATAAGTTTACAGTCTAGACCAGTGGTTTTCAACCTTTTTGAAGCCGCGACCCCAAAATGATTTTCAAAAAATCTGGCGACCCCTTAACGCTTTTGCTCTCAAAGTTTGATTCTTCACTTCTAAAATTTGATTCTTTCACTAGCTTTGAAAGTATTGCAACAGAAATTTCATCTAGCTTTGAAAGTATTGCAACAGAAATTTCATCTAATGAATTGGTGAGCGATTTTATTCCTACCATGATAGAAGTGCTGCAAAATTAAAAAAAGGATCTATGCCGCTATTTTCCAAAAGAGCTGCAAGAAGATAATGGTGATTGCTGGGTATTAAATCCATTCATAACTAACTGCGTTGAGTTCGCCGATCTTGCCAACAATTTGAAAGAAAATTTATGTGAGCTGGCAGCGGACAGTATGCTCAAAATGGAATATTTATCTCAAAATAATTCTACATTTTGGCTAAAGCGAGAGGCAGAATACCCTGAGCTAGCTAAATATGCAATTAATATATTAATTCAATTTTCAATAACTTATCTGTGCGAAATGACTTTTTCACAAATGGTGAACATTAAAATAAAAAAAAGGAATAAAGTAAATTTAGAAAATTATTTGATTGATTGCGTGTCACAATTTCAACCACGTTTTTCGCATTTCATTCGTAAACTTGCAGAGGATTTGTGCATTTGAAAAATAAAAGTAAACGTCATAAAAATATAAATAAAAATTTTAATTTACAAATATTTTTTTAATAATTTATGGGAAAAAATAAGAAAATAGAGAAAAAAAGACAAAGTGATAAAAAATTCATATAACTCTTTGTTGTTGTGTTGCAGAGGCAAGTACAAGAAGTACCTGGAAAAGTAAGTTGACATTGGCTGTTAAAAGTTGCACAACAGTTTCAAAGCGGCTTCATGAAACACGCAAGTTTGCACAAAAGGTAATTTCTTCAGTTTTCATGAAAACCCTTAATTTATTTTATTTAGATCAGCTCGCGACCCCTGAGAAAGGTCGGTCTAGACTAAGTGTAGAATTACTTCCTATTAGCCAATTGAGTTGCATTGCTTTCAATTTCATTTGGGTCAGCTTTGAATCTATGTGGGTCTTCCATGTTAGTCGACGATCAAGGTCAATTCCTAGGTATTTAACACCAAAGTGCTGCGGTATGATATGATTATTGATAGAAATAGCCGGACATGTTTCCCTGCGCAATGTAAACGTAACATGTACACATTTTTGTCGGTTTATTTTTATTCTCCAGTGCTTTAAAAATTTTGCTATATCCAATACATATTCCTGCAATTTTGTGGATGCTTCTTGAGGGCTTGGGCTTAGGCTGAGAAAAGCTGTATCATTAGCAAAAGTTGATAAATATACATTTATAATTAAGTTTTGTATTCAAAACCGAAATATTATTAAAGACAGGATAATGATCTGAATCGAAGCAATGGAAAGATAATGTAGTCTTATGTGAATTAATATTTTTATTATTACTACTACAAATAAGATAACTCACTGTTATAGTCACAATCGAACAAATTTACTAAATTGTTTAGTTATTGAAGCCACAAACTATTTAAAAATTACTATGAATGTATTGAATAGTTTAGTATTCCTGTCACCAAGTCTTCACTAGAAGAAAAAATTACTTTTAGTCTTTTGCACCAGGGATGAAATACCTTTTTATTAACTTTTGTATGCGAATTTGGTTATATGCCTCCGAATGGCATATATGAAAATTAGGCTTATAGTCATATTAGCGATATAGTCCACAATTTGCGTGCAACTAAAGGTTGTGACTATAAGCAAAAAGTACTGTATATCTATTTATTGTTTTTTATAAGCAAATGTTTGTAAGCGTGGCAACCACAAACATTTTATTTGCAAATACTGCGTTAATCGTGAACAGTTTTCGTGAGTTAGTAAGTCGCAATGAAACAATTATATGGCAATAATTTACAATTTTATTTGCAAATAAGTCGTCCGTATAAACGTAGTATATATCTCTTATCCGTTTTGTGTCCAACTATTCTAGACTTTAATTTATTTCTGTAGTGCAATTTACAAACTTATTTTAACGCTAATCAAGTCGTTTAAAGAAGTTGACACCAAAATGATCGCTTTTACTATTCGTTAACACTTTTAAACACTGTTAACTAAAGGCATTAATTTTTGTGGTGTTATTGAGCAGACAACAGCACGCTGTTCACTTAAAGTACGTCGTCTCTAGGCAAAACTCAAGTAATTATTCGACAACAATATACACATATATGAATTCTTTTATATATAAATAACAATATTTATACCTAATTATTTATAATACTTATCAAAAGGTTGTGAAAGGTTTATGAAACAAATTTCGTATGGAAATCTTTTTCATAAATCTTTTATTAACATTTAATAATTTATTATGAATGATTATGAATTAATGTATTGTTCCAAAAATGATATCTAAATATAAATACAAATGTATGTATGTAGACAACGAGGCTCCATGAAAAATCGCCCAAATCCAAATCGCCCAAAAATAGAAATGAAAAATCGCCCAAAATTTTTCCATACAAATTTTGGGGTAATTTTTTATATGAAAAATTTTTCATTTTGACATTTTGGGCGATTTTTCATATAAAAAATGTTTCCATGAAAAATCGCCCAAAAATAAAAATGAAAAATCGCCCAAAAATTTTTTCATACAAGTTTTAAGTTATTTTTAATATGAAAAATCGCCCAAAATTTGACACCCCAAAATTCTGGCAATCATCAAAATCGAATATAGAATTTAAAATATATATTGTAGAAAAGAATTGAAAGTTTCTCCAATGTGTTCCATCTCCACCATTATTTGGCTTCTATAGCAGTAAAAGTGGTTTAGACAATTGTCGTAAGAGAAACCGATATCTGACATACCACGGAAAGTTGTCGAAAGCACGTACGAAATTAAGCATTCCGAAGGCTCCTAATATTGAAAATTGTCGTAAGCGAAGCCGAGATTTGAAATACCATAGAGTGTAAAAGCATTCCGTCATGCTTAATTTGGTACGTGCTTTCGACGACTTTCCGTGTAGTCGGCCTTCGGCCTGGCGGAAGGATTTTAAACTCCATAGTATATCAAATCTCGGTTTCGCTTACGACAATTTTTTAGATTACTTGCCATTGGAATATTTAATTTGAAACGCGCTTTTGGCGGACGGAAGGACTTTAGACTCTATGTGGTATGTAAAATTTTGAGCTGCGGTTTCCTTGACGTCTTAAATTTCCGCCCTTCGATAAATGATCATTATTACTGTATTATATATAAATTTTTGTTGTATATATGATAATTATCTAAATTACCCTTAGATAACAATACTATAATTTTTGGCCGATGAAAAATATTGCCTTTTAGTCATACTTTTATTGCTATTCAGTAAGAAACGAAAATTATTTATGCTTTTCTGTAAGTCTTCTTTTTTTTCAATATAAAAATTAAGTTACTATAATTTCTAATTTTTTTTGTGTTTTTTAATTTTGGGCGATATTTAATTTTTTTATTTTTAAATTTTGGGCGATTTTAATTTTTTTTGGCGAGTTTTCATTTTGAAATATTGGGCGATTTTTCATTTCTATTTTTGGGCGATTTTTCATGGTGCCAGAGAACGATGGACTGTAATTTCGCTTTTTTGTGTGAGCCGGCAAACAGTAAAAGAAAGACTGAAGACAGAAGCAATGTCAAAGAGACGAAGTAGCAAAATCACAGTTGTATTTTTATGGGGAGGAACACACGGTTGTATTTTATGTAATACGTTCGTCAACATCCCGGCCGACCCTGAAAGGCAGTTTCAGCATACTGGAAGTCTAAAAATTTTCCAAATGCTCCTGGTCATCGTCACTGAGGATGTTTTCAATCTTACAACTCGAATCAAACCATCAGGCCGTGGAAATGTCTCAATTACTCGGCCCATCATCCAAATAGCGGGGGGTAGTAGTCTTCCTTCAGTAGTTCGAGATCATTAATGTTGATGTTTGGGTGATTTTGGCACCATTTTTGGCGGTGCTGTCAAATATTGACTGCTTAATTGTTTCCAAAACCCCTGTATGTACACAGTACATTTTGCCAATATGAAATTCGGTTGTGTTGGATGTTGTAGGATTCTGTATCCGGGCCATAGGCCAACGGTCTAGAATTAACGACTGCTTCTACTTGTGCAAGGAGCGTGTGCATTTGATCGTAGGTCAACATGCAATTTCCGCTGACACGGCGTAAATGTAGTTTCACCGAGCGGATGCCCGATACCCATATACCACCCCAATATGGTGAATACGGTGGTGTAAACGTCCATTTGATGCCCTCTTGAGCTAGTGTTGATGTTACGACTTCGTTGTGTTTTTCATCTTGGAGATGGTTATATAGTTCATTTAGAACGCTCTTGGCCCTAACAAAGTTCCTGCCGTTATCACTATAAATTACTGAAAATTTGCCACGACGTGACATGAAGCGGCGCAATGCAGCTAGGAAACATTCGGTGCTTAAGTCTGTTGATAGCTCCAGTCACCATGCACACGAATAAACAGATGTAGCCTTTCGTAGTTTTAGGATTTTGGCCATGATGAATCTTCAGTGTAAACGGACCAGTGTAATCGCAATCGGTATTCTGGAACGGAAATGCTTGTCGCACTCGGACCGCTGGAAGGTCTGACATTCGCTATTGAGTTTTGTGTTGTGCTTTTCTGAAACATTTCAAGCATTTATGCGTGATGTTACGAATCAAAGTTCTAGCACCAAGTACCCAGTACTGCTGACGGATAATTACAAATAAAACTGTGACACCAGGATGAAAATTCTTACGATGCTGTTCTTCAATTATCAGCGCTGTGATCTTATGGCTCTTTGGTAGGATAATCGGGTGTTGAACTGCGCTTGCAAGTTCCGAGTTCTGCCAACGACCTCCTACTCTAAGAAGGCCTTGCCCGTCAATATAGTGTGAAAGTTTCTTCAATTGAGAATTCCTGCTTACCTCTAACCCACGATGTAGTTTATCGATCTGACGCGTAGTAATCTTCGGCTAACCTTAGACTGGTAATTTGTGCATTTGCAATTTCGTCAAAGGTTAAAAAGCTGCTTGGGTTTTTGACCTTGTGTATACGTAAATTGATAAACCTTTGCTCATATGCTGTGATGCGTAGCAATTTTCACCAGCTAGACCTATTGTCCAGTATGATTTCAAGTGGATGTTCTGTTATAGTTCTCTGCGTAGTAAAACTGAAAGCTACCTTCTTGAGTTCCGCCTCTAACTCGGCCAAGTTGACAGGCGGCAAAGTATGTTTCTTGTTTTCCCCATTTTCGTTTCGCAAAAAGGGCAGACCTCTTTACCAGAGTTTGTATTTTAGCAACTGATCAGCCATGATGCCTCTTGAAGCGCACTCAGCAGGATTTTCCTTTGTATTCACATGCCCAAAATGACTTCGAGGGAGAGTTTTCAAGATTTCTGTTGTTCGATTACCTACAAATGTCTTCAAAGTGATCGGCTGCACGGATAACCACGATAGTACGACTGTCGAGTCAGACCAGGCATGTATCCTGATGTTCTTATGAGGCAGTGATGAGCTGATGGATTTCATCAACCTAGTCAGCAACAATGCTCCACATAGCTCCAAGCTGGGTAAGCAGATTTGTTTTAGCGGTTAGACACGAGTTTTTGAGGCTAGTAACGACGTAAGAATATGACCATGTTTATCTTTCATGACACAATATATGACAGCGGAGTAGGTCTTCAGCGACGCGTCACTAGAACCATGCAGTGTGATTTCAGAACTATCATTCGGCACACAACGGGATACTTTTAATTTTTCAAGGCTCTGCAAATCTTTCTTGTATTTTAACCATATTGTATTGGTATGCGGTGGCAAAACCTCAGTTCTTGAAATAGGATTTTGAATTTTATAATCACTGGAGACACCAAACCCAATGGATCAAATATTCGGGATACGTCAAATAAAACGGATCTTTTCGTAGAAAGTTGTGTTATTCCCAGACATATCTTGTACCAAATAAGATCCTCGCTGGAATACCAGTGGATGGTAAGCAACTTGGAGGAATCACCATCACTCGTTTTCAAAAAACTTGGTGTATTTTGACTTGCGTTCGTTGATAGTGATTTACTATTTGATATCCATTTGCTTAGTTGAATTCCACCTTGTGAGAGCAAGTCTACCAGCTCGTTTCGATTTTGAATCAACCGCGGTTCAGATGATGCTCCCATTAGTACATCATCCACATAAAAAGTAATATCTTTGATGCGTTGGGATGTGATTCCTTGTAGTCCATAGCTAGTTGCTCAAGTACTCTCACGGAAAGAAATGGTGCAGAGGCGGTTCCGTGTATTACCGTGCAGAGCTGAAACTGCTTGAGTGGCTGATTTTGGCTTTCTCTCCAGAGGATTATTTGAAAGTTTCGATGTTTTTCGCCTACCCATATCTGTCGAAACATTTTTACGATATCAGCAGAGAAAACATATTCGTGAAGTCGAAATCTGAGACAAACAGCAAACAAATTGCGCTGAATGGAACGTCCAATGTGCAATTTATCGTTAAGAGAAACGTCAGAGCAGTCCTTAAACGATCCATCAAATTCGACTATCAGCTTTGCGCCAATAACTGGGTGATGAGTTAAATAATATACCTGGTCGGCACACACATCAATCTCGTCTGGATTAAGTTTGAGTCAAAACAGTTTATTGTAGCTCTTGGTAAGGACGCGGTGTTATTTCCCAATACGTGCACGAACGCACCAATGGAATATTGTGATATTCTGGATTCAATATAAATACAAGTGTGACCTCGAGTTGGGTCAGCCTTAACTGACTCGTGTGGCCTAAATCCCGATACTCCTGCATAAATTCTATGTAATTCGACCTAAGTATTGCATCTCGAGATTATCTGCATTCAGTTGCATCAAAACGTGTGAGAGCACCCTTGTACGTATCAAAAAAATGAGTTTGTTGTTCCTTGAATGGAAGTTCTACGATATATTTTCCATCGGTATGTCTCGCGTGAGTATTCTTAAAATGTTGTCCTACTTTCCCAAACTTCATCAGCTCCCAACAAAATGTCAATTAGTGATGAGCGATTCCAATATGGATCAGCAAGTTGCAGATTTGTAAACAAGTTTGAGTCAAAACAGTTTATTATAGCTCTTGGTAAGGACGCGGTGATATGTCCCAATACGTGCACGAACGCGCCAATGGAACATTGTGATATTCTAGATTCAATATAAATACAAGTGTGGCCACGAGTTGGGTCAGCCTTAACTGACTGAATTCCAGCAAGAGGCATGCGCGATGGATTACGTGATAGGCCTAAACGTTTCATACAGTTTTCAGAAATGTACGAATATTCCGACGTGGTGTCAAGCAAAACACGACAATTGATGAAATCTCCGGTAATGTTGCGTACCTTAACAATTGCAGTTAGTAATATGTTTTTGAATTTGATTTTGCTAGACGATTCATCGCGAGGATGCCTAATCAAGGTATTAATTGATACTTGCTGAATAGCTTCCGACTTAGCACAGCTACCAACATCCGAATTATTATGCTGACTATTTTTAACATATTGTACAATGTGTAGAAGGCTATTATGGCTGCGTTGATAATCACGGCACTTATTTTTTGATTTGCAATTGTATGCCCAGGACGAAGGCAATTAAAGCATATACTCTTATTTTTAACTAACTTACGACGCTGATCTATAGATAACGATAAGAAATGTGGACACTTATGTATATGTTGTTCACTAGAACGACAATCACAACAATTTGAACATCCTTTATTATCATTGACGGCCAGCAACGCCGGAGAAGAGTTATGCCTTGAAACATGTGTCTTATTGTAATTTTTCCTCCCTGCGTTCTTGCCCAGCTCAATCTCCTCATAGCGTTGATCCAAAAAAGTTAAAAATTGAGTTATGGTAGGTTTAAAACTTCGTCTCGTGATTTCTCAATCCACTTTCTGCGGGAATCTGCGTCTATTTTTGATAGCAGGATATAAACTGGCCAATGATAACGTTCATTGTAACCTATTGCCTCTAAACCTCTAATGACTTCGTTAGGAATATCCGATATTCTGCGTAACCCTGTGCAACTTTCCTCTTTTACGGGTAAAAGAGCCATAAAGGTATCAATGTACGAATCCACAATATATCGTGGACGGTCACAACGTTCTTTGAGTCGATCCCAAGCGGTGCTGTACGACGCATCTGAAATTTGCAAATGTCTGATGAGATTCGCTGCGTCATCTTTTAGAACGGATTTCAAATAATGACATTTTTGCATGTTTGTCAAATTAGGCTTAGAATCAATAGCACTTATAAAAAAGTCTTTAAAAGCTGGCCAATCCTTATATTTGCCATCAAATGGTTCAATCCTTATCTTCGGCAAATTATCATTGGTGCGCGCGCTAAATGGGGATTCGAGTGTATTTAGAAGCGTCGAATGTTGTTCAGCTAACCTATTAATCGTTTCATTCTGCGGTTCTACACTTGCAGCACGAGGTCTAAGAGAATCTAATAATTCGCCAAAAACTCCCTTAATCACAAAATATTTCCCTTCGTATTCTGCCAACTCTTCACCAGGATCAACAAAATTTGCATCTGATTCAAAATTGTACAATTGTGTGGTGCGCTCTTTAAGTTCCTGATACGCATCATCTAAACGACTGAGACGAGCTTGTATCTGTGTAGCACTAATTTCGGCGGAAAGACTCTGAACGTACGTTAAAGCTATATAAAGATATAGATGCTTTCTCGACGCGGCGTTTTGAATTTTTTGTTTTTATATCAGCCATTGTATAAAAGAAAAGAAATTGTACTTACAGTCTTTCTGCCAGTTATTGTTTTTGTTCCTGTATGTATGTCTGTATGTATGTATGTATGTATATATGTATGTATGTATGTATGTATGTATGTATGTATGTATGTATGTATGTATGTATGTATGTATGTATGCATGTATGTATGTATGTATGTATGTATGTATGTATGTATGTATGTATGTATGTATGTATGTATGTATGTATGTATGTATGTATGTATGTATGTATGTATGTATGTATGTATGTATGTATGTATGTATGTATGTATGTATGTATGTATGTATGTATGTATGTATGTATGTATGTATGTATGTATGTATGTATGTATGTATGTATGTATGTATGTATGTATGTATGTATGTATGTATGTATGTATGTATGTATGTATGTATGTATGTATGTATGTATGTATGTATGTATGTATGTATGTATGTATGTATGTATGTATGTATGTATGTATGTATGTATGTATGTATGTATGTATGTATGTATGTATGTATGTATGTATGTATGTATGTATGTATGTATGTATGTATGTATGTATGTATGTATGTATGTATGTATGTAGGTATGTATGTATGTAAGTATGTATGTATGTATGTATGTATGTATGTATGTATGTATTAGTGATGTTACGAATATTCGTATTCGAATCGCCGAATATTCGCCTCTTTCAAGATATTCGTATTCGCCAAATTCAAGCGAATATTTCACGAAAATTTTGTGAATACGTTCCAAAAAATAGTACATAAAAATACTAAAAATTAAACAAAAAATATTAATTTAAAAAAAAATTTGTCTATAACGCAAAACAATAATCTCCTTTTAGTAAAGAAAAAAGAAACAATATATATTTCACAACGAAATGGCATTTAAAAAGTAAAGTCCTGTTACATTAATTTATTAATCATGTTAAAGTAATACTCAAAGCTCAGTAGAGGAATGTTGAACTTCAAAAATAAAAGTTTTGAAGTCTGTTCTCCATCAAGCCTATTGCGCGGCGTGTAAATAATAAGGATGTAACCGATACCTATACTGATATATCGGCGATACTTCAGATCTTCCGGTACATCGGTATCGGCGATATTTTCCTGTCGATACGACGATACTTCTTAAATTTTTTTCAGAGTTAATTTTTTAACAAATAATTTATTTCTCTTAATTTTACCATGAATTAAATTCAATTCGTTGTTTTTTAAATCTTATTAATATCAATTTTAAATATTAATAATATTTCACGCTGTTATTTTGTAAAAAACATAATTTATTTTATATGAATAGCAGGGACAAATACATACTGGAAATTAGCAAAAAAACGGAAAAATTCTTAAAAAGAAACAAGAATATTCTTATTTTGAATGCAGATAAGGGTAATGTGACAGTAGCCGTCGAAAAAGAGGACTACCACCATAGAATGCAGACAATAGTTAGCGATATTATGACATATCGGAGATTAAATAAGGATCCCACCAGCACTCTACAAAAATTAAACAACGATCTAGCTGAGGAATTATATAATAATAATATAATAACTGAAATTCAAAGGAAGCAATTAAAAACTGACGTGGTGTATGCGCCAAGATTGTATGGTCTTCCTAAAATCCATAAGGAAGATTATCCTCTTAGACCGATAGTATCTTGCATTAATTCTCCATCCATTGAATTATGTAAATACGTTACAAATATACTTAAAGAAATTACAAAAAACTCCAAATACAATGTAAAAGACTCTTTAGAATTCAAAAGAAGACTCAAAGATGTGACTATTCGAGAAGATGAAAAGCTGGTTTCATTTGATGTAGTGTCACTGTTTCCAAGTGTGCCAGTAGACTTGGCTTTAAACATAATAGAAGAGAGATGGAGTGAAATTACAGAATACACCAAGATGAGCAAAACGTTATTTTTACGTATTTTAAAATTCTGTATAAAAGACAATCGCTATTTCAAATACAATAACAAAATATACTCCCAAAAGAAAGGCCTACCCATGGGTTCCCCTGCATCTCCGATAGTTGCAGATATAGTTATGGAAAAACTAATAGATTCTTGTATGGACAAACTACATAATAAGCCCAAAATATTTACAAAATATGTAGATGACTTATTCAGCATAATACAAGAACAGGAAATTGAAACAGTTTGGGAAACCCTAAATAATTTTCATCCAAATTTAAAATTTACTATTGAAAAAGAGAAACACTCCAAGCTTCCATATTTGGATGTCCTTTTAATAAAAGAAGAGCAGTCTATTAAAATAGACTGGTATCAAAAACCGTCAGCCTCAGGCCGTATTATAAACTATTTGTCAAAACACCCCAAGAGGATAATAATAAACACTGCCAACAACCTAATAAAAAGAGTCTTGACTATCAGTGATCCTGAATTTCACAACAAAAACGTTTCAAAAATCCTCAAAATTTTAAAATCTAATAATTTTCCGGAGAGTTTAACAAAACAATTAATCGCGAGTTTTAAAATGGATAAAGTCTCAAACAATAATGTTTCAAACGAACCTAGGATATTCAAATCAATGATTTATGTACCGGAGATATCAGAGAGATTCGGAAATTCAAAACTGTTTGATTCAGAAAAGTACAATATTGCACAAAAAACTTTTAATAATATCGGACAATTTTACAGTAAAACAAAAGATAAAATTGAAAAGTTTGAAAAATCCAACGTTGTGTATAAAATACCTTGCAACGGCAATGACACAAGCATATGTAAAATGGTGTACGTCGGAACAACAAAAAACAAATTAAAAACCAGAATATCAGGCCACAAATCTGACCAGCGTTCTCGCAGCAACAATGGTGCACACAAAACAGCTTTATCGGCCCATTGTGCACAGATGTATCACTCTCCTAATTTTGAGGGAACGAAAATTCTACAAATTGAAAACAATTACAGACGCCGCTATATGCTTGAAATGTTACACATTATTAACATACCAACAAAAGAGAGAATTAACTACAAAGCTGACACAGATAATTGTGCTCAAATATACAGACACCTAGTGAATAAGAAAATTAAATAATAACAAAATACAAAAATATATAGTGCAATATTAGGTTTACCCTTTTAGTGTATATTTGACGATTGCTTGGACAACTCGATGTCTGTACACTCGTTTGGTTGTGTGTAAACAATTAATGTAAGCAAGGTTGTTGTTGCAATTTTTGTTTAAAATATTGGTTTTTATTTATATATTTTTACATTCTTTGTTTTGTGCGTAAATCTAGTTTGTTGATAAAAATATTGATGTTTTACATACATATATTTTTATTTGTTATTATCTTTGTATCTGGGTATTTATATTTATATATGTAATTATATTTATTGTTTTTAGAAAATAAGCCCTGATGATGCTACGCGAAGATTGTAGCGAAATATTGGCATAACATAATAAAATTTACACCCTACTCTTGACCTCGAGCTCAAACAAAAACGTATTATTGTCTTTATAATTAAAAAAGGTCGGAAAAATAAACTAAATAATTTATTTCTTGTTAATTTTACCATGAATTTATTTGTTTATTTATTGCAATAATTGCAAACAAACATTAATAATTAGTTTTACATATCCTTGTCATTGAAAGAAGTTTTTCGATTACACAGGTCAATACGATTTCTAAGGCCCGTGATTTCTTAGTCAATTTGCGTACATATGATACTGAGATCCAATACCCATATATTCCTTTTTTTGAATTGACTCTGTATCTCGAGATTTTCCGTTATAAAAAAACAGGATGCTACATCACATAATTTGCTGTTAATCGAGAAATAGTTGTTTAATTAAATTAAAAAAACACTTATAAATATTTTAACAGTATTATAGTTTCGGAGATATACAAAAAGTTTTATAAAAAAATAAATTTTTTCAAAAACAATTTGAAAAAAAAAATTAAAAGACTCATTAAAATTTTATACTGAAGAAAATTTTAAATTTTATTCGTAATTGTGATAACTTCATATGTTACAAATAAAATGAGCTTAAATTTATTAAAATCATTTCATAAGTTGTGAATTTATTCACAATTCAATGGTAGCAGCTATCTAACATATAATAGAAAATCACGTACAAAATGAGTTTCTTAACAGCTTTTTTTAATTTTTGTAAGTCAGTTTAAAACAAATAAAAATTTAAAAAATGAAATGATTTTAATAAATTTTTGCTCATTTTATTTGTAACATATGAAGTTATCACAATTAAGAACAAAATTTAAAAATTTCTTCAGTTTAAAATTACAATGAGTCTTTAATAATTTTTTTTTTGCAAATTTGTTTGAACAAATTTATTTTTTTGATGAAACTTTCTGATATCTAAGAAACTATAAGACTGTTAAAATATTAATAAGGCAATAATTTAAAGGTTATTTTGCTTCCGATCCTTCTGTATATTTTTAATTTAATCGAAGAACTTGTTCTCGAATAACTGCAAATTATGTGATACAGCATCCTTTTTTTCTAAAAATCTTGAGATTCAGTCAATTCAAAAAAAGTAATTTATAGGAATTGGTGCTCAGTACCAAGTGTATACAAATTGAATACGAAACCCTAAACCTTACAGAAAAAATTTAATTTTGTTGGTCTGTGTTACCAATCACCGAATTGGAAGCGATATTAGCAAAAATTTGGTTTTCGGTGTTCTATGAAGGAAAAAGGGTAAAAAAGTACCCATTTTCGCAACTTGTTTCTTTTTATGCGAATTTAAACGCAAACTAAGTTTTCATGTAAATTTAAGTGAATAAATATAAACTTTTAGAAGATTTTTATCAATTAAGCTATTAAGTTATTTAGAAGAATATTAGTTGTTAAATATATGTCCTGTAAAAAATCGGTTTTTTAAAAAGCATTTGGATCATTTTTTAAAATTATAAAGGAACTACAAATTTTTATGTAACTTAAATAAACTTTTACTTGTTTTTCTACTGATTATATGCATATTTTTAACATAGATTCTTTTGAAGCAATGACAATGCAGTTCCTTAAAAATTATTTTTTTTTCGGTTATATTTATTTATTGTATCTTCAATAAAATTGAACTAACAATAAGTAATCAAATCTTAACTCTAAAATTTTAATTTTTAAGTCCAGCCAGTGCCAGACAAAAATATTTGTTTCAGCGGTTGGTTGTTTGGTTGTTTACGTCTCTCGTGTTCGGCTGAGAGCAAGAGTGTCCCTCCTTCTCAGCTGACTGTGGCGTCTAAAGTTAATGATGTTTCGGGCTAGGGGATTTGGGTGCAACTCAAGTCTTTTTATGTAGCTTGTCACGTGTTTGGAAAACTCTGTCTTAACCGGCGGCACATCGAGGTCTTTATGAATTCGCTTGTTTCTGACATACCATGGGGCTGCTGTAATCGTACGGAGTATTTTATTTTGTTGCCTTTGAATTTTTTCTACATTTGATGCCAAGGCAGTGCCCCATAACTGGATTCCGTAGGACCATATTGGTTTTAGAATGGAGTTGTATAGAAGAAGTTTACAATCTAGGCTTAGAGTAGAGTTCCTTCCAATGAGCCAATTCATTTGAGCTGTTTTTAATTTCATTTGGGTCACCTTTGCATTTATGTGTGATTTCCATGTTAGACGACGATCAAGATGAACACCGAGTTATTTTACTTCAGTGTGTTGAGGTATAGTTTGGTTATTTATTTGTATAGGTGGGCAGGTTTCTTTGCAGAATGTAAAAGAAATGTGTAGACATTTTTGTTCGTTAATTTTTATCCGCCATTGTTTTAGCCATTGTTCCAACTGGGGTATATAATCTAGCAATTTGCGGGTGGCTTCTTGATGGCTTTTGTGAACACTTAGAAAAGCTGTATCATCAGCGAATGTTGATATGTGTATGTTACTGCTTACCGGCAAGTCAGAGGCATATATCAGATATAATACAGGACCGATGATGCTGCCTTGAGGAACTCCGGCTTGAATGGGTTGCGGAGGGCTTTGAAAACTACCTTCTTTAACAACAAATTTTCGCTCAGTTAAGTAGCTTTCTAAAAGTTTAAGGATGTTTTCGGATAGGTTTTTCTTTAGTTTATGTATTAAACCTTCGTGAGAAACATCGATGAAGCGCGCAGAACAATATTTCTTTTCTTCGAAGGTTTTTCTAACCACGTTCACGAGTCTATGTGTTTGTTCAATCGTACTATGTTGTCTCGTAAAACCGAATTGGTGGTCTGGAATGCATCCAGTACGATTCAGTATGGGTGTTAGCTTACTCATAAGTAGCTTTTCAAATAGTTTTGACATGTTAGACAACAGGCTTATAGGCCTATAGGACTCCACCTTCGTATGATATTTGCCTGGTTTAGGTATCATGGTAATCAGCGAAACCTTCCATTCTGCGGGATAGCAAAATAAATAGAATTATCCGTTTTGCAGTATAGGGTAGCTCTAAGAGCATTTTATTGCTTATTTTATCAGCGCCTGGAGCTTTTTTCGAGTTTAAGCCCGCAATATAGTGTTCAATCTCACGAATGTTGAACCTCAAAGTAACATCTGGTATAACGAGGACTGGTGGCAGCTCAACTATAGTATCAGACGTATTTGGAGTAAATACTTTCTGCAAGTGGTTTACAAACAGAGTACCTTTTTCAGCGTCAGTTCTTGCCCAGTCTCCATTCGAAGCTCGCAATGGAGGCTTATATATCACTGGTCTTTTGAGGCCTTGGGCTGCTCTCTATAGCGAATAGTCTGTTTGAGGTGTTGCGTCGAGCCCATTCAGAAAGTTTTGAAGAGAAGCTGTTTTTTGATATTCTAGTAGAGTTTTCAGCTGTTTGGTACATTCCTTCAGCCTAGATTTTAGCTGAGGGAATCTGTAGCGTTGCCATTCTCTACGAACTCTTCTTTTTTCGGATAAAAGCCGTTCTACATCTGCTGAAAACATTTTATTATATTTCACCTGAAGATTTGTAGTAGTAGCATTTAGAGCAGCTTGCTTAAGGTTCGCGTCAAACATTCTAATAGAGTCATCTATGTCAGCAGGCGTTTTTAATGGAATATTTTCTTGGCAATGAGCACTCAAATATTTTTTGTATTTCAACCAATTTATACGCGTGGTTGTCATCGTTAAATCACAAGTGGGTGAATATGTTGTATGTGAATATATAGTGACAATAGTTGGTGAGTGATCTGAAGACAAATCTAAAGATGCTTCAACTTGGATAATTTCGCTGGGCACACCCTTTACTACTCCATAATCAATAACATCAGGTATTTTTCGGCGATCTGTTGGCCAGTAAGTTGGCTGCGCACTTGATATAACATTTAACCGCATTTTTGAAATTGTGTCAAACAAAACGTGACCCTTTGGCGTGATGAGGCGAGATCCCCAGAATGTGTGCTTAGCGTTATAATCACCGGCGGCCAAAAAGCGTGGGCCTAGTGAATTAAAAAATCTACTATATTGATTTTCTGTAATAGAGTACCTGGGAGGAGAGTAAATTGATGAAATCACCAGGTTTTGATGAAAAGCTTTAATGCAGATGTTAGTTGCTTGAAGATAGTCTTCACAATGATCACTCATTAAGTAGTTTTTTAATCGCGATTTTATTAGTATACCCGAGCCACCACAAGCTCTACCTTGGGGGTCCTTTGTGTCGTAGAGAGTATATCCGTTGATTTTAAAAAAACTTCTAGCGGTCAAGTGCGTCTCAGAGATAAGCATAACATCAATTTGTTTATCCATCATGAAGTATTCTAGTTCGTTTCTATGTTGGCGGATGCCGTTTGCATTCCAGAAATAGATTTTTAAGTTCATGGTTTGTTTAATGCAGCCTGCAATAATGTAGACTGCATTTTCAACACTTCCTGCATCATGCAGGTCATGTTGGTTGTAAAAAAATTTACGGTTTGTATTAAATTTTCTATTGAAGCCTCAAGTCGATCAAAGTTGAAACCACTGTTTTCGTTGGCAAGAGGCCGTTTTTGAGCTGTGGGCTGGTTAGACTTCAAAGCATTAGCGTACGAGAACTGACTGTTTGGTATGTTTTGCGCTATGGGCTGTTGGCGTATGAAGGCCGGCTGGTAGCTGGTTGGCGCAACTGGGGATAATTTGTATTGTCGAAAGTATTAGGTTGAGCATAGGTGTGATTACGTCTGTTAGGCAAAGACTGCTTAACATGTACATAGACAGAGCAGACCCTGTAGTTTGCAGTGTGATTTTGATGGCAATTGCTACTTTTTTTCATTTTGGAATCATCTTTTTGCTTATCACAATTGGCAGTGCTGTGTAGCTCACCACAGACGACACAAACGGTGCGCAACTTGCAATATGTTTTGGTGAGTCCATATTCTTGGCAATTTAGACATTGAATGCGCCCTGCTCGCTTGTGTGGTTCCTCTACGGTAACTCGTCGGTGCAGCAAATATCTTAAGCTGTAAATGGGGTGTACTTCATTCTTTTTTAATTTCATATCACCTGGTTGCATTTCCACACGAAATAGTGGTTGGGGAACTCGCTCTCTATTTTTAATGTTAGTAACATATTTTACTTTAAAATTATTATTTAGTAGACCCGCTTTTACCTCTTCTGGATCCACGTACGAATCGATGCCTTTTATCACTACCTGAAGGCCTTTTGCACTTTTCAATTGGTAGGTGTAAAAATTTTTATTTTGTGTGTCAAACTCCGAAACTACTGAGCGGTAATGATTTTCTTCATTTACTTGAATTTTTGTTTCATTAATCGCACCGCGTTTTATCGCGATCACGTGAAACGCCTCTTCACCGATTAATTGTACTAATCTTTTAATTAGCTCATTTGAGTTTTTCTTTTTTAAGTATATTGGGGCGGCTTGCTTGACCTGACAATGGTGATTTCGTCTTCGTCGTTTTGTAGAAGTGAAAAGCGGTTTTCAGAGAGCGCCGCATCAGATTTACCATCTTTGGCCATTTTCGCCAATGGAGCGAGGTTTTTCGATCTTGGACTTCTTTGTTTTTTTTTATTATTTACCACTTTAAAATAACGATCAATACCCATTTGGATTTTTGGATTTTCTGAATCAGATTCTAGGGGGACACTTTCTGTCGTTTTTTCTTTTTCAGCTTGATGTTGACTCATATTGTTGGCACTTGTGCTTTGCTGTGAAGCTGGTATCCAAAAATTTAGTTTTATATTATGGTCTGTCATAGACATTGAATTTGAGCGTACCCGTGTACGCAAGTGTAAATTTTTGTTTACTGGGTTATCACATTCTCCAGCAACAACAGTAACGTAGGCATTTCTGTTGTTTGTTGTTGTATTCGTACTCATTTGGTATGAACACCAAATATATTTGTTGTTTGTGTGCCTACTTGCTTATAATTTACTTTACAAGAAGAAAAATTTATAGGTACCTAAAATATTAAACAAAACGGTGTTTGTTAATACTTTGTTGTTGGGAATATTTGCCTTTTTTTTAATATTATATGTATAATTTTTATATTGTTTATTTTGTTCACCGATGGCAAATTAATGCTTGTTTCTACTTCGAGAGTAAGTTGCGAACTGTCTCCTTAAGCGTAGTATGCAGCTCTCACTGAAATTCAGGTTTGGAGTTTTGCATTTATTTCTACACGGAAAAATAATCGTGTAGAATTCTATACAGAATTTTGTTTGCATACACACAAATTTATATATTTTATAATTTACAACACACAAAAACACTAAAAATGAATTACAACGTACGAAATGTCAAAAATTTCGTGGCCAAACAATTGTCTGAACATTAATTTTTGTTTCAGTTGACGGAAAAAATTCTCCACTTATTGTTATAACATGCCTGTAATAGACAATAAATGTCAAAATTCCGTGTACTTTTCTTTTGGAGCTGCGTACTTGTAAACATACTTCTTATGACAGCCTGAATTTCAGGCACAGCTGCATACTACGCTTTAAAAATGACTTTAAATTTTTTATACTGGGTTAACTCAATTTTAAATATTAATAATCTCTTACACTGTAATCTTGTATAATAAAAAAATTGCCCTGCTTGAGTTTTGTTAATCTAGACTTGAACTCAATTTTTATATGCGTATCGGAATCGGTATCGGCGATATTTCTTTTTGAGTATCGGTATCGGATCGGCAAAACGGCGTATCGTTACATCCCTAGTAAATAAGATCCGCACCACTAAACATTCGCATGCTCAGAACACTTGCCGCTGGTGTCACCAAATATTGCCTGGGTATAGTTAAAAGAAGCTCGTTTTTCCCTTATTTGCTTTCCACCTAAAATTTAATAAAGTGGCATTCAGGTGCTAAGTTGATCATTTCAAATTCCGTCATCGGAATATAATAATAATGAGTAAGATCACGTCAAGTGGACCCCCATTTTCCACTTGATCATGGAATACTTGATATATATTAATCGAAAGTAGTTGTCACTAACAATCATCCCTAACACAGTTTTTAAAAATTTTGAGTTTAACAACAATTTTTTTAACAATCAAAATTTTTGGTACTTTTAATTAAAAAATTCATTGTAAAAAAACTATTGAAGTTAATATATCAAATTTTTCAGGGTTTATAGTAAATTATTTATAGTTTCATAAAAAAAATTAAAAATTTTTTTTTATCTTTGTTATCATACTTTTTATTAACTTTTAATTAAACAAATGGAAATTATAATGACTTCTCGGTAGGATAATCGAATAATTTTTCTTTAGTTATACGCGTTATACACTCAAGTTTCATATTCCGAAAAAAAGTTTCACTGCTCGCAATTAGTTTAAGCAATATAAATTTATTTATCACCGCCTGACGGGCGCTCTCAATACAGCGCGACCAATCGTCACAGGCTATATTGCCGCTTCGGTCAGTCATAATTAAAAATATTATTATTAAACAAATAAAAAACTTTTAATCCAAGCTCAAGGTACTGTTGATTCTATATTTTATTATTATCATTAAGCATGTACATACATATGTATGTACATATAAAGTAAAAAATTAAGATAACAACAAATTTTACAATGATAAATGCAATCTACACTTACAATGAGTGACCATAAACAAAAAACAAACAAAAAACACAAAAAACACCCTTTCCACTTTTCTATATTAAACATTGCAATAATTCAGGCGCGGATCCAGAGGAGGGGAAAAAGGGATATTTCCCCTCCCATATTCGTATCTGCGAATATTAAAAATTGATATTCGTAACATCACTAGTATGTATGTATTAAATACGTGCACCACTACACCACAAAGTATTACTAAAGCAGATACACCAGATAGATACCTGTTACTATAAGTGTAAATGATGGAATAAGTGTAACTGATATTGTATGACTTTATTCGACGCACACATTCTTATCGTACTAAACAATAACAGTAACATAGTGTTTTGCAATGGACTAGATATATACATGTTTTTTGTTTTAAAACATCTGTGGTATCACAGATATTTTACGTTAATTGTTAGTACTACAGATGATGTGTGTGTCAGAGTCTGACAACAAGTACTCAAAAAAAAATATATTTAAGTATTTACTCTTAATTTTATTAACCGCGTATAGTCATAATTGTTGCACAAATAATGCGTACGCACATATATTTGCTTTCAAACAAGTATAATTATATCCGATTCCAACACACAAACGCATCTGTACTTCATATATGCGAAAAACATAAATACTCAACAACTATAAATAAAAACGCACATGAGTATTGGAAGTATTAAGTATCTGTCATAATTATACTTAGAGTATTTTTATACTTAGAGTATGTATATTTGTTCGGATAAAATAAAAATACTTGAGAGTATTTATTCAACATACGACCCCGTATGCGTTTGTCTGTATGAAATGGATGTAACACATGATTTGGCTGTTTGAAAACATTAATCAGGTATGGGACTAAAATAATATACTCCTGAAAATACTTATGTGTATCCGGATAAATACTTGAGAGTATTTTTATACTTTTGAGTATGATTGTAGCTGATATAGAGTATAATTTTACTTATAGTCGTTTGTGCTGCGTAATTTAAATAATCTGTATGCACATAATCGTTGGTTCTTTGTATTTATACGTAGTCGGTTAAAACTTGAAGAGTATTTTTGCGTATGAGGATGATTTTTATTTTTAATTGTACGCATTTATAGTTGTTTGACAGCCAATACTCAAAGAGTACTTAAAACAATAATTATGTCATTCTCTGATGTGTGTGTATATTTCCAGCATACATATAATACACATTCCCATACACCAGAGATTATCAAAACAACGCACATCTCGAATGCTCTCACACTAAAGAAGAGAGCATGAGAAGATAATTTCTATTTTTATCAGTGTTGCCACCAAAGAAACTAAAAATAGTACAAAAGTAAAGCAAAAATAGTATAAAACCAAATGAAATAGTACAAAAAAAAAATTCGACAAAAGGAACTAGCTAATACTAGAGGTGAAAAACTATCGATGGCACTATCGATAGTATCGATATTTATTTATTTTTATGACTATCGATGTTTTTATTCTGCAATCGATTATTATGTATTTGGAAACAATCGATATTTTTTGCCACTATCGATAGTAAATGGTCCACTACTATCTTTGTGATAGACATTTTTTTCAACGACCGTCAGCTAGTTAAATTAGATTTAAAAATCATTGAACTCAAACATTTTTATTATATTGAAATGCTACAAGGATTTTAGATGTGTTTTTTATTGAACTAAGAAATAAAGTTCTGTTTTGTATAAAAACCAGTTTTATTAAGCATTTCTACATACATAGTTAGTACTTTCTTCAAACTAACGAAAAATTTCGATAGTGACACTATCGATAGATTTCAACCCTACATAATCAATTTCAATGTACATAAAAATTCCAAAAAAAATATTTTTAATTGTATAAGACGGGGTTCACACAGGGCAATTTTTGTTGCGCAACTTTTAATTCAGCCGCGAGAAAGTCAGAGAGCAACACAGTCTTTCTCGGCCTTTCTGCCAGATGAATTAAAAGTTGCGCAACAAGAATTGCGATGTTTTCTTATGCTTTCAATATTTTATATAAATGGTGAAACGGCGCAAAGTGTTTGTCTATACAAATTGACATTTCAGTTGAGTTGAGTAAAGAAAAATAAAAGAAAACGGCAAAATTTTAATTAAAGTAATGAGAAAATTGTCGCGTCGGTCGTCGTTGTTATTATGGACTTTGTTTCTCTCTGAATGATTTTCTGTCGACGTCAGTCTTGTTCTGTTTCATGACTAAGTCCGTAGGAAACATTGCCCAAAGCATTACTCATAATCGCTATCGCCTTAAAGGGCTATTAGACACGCATACTTGTCTGCAGACACGTACGATGGCATACTAGGGGGTTTGCTATTACACTGTCGAACGCTGACGGCATACTTCAGTACACAGAAATTTTTGCAGCAAAAGCATGGCAATAAAAGCGGAAATAACATTTTTGTTCAAAAATTTTCGATACGCACACGGCAGCGTCAACAGGCGAACTGAATTTTTGTATGAAGTATGACCGACACGGTATTAGACGAATATGTTGGTGTGCGACAGACATCAGAAAATCAAAAATGTTTAAAAACCAACCAACATGTCTGACGTACTCAACATACATGCTATTAGACAGTGAGTTTTGGTATGCCATCGTACATGTCTGCAGACAAGTATGCGTGTCTAATAGCCCTTTTAGTTCTATGCATATTCACGGTTTTTAATATTTCCGAATCTCTAAAAACTCCTTTAAAGTGGGCAAAATGTTCCCAATACAGAGAAATGGAAGGTTATTATCCGCAGCAGTATTGCCAAATGTAAATAATAAAGTTGGTTTTAAAAAGATATATTTTCAAACAAAATTTTATGAAACGTACAGAAAAATTTTAGGTTTTATTAATTTTTTTTCAGCAATTAGTTAAATAGTACAAAAATTTCATGGTACAAAAATAATACAAATATTTTAAAATAGTACAGATTTTGTGCTATAGTACAGAAAGTGGCAACGCTGATTTTTATTTAATAACAACATTTAGTTTTGTTTTATCGGTCATGTGAGTAAGTCGTGTAGTCGTTTGTCACGATAGCAGCGCTGCCACGTTTGCTTGTGTATTCCCTTTCGCTTGGATTATTTTAAAAACTAATTTAATTTCAGGAGTATATTTTTGTTTAGTCTACCCACGTACCTTAACTTATATATGCGTATCAGATAATTAGTACTGAATGAAAAAGACAAATTCTAATTAAAATTTTACAAAAACTATATATTGCAATTTAATAAAATATTTCCATACATTTTGTTCTTTTAGAAAACGTCAAGTTTTAAGACAGCAAAATGTGTGAAAAATGTTTACTATTTAACACAATCCAATTTGACTTGAAATCCAATTTGAATTGGCTCAGTAATAATTTTGTTTTATATATAAGTACATACTTATGTACAGTGGAGTTCGGTTATAATAAGCTCCGCGGGACCCAGCAAGTTTACTTCCCAGAAATAGAAAAAGCTATTTTAAAAGAGTGTCTTGTGGTACATTTATTTTTAAATAGGTTTATAAAATATATTGGTACATTGCCTAAAAACATATATGTTGCTACAAAATTGTACGAAATTGTGATAAAAATTTCTTAAATGTTTCTAAAAACACGCAGTTTCATTTGTAGGTTTAAATACAGTTCGTTATAAGCGAAACTTCACTATACCCAGAGTTCGCTATATCATATTAATTTCTATGAAATATTAATGCAAAACTACTGGGAGGCCGGAGAAGTGTTCCTTGTGCGCAATAATTCATTATAAACGGTGTTCGTTATAACCGAACTCCACTGTATATGATACACTCGTAAGATTAGTGGTAAGAAACGGTACAAAAACTTTTTTCGGCGGAATGAGTAGAAAACCATCACGCTCAAAAATAAACAACAAGAAATGCATAATATGTGAATATATGTATGTGTGTGGGGAATTAGTTTTATAGAGAACAATCTAAGCTTTCATTAAGTGTTTATTTGAAAAATTTAATATTATCTTTAACATAAGTATGTATATCACAACCGGGTATTTGTGGGGATTTTTTCGAATTTGTTTGCGGACAGCGACAAATATGTCCTGGCAGCCATGGTGTAATGAGAGAAAAATAAATTACCCTCAAAAACAAATAACCCTGAATGAAGCTAGGGTACAAGTGTCTTCAAGTCACCACTGCAAGCTGCAAGCAAAAATAAGAATTTTCATGAGAAATCTAATTTAATTAATTGCCTTACGTAGTAAAAAGCTTCATATGTGTCGACTAGAATCATCAAAATGCAGTAGTGAATCTCTGGTACCAATGGCTCCATATGGTCCCATAAGAACCATATAATAAGTCAATAGTTCCGAGGTCAGTAGTGGATTCTCCATGAGAAGCACATGTTAAATGTCTATAGCACAGAACATTGCCTGGGGTACAATTAGTCAGTAGTACTGGTGACAAAGTCAATAGTGAATCAGTACAATGTTACTATCGACATTTCATGCAGGGAAGTAATACAAACATAAATGTGAATGATCTGCCGATTTATCGTAATTTTGACGATTTTTGGTGCCAAAAATGGTATTTCGACGGCTGGAAGATTTTTACTTTAAATTTGACGATTTGTGGTAATACAGGATTTTTAAACTTCTTCCTCTCCATAATTTATCAAGGTATTTTAGATACATGGGAAAAATAATGAAAAATTATTGGGTCCTGCTTCAAGCCCTCTATCGTAGAGGTGGAAAACTATCGATAGTGTCACTATAGAAAATTTTCGATATTTTGACAAAATATATCAATATATCGATTCTAAACTATCAAAATTTAGAAAAGCTATCGATATATCAGCGATACTATCGTGATACTATCAAAGTTTTTTAATTCTCAGAGAAAGCACTAAATTGGTATGTAAAAATGCTAAATAAAACCGGGTTTTAAACAAAACAGAACTTTATTTTTTAGTTCAATAAATAACAGAACTAAAATGCTTGTAATATTTTAATATAAGAAAAATGTGTGAGTTCAATGATTTTTAAATCCAATTTAACTACGGACGATAGTTGAAAAACATGTGTAGCACAACACTAGTAGTGTGTCATTTACTATCGATAGCGGAAAAAACTATCGATTGTTTTCAAATAATAATCGATTGTAGAATAAAAACATCGATAGTCATACAAAAAATTAAATATCGATACTATCGATAGTGCCATCGATAATTTTCCACCTCCACTCTACCGCAGCATCAAGATTTTGAATATTAGATCAAATCGACCAACTTGTGAAACATCATATGATGCAACATTATAGATTCTTTATAGGTAGCTGTTATAACTCATCATACTCAAAATGTCCACTATTTTTATGCATACAAGGTCAGATTTCAGACAAACTTAAGATGAAATAAAGAAGCAAATTTTCGAATTTCTAAGTCTTTGTCATATCTTGCAAAGAAAAACATTTTCTATGATAATTTGAAGTCGCTGAACACGAGAATGATATTCATTTATTTTTCCTAATGCGCGTTTTCGCGAAAAACAAGTTTTTTTTTGTTTTTCAATTCAATTCAATTTATTTACAACAATAATATTTACATTCTTATTTTAGTTTTCAATATTTACATACGATGAGTTCAAGAGTATATCTTTGTCAACATAAAAATTTTTGTAAATCAGAATATATAATACATATGTACATATATACAAGGTTTGGGAGGAAAAAATTTACAAAAACCTATTTGAATTTATTTTTATTTTTAAATAAAACTTAATCTACTTAAATCTAATTAGAATGAAGCAAGTTCATTAATGTGTATAAAATCCGAATATGTACAACGGCGTTTAAAATTCTGTAAGAGTCTATCTATTTTAGATTCCACTAATTCAATATCTGCTAGTGCATGCAGACGAGTAGTTGAGAAAAACCAGGGTAAGTTGAACATTAATTTTAGTAGTTTGTTTTGTGAAATTTGAAGTTTCTTGATGTGACATTTAGCGATGTTAGCCCATGCTGGCGCAGCATAAAACATTACCGCATGTAAAATAGTTTTTAGAATAAGTTTCTTGTTAACAATATTAAGTTTTGAATTTCGATTTATGAATGGGTACAATATACGTGTCAGTACATTTATTTTATTTATGATATAAATTTCAACTTAGTATCTAGAATTACACCAAGGTACTTGACGTTGTTTTCCCATTGAACTGACAGCTGTTGTATGTTAATATTAACTTGAGGGATATAGCATTATTTACGCTTCCTAGTAAAATGTATTGCTTGTGATTTGCTACAGTTTAACATGATTTTCCATCTTTGAAGTAGTGTATTATTTCATCTAGGGCTCTGCAGTTTATTAATAACTTCATTAGCAAGATTGCCAGAGCATATAATTGCAGTGTCATCAGCGAAAATGGACATTGTACAGTAGTCTAAATTTGGAAAGTCTGCAGTGTATATATTATATAATATTGGAGATAAACCTGAGCCTTGTGGAGAATCTGCTGATATTTCAAAACTTCTAGAACAATGAGATCCTATATGTACTCTGAAAGTACGATTTTTAAAAAAGATTGTATTACTTTAATTAGTTCCGTCGGAAGGTTTAGACGAATCATTTTATATATTAATCCCTGATGCCATACCGAATCGAAAGCTGCTTTGACATCTAGCAGCACCATACCCGATGACTTTTGAGACTCAAAGTTGGTTTGCACTAAGTTCCTTATTCTTATTAAGGGGTGAGCTGTATTATGTTCTCTTCTAAAACCGAACTGGTGCGGCGAAATAATAGTATTTATTTCAATAAACTGCGTCAGTTTAACTTTAAGTACTTTTTCATAAATTTTGCTAATAGAACTCAGAAGACTTATAGGCCGGTACGACGTAGGGTTTTCGGCAGCTTTATTTGGTTTTTTAATTGGTATGATTTTAGCCACTTTAAAATCTTTTGGAAAATAGCAAAGCTTAAGACACGCATTGATTAAAATTGTAAGGAATTTTATACCTTTTCTTGGTAGTGCTTTTAAACAACTGTTGTTGATTCCGTCAGTTCCTGGAGCTTTTTTCTTTTAAAAATTTTTTATAATTGAAGCAATCTCCGACATGCTAGTTTGGGTTGGGTTTGAACTTATTGGATGTAACAAATTAAAGTTATCAAGGCAAGAATTTACCATTGAAATAGTCTCGGTATCACCCAGATTTGAAGAAAGTAAATGTTTGGAGAAGAAAGTGTGTCCCAAAATTTCGAATTTCTCCGAATTGGTAGTATAACGTGAATCATTTTGCTTTAAAATAGGAATATTGACTTTTTTCTTACTTAAAATTTTTGCCAGCTTCCAGAACGTTTTAGAGCTTTTATCTAATGAAGAAAGCAGATTGTCCCTCGACTTGTTTCGTATTGTATTTAATTTAACCGCGATTTTGTGGTTAAGGATTTTCATTTGGTAGAAATCGCTAATATTTCTATGGCGTTGCCACATTCTACGTACACTATTTCTTTGACAGATGAGGTATCTGAGATAGTAGGGGATATTTTTACTAGAGTGCGAAGGAGATTTTCTTGGTGTATAACGTTGCATAGCCTCTTGAATTAAGTCTTTAAAATATATAATCATATCGTTAATGTGCTCATTTGTAGTTATATTGTCTAATACTGGAATATTGATTCGCTTATTTATATAATTGGCAAAACTATTCCAATTAGTTTTCGTGAAATCGTATTGAAGAAAATTTGAATTCGTTACACTAGAAATTAATTTGATTTCGACCGGCAAATGATCGGAACTAAATCCTTTATAACAACGGCAGGTGTCACTATTTCAGGAACATAAGTTAAGAATAAGTCCAACGTAGAACCTTGTCTGTTTGCACTAGCAGGAATGTAAGAATTGTCGCAAGGGTAAGTCATATTTATGTCATACGAATCTAGTTTCTCATACAGTATGTTTCCACAGCAATTAGCTCTAAGACAGCCCCAGTACTGATGCCTACTGTTGAAATCACCGCCTAAAATGTACATATGATTATTTTTTAATCTATGTAAATCAGAGGCGAACAGGCGTTTTCTATTTTTGTCAGGTCCAGCTAGTCCACCAGGGAAATAACAAGAATAAATATTTATACAATCATTGTTAGTAAAAAGCTTAATACCGATATTTTTATTAGATATGTGTTAATAATGAGTAGTAGTTGATGAGGCACATTCTTTTTAACTATTATTGCAACACCGCCACCTCTTGAGTTTTCCCTATCATTTCTATTTACAAAGAAGTCGTTATGTCTAATAGAGATGTTGTGCTTAATAAGCCATGTTTCTGAAACAAGACATATGTTGACATTATGTTCCTTTAAGAATTGGAACAATTCTTGGATTTTGTTGCGAATGCCTCTTGCATTCCAAGTGATAATTTTTGTGGCGTAATCCATTATGAAAGGAACTTACAGGCGAGGTTGGTTATAACCTTAAATTTATAAGCTTTGCTCTTATATGTTTTTAGGTTTGTAATGACCTCAATTGGTAGGTTTTTTATTTCCTGAATTGTAAACAAATCGCCACTGATATTTCCATTGGTATGTGTGGTGCTATTCTTTGTGTTCCAAACTCCAGATGTGCTCGGAATATTTTGACGAAGCGTATTTGGAAAACTGCTATTATATGTGTTTGTATTTACAAAATTGTTAACGATCTTACGACGAGGAGCTATTTGCGACCGTTGTCTTAGTTGAAGATAACTTGCTTTGCTGGGACAGTCGTCCGAAAAAGACTTGTGAGTTCCATTGCAATTTGCGCACTTAATAACAGTTTTCTTACATTTTGATGTTTTGTGCTGGCCCGCACAGTTGGCACAGAAGGTTTTAACTTTACATCTACTTGACTCGTGGCTTAACATTTGGCAGTTATAACATTGCGTTATTTTAGACTTGTTTTTTAAAGCAGATTTATATACAAAATTTGTTTTACTTTTGACGATTTCGGATAACTGTTTTGACGATTTTTTGCTCGAAATTTGACGAATTCATCAATATTTCATCTGGTAACTATGCTGACAATAAGAGTTAATGCTCAGTGTTGTCAACTCATTTAATGCTTTTTCAAATTTTCAAGTCAGTGCTCGGTGCTTTTTTTGGTTTAATTTTTGGTGCTTTTTATTTGTGACGGTGACACTGAACATAAAATTCAAAAATAAGTTTATTCATCTAAAAATATATGTTTTCAAGAGTAAAATTCTTTGATAATGCATGCAATCCATTGTAAAACTTTCTTTTTTGCAGCATTGTGGAAGAGTAAACAATTTTATTTACATATTTTTATGTATTTGGCTTTTTTCAAGTAAAATATACATAAATATTCAGTCGAAGAAGCCCGTTTATGTCATTAGCAAATATTGTCATCAAACTTTTGTGAGAATAACAAAGTTCCGAGAATAGCGAAAATTCGCGAAAATTTTAAGACCTGAAACAAAAAGTTCGCAAAATCTTACTAACAGCGGAATGATAACAAAGTCTAATACGGTGTAAATATCGTACAAACTGTAAAGAATTTAAAAACTTGTAAAAAATGTCTTCTATGACACACATTGCGAAAATTCGCGAGATTAGAAACTGGCAAAGCCGCACGTTCACGAAAAATTGCTAAACGTATTGAAGAAATCGCTAATATTGTAAATAACATTTTTTCTGCACAAAATCTTCTATCTTTTGAGTAATTTTGAATAACACAACACTTTATATTTCATAAAATTGCTAATAATGAAAAATTTTAGAAAATAATTACACATAAGATTGAGTCCTGGACTTAAGGTATACTATAGAATAAAGATTTTAAATTTCCCTATAAACAAATGAAGCAAATAGCTTTTATGATCTCCTAACAAGTTGTGATGTTCAATATAGAGATATGCTCTAGGTAGTTTGGCTTCATTTAAAGAACTTTTTCAATCTAAAAAACCTATTTTATATTAACTTAAAGACGAAGTTAAAAATATGAAGCAAACTCATTATTCAAATTATGGGTAAATAAATAGAAAAAATCTTTATTTTTTGTTCATATGTGTAATTTGGAACCCGGCCATGTGTAACAGAGAACGGTTTGATTGGTCTATTTTATGCTTGTGAATACAATCACAAAAATACAGCCTCATGTCGACAAATAATTTTTCTTTTTCTGAGCTTATGTTTTTTATATTATTTAAAAATTTTGTCAAACTTTACTTTTATATGTTTTACAATGTAGGAAAAATACCACAATATATTTTTTTCTAAATTTCCTCATGCTTCAGTATTTTTTAATTCCACCAAAATACGACAGCTTAAGCAAAGCTACTTCTTTATACACAAATAGCAACGAATACTGAACGAATGGTGTGAATGTTTTTAGTTCATTCATGTGGCATCATGTTATTTCATTGCTTGATGTATAACGACATCACAAAAAGAGATTGTGCGAAGGCAATCAGAAAATGAAATGATATTTACACATAACAATGTATATGTTGTTATTGATGTCGATTGAAGGCAATACAAAAGCAATGAATTTATGAGTGGACAAAAAACGTGAATATATTCAATCTGTTCTCTGATGTGTAATTTCAAAATTCTTCATTGGCAATACTGGGTACAGCTCACTGTTGTGCTTTGTTGTTGCTGTATTTGTTGTCTACACTGGAGCCCCGATTTGCGTTGATCCTATTTGCGTCGTTTCGACTAGCGTCGCTTTTTAAAATTTGGGTGAATCCGCTTTGCGTCATTTTGATTCCGATTTGCGTCACTACAATTGGATTTTTTCACTGATATCACAATCACATGTGAAGAAATAAAGGGAAATTACCGTTTCATTATGTTAGGCAAGTTATTCTAAACATAATTACAGGTGTTATTAATTTAGGTTTATCAGATGAAGTTAGATCAACCTAGTCTCAAATAAGAATTATGTTTTTTTCTTTAATACATGTTTGCACATGTATATGGGAATAAAAATGAATTAACTTAATTTTTTATGCTTTTATGTAAATTATTTTTTTTTACTTCTTTATTGGCCACGTATCAAAATTGGATAAATAGATTAAAAGATGATGAAATTTCCGCCTACCTCCCCTCGTAGTCCTATTTTTGAAAATATGTCTAGCCTGTGTCTTCTTTTAGACTCGGATGTATCTATGTTTTGAATTTCATCAAAATCGCTTAAATAGTTTCAAAAAGGAAAAAAATTTCCCCTATCTCCCCTCGTGGTCCTATTTTTTTAAATAATTATATCCTATATCTTCTTCAAGACTCAGATCTATTTATGTTTTGAATTTCATCAAAATCGGATATAGTTTCAAAGAAGACGAAATTTCCCCCAACCACCCCTCGTGGTCCTATTTATGAAAAAATGTATAGCGAATGTCTTTTTTTAGACAGAGATTTATCTATGCTTTCAATTTCATCAAAATCGGAAAGATAGTTTCAAAGAGGACGAAATTTCCCCCTACCACCCCTCTTGGTCCTATTTTATAAAATATGTATAGCCTATGCCATCTCTTAGACTCAGATTTATCTATGTTTTGAATTTCAGAAAATCGGATATATGGTTTCAAAGATGACGAAAATTCTCCTTACCTCCCCTCGTGGTCCTATTGTATAAAAAAATTTCTAGCTATGTCTTCTTTTAGACCCAGACCTATATATGTTTTGAAATTCTTCAAAATCGGATAAGTTTCAAAGAAGATGAAATTTCCCCCTACCTCCCTCGTGGTCCTATCTTTGAAAATATATCCAGCCTATGTCTTCTTTTAGACTCGGATGTATCTGTGTTTTGAATTTCATCAAAATTGGATAAATAGTTTCAAAGAGGAAACAATTTCCCCCTATCTCCCCTCGTGGTCATATTTTTTTAAATAATTATATCCTATATCTTTTTTAAGACTCAGATCTACAGATATTTTGAATTTCATCAAAATCGGATAGATAGTTTCAAAGAGGACGAAATTTCCCTCTACCTCCCCTCGTGGTCCTATTTATGAAGAAACTTATACCTTATGTATTCTTTTAGACATAGATGTATCTATGCCTATGTCTTGTTTTAGACTCAGATCTATTTATGTTTTGAATTTCATCAAATTTGATTGGATAGTTTCTGAGAGACAGAAATGTGGGAGCTGTCACGCCCACAAATTTTTGTCTGTAACTCCTACAAAATTTTAGGTGTTTACCGCATTAAAAAATAATTTAAATTACTAGTGTTGACGCCACTGCCTATTTGTTATTGTGAATCATGTAATTATTCGTAACTATGCTTTGCATTATAAGGAGGGTTGATAGAAATAGTTATGGAGGCGTGGCAATATATGCAAAGAAAGGAATTGCAATCAAAGTTCTCAGTAAATCTACAGATAATTTAATGGGTACTGGTGCCGACAGTTCTGAAAATATGTTAGAATATTTATTTCTGGAAATAAGTTGTGAGGGAAGGAAGCTACTTTTAGGTTGCGTTTATAGACCAAATAATAATAATTTGTATGGAGAGATTTATGAACACTCTGGAAACATACACAGTCTCGTACGAAGATGTTATTATTACAGGCGATTTCAATTCAAATATTTTAGTAAGCCCTTACCTGCCTGACAGCATGCTTACACTTGGTCTTAGTTCCCCAAACACAAATAATGCTACACATGTTACAAGTACAAGCAAAACACTTCTTGATCTTTTCTTTGTGAGTGACATTTCGATGGTGTTGGTTTATGACCAACTCTCTGCCTGTTGCTTTTCACATCATTACCTAATTTTCATGACGTATAATTTTCAGTTGAATGTACCCGAACAACTTGTTAGATACCGCGACTTTAAAAATATTGACTATATTAGGTTAGAAGAAGAATATTTTAGAATTGATTGGATCATGTTATATCGCTTAATTTCCGTGGATGATCAGCTATCTTTTCTGCAGCACAACTTGAACTACTTATACGATCTTGTGGTTCCATTAAGAACAAAAATTGTAAATGGGCATAATAAGCCCTGGTTCACTCCAGACATAAAACAAGCGATTAATCGCAGAGATTTTCTCTATGCTAGATGGAAACGTTTCAAATCCTCAGACTTGCCTGAAGAATATCGAATATCACACAAGATAACAAACGGGTTAATTAAAAAAGCTAAATCGGAATACTATGCCTCAAAGTTCTGTACTGCCATAGACTCGAAGAAAACTTGGAAAACGATTCGCGAAATTGACATCGGCAAACCTGGTAGCCAAGAACCCTGTACTATCGACGCTAATACCCTAAATAACCAATTCTTAATTATTCCGAATGTGGCACCAGATACTGATTATTATAATTTCGCTAATGATATCTCACATAATAATTTAAATTTTACCAATGTAAGGCAATTTGATGTCTTATCCAGTCTGCTTTCAATAAAATTCAACGCAGTTGGTGTGGATGGAATAGATTCTAGTTCCAAAACTTCTTCCCCTTATAACTTTTGTTTTTAACAAGATTTTTACCATCAACCACTATCCAAAAACTTGGAAACTGGCTAAAATCATTCCTATTCCTTAATCCAATTCTGATTATAGGCCCATAGCAATCTTGCCATTTTTATCCAAAGTCTTTGAAAGATTAATCCATAATCAAGTTACACAATATCTTGAAACCAATAATATGCTGACTGATAGGCAATCTGGCTTCCGTAAAAATCATAGTTGTATAACGGCTCTTTTATAAGTTGGAGAAGATATAAGACAGCAGGTAGAGTGCGGTAATGTTACATTTTTAGTTCTCTTGGATCATTCCAGAGCGTTCGACATGGTTGACCATAGTATTTTGTGTCTTAAACTTAAACATATGTTTGGATTCGCATCAACTGCCACAGGTGTAATATATTCATACTTAGTCGATAGTTACCAATATGTTGAAACGCCTACCTTAGTTTCAACATCTTTGTCATTAAATCGAGGTGTTCCGCAAGGCTCCATCTTAGGTACGGCTTTGAGATTTTTGCCAGCTACGATAGCGAAAGTAAAAGAAAACGTAACGTGGCCTTTAATAACATTATTCGGTACGTATAAGCTCTCAGAAGATATGATCATATTTCCCCCTACGTAACCTTGCTTTATGGCATTACTTTTGATGATTATTTAAGAGTGCGCACTTTACTGTTCATGCATAACATTATATATACACATCAATCTGAACATCTCTTTGAACGTTTAAGCTTTTCAACGCTTGCTAGAGGTAAAAGACTTCTAGCGTTTGGTCGTCGAACTCTGGTTTCTAAATACCACTTCTTTATTAATGCTATCAGTCTCTGGAACGGAATCCCCTATATAATACATACCATTAGTAACGCACGACAATTCAGGAAAAGTATTTTTTGTTATTTCTCACGTTGAATATTTTTTTGTACATACATATATTGTTGTTTTTTATAAAGTCTGATAGTATAACACTAAGTTTTAATTTTTTCAGGTTACATATTTTTTAATTTTTTTTATTTATATTATTTTATCTGGTTTTATTATTAAGTTTAACTTTTTGAAACTATATTATATTAGATTTTAAATTTCATTTTATATTTTAAAAGTGCAAAATTAAATCCAAGTCAATTTTGTTTTTGTTTTCTGATTTATTGTATTTACATATGCTCAGCTCCATACTGTAATATAAGACTTAAGTCTTGTGTATAGGACATCGAAAATAAATAAAAAATAAAATAATGTTATTCAGTTTAGTGTTTTCTTAAATAATATAATATTCATTAAAATTTTGCACAAAAAAAATGTTTGACTGTGGTCAATTACTGTTTTATAATAAAAAATATTTTTTTGCTTAATTTTTTATTTATTTTTATGATATTTTTTCTTATTGTTTTATTAAATTAACTTTTATTGCTTTCTTTTCATTTTCAACCAACATTAACCGCTAACCCATAACGTCACGCATTGCACGCGCACGCTTTTACTAGACCTTTCATTTTGGCTTAAATGCTACAAATCACCAACTTGACATGCTGCAATCTTCCCAGTCAGACGGTGCTATTTATTCTCGTAGCACTGTAAGCAATCAAGATGAAGTAGACTCAGGCAATGATACTCAGCGAATAGCTCGATCTAATTCGTTGAATTCTATGGTTACAATGCATGTCGAGTTCTCCGAAGATGATGAGGTTTTCGATACAGTCATTAATGAAGAAGATATTACAATTGAAAACACCGGCGCCGCTCGCATTCGCGATCGACCAACAAGAAAAGTAAAAGGAACGATTACAAAACGTTCAAAGCTGTCAATTAACTCTGGAAAGGGTGCAACGGTTGGCATCCGTTCACGATGCAAATTGCGCGATGCTACGCCTGACATTGATGTTGATGTAGAATAAACAAGCCAAAAAATCTTAATTTTACCTTCAGTTCTCCTTTATAATTTTCGAATATTTATAAATATATACATACATAAATTTTTAATTTTTCATATTATTAATTCATGTAAATATTTATACCATAAATAACATTTCTGAAAAATTATTTCGCATTAATAACTATTAATAATTTTTTATTTTAGTTGTATGGCCAATGTAAGTTTGTATTTATTGTATTTTAAAATGAGCTAATACGGCCTGAATCTCTTTATGTAAATAAAACAAAATATTTTATTCAATTTTTTCCCGACGTTTCGCCAATTAATTGTTGACTTTATCAAGGGGTAGGAAATCTATTTAATTTTACAAAAACATTTAATTAAAAAAAATTTACGTTTTCACTATATTCTTATACGATATTATCACTTACAATATTTTAATTATATTTCCTACGTTTTAAAAAACATTTTAAGGGTTTTGCCCAACAATTAATTGAAAATAAAATTTTTTTGATTTTATAAAAACAAAAAACACAACTTAATAAACTATATCATAGGCTGTTTTTTATTATTTAATCACCACTTAGTAATTTGCGCTAATGTTATCTGTATCTTCTTTTAAATTCATCGTCCTTTCCCTCTTTTGTTGTATTCGCAAGCTCTATATTGTGTACCTTTTCTTTTCAATATTTTCTTTATCTAAGATCCTGACTTCTTCAGAATCAGCTGTGTGGCCAGTGTCCAGTATATGTTGCGAAAGTGCTGTCGAATCTTTGTTTTTCTCAATATCATTTTTATGCTCTCTTATTCCCGTTTCTAAATTACGTTTTGTTGTACCAATGTACAGCATATCACAGTTGTTATTATTGCCTTTACACTTTATTTCGTAAACTACATTACTTTCTTGTTGGTTTCTAATTGGCGCTTTTATTTTTGAAAATATTTTGTTTATTGTTGTATTGGGTTTGTATGCGAAGTTTATGTTTCTGTTTTCTATTGTATTTCTGATGATTTTATTATCAGCCAAGCCAGGGATGTAACGCACACTGTAATATTTATTTTCTTCGCCGCTGCTAATATATTCATTTATCGTATTATTATTTAGTTGAATATATGTTTCTTCGATCAAATTGCTAATTAGTTTTGTAGGGAAACTATTTTTTATTAGTGTTTTTTTAATATGTTTGATGTTAATTTTGTGGAATTGTGTATCACTCAGATGAAGAATTCTAAAAATTAAATTTCTGACTGTATTAATTATTTGATTTTTGGGCTGTGTGGAATTAAATTTAATGATTCTGCCAGATGCTGTGTCTCTTTTGTGCCAATTTAATACCAATTTGTTATTTGTTATATATCTTCTAAATCTAAATACGCGATTGAACAATCTGTTTCCATTTCCATAGACGATTGCGGATATAGTATTGGACACTCTATTAGACGAAACTCTAAAAAAGCTGGAAACGGAAAATTTAATACCAATTTGTCATTTGTTCTATATCTTCTAGTATCTAAATACGCGATTGAATAATCTGTTTCCATTTCCATAGTAAATTGTATTTTCGGGTGAAAATTATTAAAAACGTTTAAGATTTTATCCTTCTGGTCGATTTGAACTATGGCCATTGTATCATCTACATATTTTGTTATGTAGTTAATTTTAATGTTTTCCGTTTCCAGCTTTTTTTACAGTTTCGTCTAATAGATTGTCCAGTGCTATATCCGCAATCGTCGGTGATAGAGGGTTTCCCATTGGCATCCCGAAAATTTGGTTGTAAATTTTATTTTCGTGCATAAAATAATTGTTTTCGTAAAGACAAAATCGGAGAATTTGTATAAACATAGTTTTAGAAATTTTTGTATAACTCTAAATGAATTTCTATTTGTCCATTATTATGTTTATGGCTTTTTTTATTGGTATATTTGTAAAAAGGGATATGACATCCAGTGAAATTAGTATCTCGCCATTTTGCAGAGCTGTAAATGAATCATTCTTTTTTGATTTTAATTCGTTACCATTTAGCTAAATTTTGAATTAATTCTTTTCACAACAAAAAAGAATTGAATGAAATTTGAATCAATTCAAATGAATTTGGAAAAAATGAATTGCAATTCATTTCCAATTCAAATGAATTTGTCAAATGAATTGCAATTCGTTTTCAATTCATATGAATTTGTCCAAGTGAATTGCAATTCATTCCCAATTCGTTTGAATTGAATTGATTTGAATTCATTCAAATGAATTATAGAACAAAGAATTGCAATTCAAATGAATGAATTCAAAAATGAGCTGCAATCAATCCAATTCAAGAGCAGATCTAGGGGGAATGAAAAATGGAAATTTCTCCTACCAAAATGCAAATATTCAGTACAAAAATTTAAAAGCCTTGTCCTGGATCCGCGCCTGATCAAAGAAAATATGGTGTTTGGAGTTTGTTTCTTCAAGAAGAACTGATTTTTATTTTGAAATATGCTAAAATACATATTGAATATTCAAAAAGCAATTAACCATTTTTGAAATTTTGTGACCCACGACCACCCAACGACAAACTTTTTGGTAATATTTGTGTTATATTTATTTTGAAAAAACTATCTTTCACAAATAAGCAAAAATCAGGAAAAATTACAATGTATGTAGTTCAAAACACAACTGTGTTTCATAAATATGTCAAACATATATGGGTCATTCCATTTCAATTCAACGACGTTGCGACGGTGACTCTCTTAGATTTTTATGATTTTTTAATGTGTTTTTATACATATAGAAAGTAGTCCTCAGCTAAATTTTTAGCTCGTTATCTCCCCATTCCGGAGTTGCCGAGTTTTAGATAATAATTCATGTTTATGACAACAATTTAATTTAAATGGCCTATTTCAATACAAAAATTTTCAAGTATTTTTTGATGCTCTTTCTGAAAAAAATATAATAATTGAACAAAAAATTGTGGATGCTGTTTTGGCCATTTTTAATCGAAAAATTGGATTTTCCTTCAATGGGACATTTTTGATTTTATGCAAAAAATGTTACCAAATTCTACATTAAAAAACAAAATTTTTGAGCCATAATAGAAGATGGGCTTTCAATAACTTTTCGTGAAAATAATAAAAACAAAAAATTGTTCAGTAATTTAGGGTTATTTTCCTCAAAATTACAGAAAAAATTGTTTTTTAGTTTTCACGAGAAGTTATTGAAAGTCCATCTTCTATTATGGCTCAAAAATTTTATTTTTTTAATGTAGAATTAGGTAAAATTTTTTCATAAAATCAAAAATGTTCCATTGAACGAAAATCCATTTTTTCGATTAAAAATGGCCAAAACATCATCCAGAATTTTTTGTTCAATTTTTATATTTTTTCAGAAGGAGCGCTATTTGCAAATAAGAAGTTTGGGTTGCCACCTTTACATATGTTTGCCAATAAAAATTGATAAATAGATAAATATATTCACAAATAGATGAATAATCAATGATTTAAAAATTTACAATAAAAAACAATACTTGGTATCACTACGTTTTTATTTGCAAATAAGCTCTGCGTATTGGTATTTGAGTCGTTAAAGAGTAATATGCAATAAGAACAAATGAGTGATTTCATTAGAATGAGAGTAGATAAGTGATAACTGATAATGCAGATAAATAACGGTATGCGCTTATGCTAATTACGCTATGTAGCAATTTTTTTCCTAAATATAGCTGTGTTCGTTTACTCGAAATTATTACTACTTTTACTACAATTGGAAAAATTTGTTTACTTTTCCCTGCAAAAATTATTGGTCTACATGGTCCATTTAAGCTGATATGGACTAGTTACAGCATGGTCCTATGTAATGCAGCTATGGACCACTTTCAAACAAATGTTCGTGTTTTAGCACGAAATGTAGTGTTGCCAATAATGTTATTTCATAAAATACCATCAATTACCAGCAATATGGTAGCCCTGATGGTACAAAAGTTTATTTGTGGTTATAATGAATGTAATGTTTTCGCCAAACCCCCATGGCATGATGAACTCGAATCATGAGCTTGTTTAATAACTTTTAGGGTAAGTGATTTCGGTATCCAAATTCTCCACAGTGTGTCTTCCTCATTTTCAATGGCCTGTCGGAAATGAACGCGTTTCAGTACGACGTTATTTGATGTTTGCAGATCAGGTAGTGAATCTGCAATCTAAAATGGTTTTCCTGATTTGCTGATATTCGAAATCATCATCAAATTCGGGTAAGCTTAAATCAATTTCAGTACGATCATTTGATAAATTCAGCTCATCTACCTCTATTCTTGATAAGCAATCTGGTACAATATTAAGTGTTCCTTTTCTGTGTTCTATTTTAAAGTCGTACCGCTGCAGTTTCAGACTTCATCGGGCCAGTCTGCCGCTAAGGTCTTTCAGTGTCATAAGCCACTTGAGCGATGAATGGTCCGTTATTATACGAAACGGTAAGCCCTCGACATATGCTCTAAATCAGTTAACGCATGTTATGGCCGCTAAGCATTCAAGCTCAGTTACTGTGTAATTCTTCTGAGCTTTGTTCAGCTTCTGTGATACAAAAGCGATGGGGTATTCCTTCCCCTGCTCATCATATTGTAGTAGTACACCTCCCACTCCTATTTGTGAGGCATCACACTGTATAATAAATTCTTTATCGAAGTTTGGCTGTGCCAAAACCGGAGCTGTACAAAGAGCTAATTTGAGCTTTTCAAATGATAATTTAGCGGGTTCAGTTAAATGTAAAAGTTTTTGTGTCTTTTTAAGACAGTCTGACAAAGGACCGGAAATATCAGCACAATTATTTATAAAACTCCTTTACCAGGTTGTCATCCCCATAAATCTTCTCAATTGTTTTGGCGTTTTTTGGTAAAGGAAATTCCTTTATTGAGTCAACCTTTTGCGGGTCTACTTTAAGGCTTCCCTCACCTACAATATATCCCAAGTAACGAATTTGTTTTTGGCAAAATTGGCTTTTAGCTACATTAATAGTCAGCTTAGCCCTTTTTAAACAAGAAGCCACTGCGGATAATAGCTTAACATGTGAAGAGAAGTCAGAACTACAAACCAATAAATCATCAAGGTAAATAAACACATTTTCTCTTAGCCGTGAAGGAGCAGAGTCACCGATATCAATGTGGTGTTCTAAAATATCAGTGCATCCAAAGCCAAGTTTTTCGAAAGATGGAAATTGCAAAATAGTTTTTTCTAAAACCAATTTTTGCTCTGAAGAAAGTTCATGAATGTTTTTCTCAAATGCCAAATCATTTGATAGTTCTGAAATTATTGGTGCAGCTGGAATTATTTCGGTGGCTAGGGCGAATTCTTGCCAAAAATTGATTCCAAAATACGCCTCTTGACCCAACGAAGGTACTAAATAAAAATCAAATTTCTTTTCAACACCCTTAAAAATAACTGGAAGCGTGCAAAACCATATTACATTTTGTTTGGCTCCATTAGCGGTTCGAATACACGAGCTAAGAGGCTTATATGACAATTTATTTCTCTCTAGGAAAGTTATACAGTTTTTTCCTAATACTGACACATTCGCCCCTGAATCTAACAACCTAATCAACGACTCATCTAAGATCTTTACCTTGGCGAATGGTCTGTCATCAGAGCCATGAATTATTGTTGCTGCCAGTATTTTACGGACCTGTCGACGTTTTTTAAAACGTAATCTATACTTAATTATTTTTGAGCTTGTTTTCTCAAACATTGTATCCTTAGGCTTATTATTCGAAGGGGTAGTGATATCCGCCGATTTTATAGGAGGTTTCATCTGAGATGAAATGTTTCCTGCAACAACACAATGTTTGAGTGTATCATCAAATACTGTGTTAGAAAATTCAGAAGCGCTTTTGTTATAAGACTGGTTAAAGGTTAGTTCAAACTCGGGGTTTGTAGGGGTCGACGAGTGTCTCCGGTAGCCAGTTCGCCCACATTGCGGTTTCCCAGATTGTTATGTATTTTGGAACAATTTGGTGTTAGCACACCTTTCTGACCACACTTGAAGCAAAAAGGTTGTTTAATTTCTTGGGAGCAATATATATATGAATGTCCGAGAGACATACAGTTCCAACACTGAATGTTAGAGTAGTCATACTTTGATTTTCTGTTAGACATTTGGATGGCTTCAATTTGTGGATCGACAGACTCAAAATTATCAACTTCTGCAACGGGAATACTTAACTCATTAATGTTTCGAGAATTTGTTATATTTGTATTTTGAAATTTCGTATCCCTTATAACTTTCTCTGCTCTACGAGCTGTATCTCTGAATTCGTTCAGATCTCTTACTCCAGCATTAAATAATAAAAATCTTTAATTTGAAATAATGTTTCGCTTCATGATATCAATAAGTGTTGTGTCTGGTAATGGAGTTTGGAGGCGCAAATTCATTGATACAATACAATTGTGGAAATCGTCATAATTTTCTTTGAATTGTTGCTTTCGCGATGAAATTTTAAGTAAAATGTCATGGTCAGATTCTAAATGACCAAACTCTTTTGTAATGGCATGCTTTAATGATGCATATGTAACGTATCTGTTTTGCTTTGTGAGCAGCCAGTACCACTGTTCTGCTTTTCCTTCTAACCGAATGTGAAAATTTGATAACAAACGATCATTAGGACATCTGGTTCTCTCACAAAGTGTTTCCACTTTAAACAAGAAATCGGACACTGATCCCGATCCGTCATAGGATATTTTCCATTTTTCTATTTTTACGTTCGCATCTTCGTTTACAAATGATCTACTCTGGCTTCCCGAAGGGCGATTAATGTTGGATGCGGGGGTATTCGATTCAGTAGAGTTTGTCCCTAGCTCAAGAGGTCTGTTTCTGTTTGACAAGGGAACATTTCCTATTTGGGAAATGCTTGCTCTCAATGACGTAAGTTCTCTTCGGAACTCTTACTGTGTGATTCTCATTGATTCTTGCATCACGGCCATTAAGGTGTCAAACGTTAAAGCACTATTATTAGAATTAGACTCTAGTGAAGCACTATTAGTGCGAACCGAAAACAGCTCAATTTGCGGGTTTATTGCTGTATTTATGCCAGCTGCTTCCCCAACAGAGTTATCAACTCGGCTTTGGGATGTTGACGGTTGGTTACTTAGTATCTCAGTGTCTTGAAATAATGAAGAAGGTGGTAGGCTATTAGAGCTCTGAGCCATCTGAACTTGTTGTTTATTTGCTGGAGAATGTTAAACTTTCGGCTTGAGGCTAAAAGTACCAGATTGTAAGTCAATTATAATATTATTCAGCGATGCTGTTGAACCACGGCCTTTCCCAAAGGAATTATTCTTAATCCCTTTTGAAGTATTTCTTGTCTCCATAACGACAGTTTTCGTGGGGCGCAAGCAATTAAATCAGATTGGAAAATTGCAAAATATTGAAAAACTTATACAAAAATGTTATGCCAATAAAACCTACTAAAAATTTATTATTTAGTGTTATACTTGATGAAAATCTATGAAATTTTGTTTATTCAATTTAATTCGATTACAGGGAAGGCTAACCCCAAAGTAAATGCATTACGCAAGCACAAGTCATGGTAAAAAATTTACAACTGAAGTGTCTTGTTTTAGATCTTAATAAAATATGGATCTACTTCTTTAAAAAAATTTGCATTGAGATTATCGATCTACAACATTAAAAGATCTTATGCATTTCTTTTATACTTTTAATGGACTTGAAAAAATCTGCAATGCAATATACATATGTATATGTTTTCGTTAAACGCAACTTAAACCAAAATTATAATTCCAGAATCAGGACTTTAAAATGAAAACATTATACAGAATAGGTTGTCTCAATTAACTGTAAATAATTTTATTTTCTATAGCGCGGTCAGATTCAGATCTTTTTTAGATCAAAAGAAGTCTAAGACTTCTACAGATAATAAATTCCAACCTATTATAAGTTCATGTGTTTTGCTGTCATACACATTATAATATAATCTATTTTTCATTACATATATTTCAATTCAACTTAAATTGGCCTTTTCGTTGGGCGCCATATATGTTACGCGTCGGCATTTCATTATTAATAAAACTGTCTATAATGTCAATGCCATGGCGAAAATGATTGAAAACACCATTTTGCTAGGAATGAAAACTTTCATTCCATCCAAGCAAATCCAGATTAAACCCAGAGCGAAGTCGTGGTTTAATCAGACGTGCAAAAATGCGGTCAGATCCAGAGAGGAAGCATTCAGTATCTGGCGTAGTAACAAAAACGCAGATACTTTTTCGCTCCGCAAAAGGGCAAGATCTTCGTGCGCCAGAGTACTAAGGCTCGAAAAAGCTTTGCACGAGCAGCGTCTTCGTGCTAAAGTGCTTGCTACCCCTCAGGGTAGCAAGAGCTTTTGGTCATTCATTAAAAGAGTAAAGGATAATGCTAGTTCTTCAATTCCGACTCTTTTAAAGGATGACCAAGTATTCACTGACCCGGTTGATAAAGCTAACCTTCTGGCTGAATTATTTGCAAGTAATTCTCACTTGCCGGATAGCAATCAGCCACTCCCCATAATTCAAAGAGTATCTGTAACTATGCCAACGATATTCTTTCGAGCGCGGGCGGTTAAACGGGTTTTAACGAACCTCAGCATAAACAAGTCTCCTGGGCCGGATGGCATTCCAGCACTGGTCTTGAAGCAGTGCTCTTCGACGCTAGCGCGCCCATTCGCAACACTCTTCAGCACTTTGTACCATGCGGGTGAATTTCCATTGTGTTGGAAGGTTGCTAATGCAACGCCAATCCCCAAAAAAGGAGAGGCTACTAACCCTGAAAATTACCGCCCAATAGCAATTTGTTCTGCCCTATCGAAAGTGATGGAAAGTATGGTGAACTTCCATCTTGTGAAGTATTTGGAGTCCAACAGCTTACTCAACGACCGTCAGTATGGCTTTCGTAGGGGACGCTCTACGGGCGACTTACTGGCATTCCTCTCGGAAAGGTGGTGCCACTCCATACACCACTTCGGCGAAAGTAAGGTGGTGGCTCTAGATATTTCCAAGGCGTTTGATAGAGTGTGGCATGGGGCACTATTGTCAAAACTTATTGCTTTTGGTGTTGGTGATGTGTTCTCCCGATTTCTATCGAGCTTTCTCAGAGATCACACTATAAGAGTTGTTATAGATGGGGTCTCATCAAACGAGTTCAAGATTAGTTCAGGGGTACCGCAAGGCTCCGTTCTTTCACCTACCCTATTTCTTATTTTTCTTAATGACCTTGCGAAGTTTATGTTTCTGTTTTCTATTGTATTTCTGATGTTTTTATTATCAGCCAAGCAAAGGATGTTAACGTACACTGTAACATTTATTTTCTTCGCCGTTGCTAATATTTTCATTTATCGTATTATTGTTTACCTTATTTTAGCTAATTGGGCCTTTTTTGTGGGAATAAAATGTTTAGTTTAATATATGTTTCTTCGATCAAATTGTTAATTAGTTTTGTAGGGAAACTATTCTCTATTAGTGTTTTTTTAATATGTTTGATGTTAATTTTGTGGAATTGTGTATCACTCAGATGAAGAATTCTAAAAATGATATTTCTGGCTTTATTAATTAATTGATTTTTGGGCTGTGTGGAATTAAAGTTAATGATTCTGCCAGATGCTGTGTCTCTTTTGTGCCAATTTAATACCAATTTGTTATTTGTTCTATATCTTCTAGTATCTAAATACGCGATTGAACAATCTGTTTCTATTTCCATAGACGATTGCGGATATAGTATTGGACAATCTATTAGACGAAACTCTAAAAAAGCTGGAAACGGAAAATTTAATACCAATTTGTTATTTGTTCTATATCTTCTAGTATCTAAATACGCGATTGAACAATCTGTTTCCATTTCCATAGTAAATTGTATTTTCGGGTGAAAAATATTGAAAACGTTTAAGATTTTATTCTTTTGGTCAATTTGAACAATGACCAATATATCATCTACATATTTTGTTATGTGATATGTGAGAAGAAGCAGCAAAAGTATTGGACGTGATTTGTGAAGGCTCCCGTTTGTGGTAGTGAAATTAAGGAAAATACAACGTCTTAATTACCAACCTGTTGGTGGATCACTGGTTTTGCCTGCCTGTCTTGCTGTGAAGTATCGATTTTTCAAAACTTAAAGCTGTGGTGAGCCGAATTTTTTCATTTTGTAAAAATTATTTTTCAATGCAAATAAATAAATCACTGGAAGTTATTGCTTTTACCAACACAAATAAAACAACAAATAACAACATCAGCTGACCCTTTTCTTCAAACATAGAGGTAGCATTTGATCGATAAGTTTAACGAAAGCTATCGGTAACAGAACAAAAAGGAGTTGCCATACCATACAAGAAAAGTACACCCAAGAAATTTATGTTGTAGATTTTATTATATTTTTTTATCAAATAATTTAACAAAGGCAAATGGTTTAAAAATCAACAAATATTTTCCCGTAAAGTATGCAAAATACCCCATCAAATAATTACAAACGCAAAATAATTGAAACTTCACCTGAAAGCCAAGAAGTAATAAAACGTAAAATGGAAGCAAATGATCTTGTACGGTTAATAAAAGACACAATTAATACAAACCTTGATGAAAAGCTTAAAACTTTGCCCACCAAAGCTCATTTGGAGGAAATAAAAACGCAAATCGGCACTGTTAGTATGGACGTAAATGCTTTAAAAATAGAAAATCAACAACTAAGAGACGAATTGGTCAAAGTAAAAAAATAAAATGAAAATAATAAAAAAGATATTGTTTGGCTTGAAAATCAAGTTAGACCCAACAAACTTTTTATCAAAGGTCTTAAGGCCGCAAAAAGCCCAACAGAAGAGGTGCAACGCATGTTTAAAGAAGACCTTCAAATTAATACCAATATAATTAGTGTTCGGAAAATTTTTGAGCGGAATGAAAAGATGGCGGTGATTGTAGAACTGGAATCGGCCAAATCTTTAGATGAGGTATTCAAAAATACTAGAAAACTTTCTGGTTCATCTATTTCTGTCGAGCGGTATGATTCCTAATAAACAGGAACACAAAAAAGCTTCCTTGATATTAAAGAAAAAGAAAAGTCATTGTGAGAGAAGATAGGCTGAAAGTTAAAGATCAATGGTTTAAATGGAATAGAGAAAACAAATTAGTCTCTCGTAATATTGATGGTAAAACTGAATTGCTGAAAATCTTTGGGGAAAAAATAAATACTTTAAATTTAGATTACGATTTTATTATGCAGGAATCAAATACAAAAAACTAAAGGCTGTCTGTCAAACGAAATCAAACATCGGTAGCTACAAAGAAAAACAAAATGCATCACAAATAAATTATAACAATACATTAGTTTTAAGAATATTATCGTATAACATAAATGGTCCTGAAAATAAATATATTTACCCGCCTTTGTTTACTTATATATAAAACTCAGAGATCTTTATATTGCTTGAAACACATGTTGAAGAAGAAAAAATAGAGAGTTCGAAAATATTTTGCAGGGTTTGATCTTTTTTTGAAGCGGCAAAGAGCAACCATAGATTTGGGAGAGCAATAGGTGGTTGTGTTTGTGGCATAAGTAAAAAACTTTCAGAATTAGGTATTACTTGTGAAAGGACTATAGACGCAGATGTTATCCTGCTAAAATTTTATACAAAAGCAACTTCTTTTACAATTGTACCTATATATCTGAGGCCGGCCAGCTGGGATTCGGATTTTAAAAATATAAATGATGTATTCGAAAATAATAACATTATAAACCCAATCATAATAGACGATTTAAATGTCAGAATTGGAGAAATTAATCAAGAAATGATTTATATCTACAAAGACACCTTTAGTGCTGGATGTGATTCAAGAAAATCAAAAGACAAAACTGAAAATAGAAAAGGCCGGCAGTTGGTAGAGTTTTGTACAGAAAACAATTTATTGATTTTGAATGGTAGAACAAGAGGTGATGAAGAAGGAGAGTTAACATACATCAGTAATACAGGAAAATCTGTTAATGATATCTGTGCTTCATCACAGGAATTTCTACAACATATTGATGAATTTACGATCGAAGACAAAGTATGGTCGGACCACTTTCCCATTATGTTAAAACTAAAGATCAAAACCACAAACGAAATAGTAAGAAAGCTACAGTTACTGCCGAAATTACGCTGGAAAAGTTGGGAGAAAGACCAATATCAAATAAAGCTAAATAATAATTTAGAATATATAACAAACACAGAAACTAGTTTAAATGAACTATGTGAACTAATAAAGAAAGCCACATCCACAACAGCATTAAAGAAAGTGTCGTTCGAACCCAAAAATAAATGGTATAATAATAAATGCAATACTGCAAGACAAAAAAGCTTTGAATTGCTACAGCAATATAGAAATACTAATAGCCCAAATGATAAAGCAAGGTATATTGAAGCACAGAAAAAATATAAAAGCGTTTGTAATATATGTAAGACTGAGTACTATCAACAACTTACAAATAATATCAACAGTGTTAATGATAGCAGGCAATGGTGGAAATTGGACGAAATCGTCATTATCACATTGGTTATAACGTCTCAGTGTCTACTTTTAAACAGTATTTTGAAAATTTACTAAACCCCGTACAAATAGAGGTACAAATATACTATGCACCAATATTTAAAGAAGATCTTTTGCTAGATAGTCCTATAATTATGAACGAAATTAAAGCCATGCTGAATAACGTAAAACTGAATAAAGCACCAAAAAGACAGAGTTCCCTATAAATGCCACAGATGAACTCTACACAAAAATGCTATCAGTATACAATAATGCGTTCAACAGTAACCAGGTTGATAGCTCTTTCACAAAAACTATTGTCTTTCCTATCTACAAAAAGGGAGATCCAAGTCAACCTGCCAACTATAGAGGTATCTCATTTATGAACTGTGCTGTTAAGATAATGATGGGCATTTTAAATGAAAGATTGTTAAATTGGGTAGAACATAATCAAGTGCTAAATGAGTATCAAGCAGGTTTTCGCAGAAATTATTCCACGGTTGACAATATTTATAATTTATCAGCTATTGTGAGCATAAAGTTAGCAGAAAAAAAGAAAGTCTATGCTTTTTTGTGGACTTCAAAGCTGCGTAGTGTCTCAAGAAAAGCTCGGATTTATAAGCTCTTTAGGATGGGAGTATCGTACAAATTTGTCAAGTTCATAGAAACAATATATACTAATACACAATCCGCCGTGTGGACTGGAGAAGATTTTTCAGAATATTTTCAAACAAAATCAGGTGTTAAACAATGGTTTCTATTGTCACCATTACTATTTGCCTTGTACATTAATTTACATGAATGTTTGGAAGGTGGACTTATGGTAGAAAATATGAATATCCGTCTTTTACTCTATGCTGACGACATAGTCATATTATCTGATGATATTACGGTAATTCAAAAAATGATACATAAACTCGAAAATTACTGCAACATGTGGAATCTGGAAGTTAATTTAAATAAATCCGAAATTTTGGTATTCAGAAATGGTGGTCGACTAAGTCAACAAGAAAAATGGGTTTTTAAAGGAAATGAGATAAAAATATCCTCTGAATTCAACTACCTGGGAGTTATATTCACACCAAAACTTAAGTTTAACAAACATGTCGAAAAAAGAAACAATCAGGCAAAAAATGCAATAAACTCAACTTGGCAAAGTTTGATAGGGAAACAAGATATAAACCTAAGAATGAAGTGGAAAGTTTATCATGCAGTGTGTAGAGCGATTCAAGCCTATGCAGCTCAGGCTTGAGGCTTCAGACATTTTGAAGAAGTTAATAAACTGCAACGATATTTTATGAAAAGAATATTATATTTACCTAGCCTCACCCCAACCTACATTCTTATGTTAGAAACCGCTGCTGAAGACAGCCATCTTTATACTTTGGGACTTCATCTTAAATATTTAAGTAGGATAATGTATAATTATACACAGAATAGATTACCTGAACAATTATCGTTAATTTTATTGCGTCGTAACCTTTTTTGGGTAAACGAATTAAAATCAAAAGCTGCTGCCTTAGACATACAATGGCCAGAAACAAACCACACGGAACAACAATGGAATTGCTTTAGTACGGAATTACTCAGTAAATTGAAAATTAATATTTTTAATGAAAGATTGGAGAGAAAATCAAAAACCACCACAAGAATTTATAAACATCTAGATTATGAAAGAGGAATACATTACTTTAATGATGACTTAAATACTGATCAAATCACATGGATATTTAAAGCACGCAGTGGGTTAATTGCACTTAATTATAACAGATTTGGCGCAGCAAACGAAGACATGATTTGTAATTTGTGCAATTTACAGGAACATGAATCATTCCAAAATTTTTTTGGTATCTGTCCTGTGCTAAAAGAGTTTAGATATGCTATCTTTCGGAAATATTACCTAGTGGAAGAAGATATGATACGTACATTAAATGGCCGAAATGAAGAAGACTGGGTGAATTTAGTAAAATATTTGAAATGTGCGTTATTTTATAGAAATTTCTTAATATCAGAATTTAACTAAATTTGTCGTAATTTTAATAATCAAATTTTATTTTATTTTTTTGCATTAAATGCCGATATTTGTTTGTGATCGTTCGACAGACGTTTTTATGAAAAACATGTCGTTAATCTCTTTAATATTTTTCTTTTTTATATGTTTAAAATATTATTAATAATATGTTAATTAATACGTAAGAAACTTTTTTATAAATAAAGAAAAAATATAATTCTAAATATTTTGTTATGTATTTAATTTTAATGTTTTCCGTTTTCAGCTTTTTTAGAGTTTCGTCTAATAGATTGTCCAGTACTATATCCGCAATCGTCGGTGATTGAGGGTTTCCCATTGGCATTCCGAAAATTTGGTTGTCAATTTTATTTTAGTGCATAAAATAATTGTTTTCGTAAAGACAAAATCGGAGAATTTTTATAAACATAGTTTTAGAAATTTTTGTATAATTCTGAATGAATTTCCATTTGTCCATTATTATATTTATTCGCTCCGAATGCAATGGCATCATATCCTCGCATCTTCTGGTCGCCAAAACTAAAGTTGCACCCGTGAAGTTCGTTTCTTTACCACGTAAAGTACTGTGTGGCGCGGAACTACTGGCCAACATGATTGAATCTATTCAAACTGAACTGAATCTTAGAGATCACAACCTTTTCTTGTGGACAGAATCCACCATAGTTTTGGCATGGCTAAACAAACCCCCCCACAAATGGAAAACATTTGTTGAAAATCGAGTTTCTTCCATCATAGAAAAAGTAGGCAATGACTCATGGTCGCATGTCGAGTCTAAAAGCAACCCAGCAGATCTGGCTTCTCGTGGTCTCACGGTATCACAACTTTTAGCTAACGATCTGTGGTGGCATGGACCATCGTGGTTAAGACGTCCGCACACTGATTGGCTTTCACGACCCGCCGATTTCTCTACCGAAGAAGAAGCCAAAGCAATTAATGTCCACGTGACAACAGTGGAAACCGACATTCTACAGGATTTCTCCGATCTAGCAAGAGCGTTGCGAGTAATGTGCTATGTCCTGCGTTTTTACTCCCGTCTCAAATCCACCCGTATCCGTGAAAATATTGATCCGAAAGAACTCTCATCAGAAGAAATCAACACAGCCAAACTTCGCCTGATAATCGCCAGTCAAAAATTTTTTTTCAACGAGGAATATAACAATCTTGCTAAAGGGCTGCCATTGTCCCGAAAAAGTCAACTTTTAACCTTCAATCCATATATGGACTCCGACGGAGTCATAAGAATTAATGGCCGATTGTCAAATTCCCCCACTCTAACTTATGATGAACGACATCCCATTTTGCTGCCCTATCACACCTGTTTCACCAGATTATTTCTTAATTACCTTCACAAATATTCACTGCATGGTCAAAATTCGCTTCTACATCGCCTCATGCGATTACATTATTATGTGCCCAGGCTCAAAACGCTCATAAAAATTATCCTATCGAAGTGTATGATCTGCGTTAAACAAAAACGCCAAGCCAGCCAACAAATTATGGCCGCGTTACCCCCCGAACGCGTCACTCTAACGCGGCCCTTCTATAATACAGGGGTGGACTTTGCTGGACCCTTTGAGGTGAAATCGTATGCCGGCCGCGGCTGCAGAATAACCAAAGGATACGCACTCGTTTTTATTTGTTTCGCCACCAAGGCAATCCATTTGGAAGGTACCACCGAAATATCGACGCAAGCATTTCTGGCTGCTTTCGCACGTTTTTTCTCTCGACGTGGAACCCCTCGCGCCATGTACTCAGATAATGGTACGGCCTTCGTCGGCGCCTCAAACATCCTCCACGAGGACAAATCCCATTTTCTGTCCCTCGTTCGCAAGCGCATCTTGGCACAAAACAATTTTACCCCTATCGAATGGCATTTTATACCTCCAGGTGCTCCGCACATGGGCGGACTTTGGGAGGCAGGAGTGAAAAGTTTTAAGTCCCACTTCAAAAAACTCTGCCATAGCCAAACTTTTACTTTCGAAGAGTTCAGCACCATGCTGGCCCGCATCGAAGCATGTCTGACTCAAGACCCTTAAGTGCCATGAATCACGACCCCAATAGCTTATGTGCTCTAACTCCGGGTCATTTTCTCATCGGAGCTCCGCTCTTATCGCCGCCCGAACCAGATCTAACCAGCCACTCGTTGAGTTACGTCAACCGCTGGCAAAAATTAAAGATACTCCATCATCAACTGGCCCGAAGGTGGAAAGAAGAGTACTTAACAGAGCTCCACAAGCGAACAAGATGGAAATATCCGGAGCGGAACTATGCGGTCGGCGACCTCGTTGTCATCCGACAAGATAATCTTCCACCCACTCAATGGCGTTTAGGACGTCTCGATAAAGTTTTTCTCGGCTCTGACAGTCGCGTACGAGTTGCTGAGATCCGGACTGCTAACGGCACGGTGACAAGACCTATCACCAAACTAGTCTTACTTCCACAACAATAACCATACTTACGAGCTCCTTTTTATTTGCATCTCTTACAGTCATCATGCCTAGCCGCAAACATCGTAGCTCGTCACCCATAGAGGAACAAACCCCTAAGCAACATGCAAAATCCAACAACCAATATGATTGCCGTCCATGTCGGCAGAACCATCCGTTAAGAAAATGCCCTAAGTTCCGGAAGATGAATGTGATTGACAGGCTGTGCGTAGTCTGACGCTACAACTATTGCGCCAACTGTCTAGCCCACTCGCACCGGGTGTCAAAATGTCCAAACACTGCGCGCTGTAAGCACTGCGGCAACAAGCATCATACTCTGCTTCATCGTCATGAACGTCTTCACAACCTGAAAGTCAGTGAAACTCGTCCGTATCATAATCGGTCCGCCACAGTCGTACCAACTGTTATAATCAGCGTCAAGCTTGATGGTGAATGGGGTCGAGTGAATCCCTGTGTGGACGCCAGCTCTATTGCTGAGTTACTGGTTGAACGCTATAAACTCATCACTGAAACACATGACAATATAAAATGGTGTACGGTGTCTTTTCGTTCACGTTTTGACGACGGACCAACATTCTCACTAACGGCCAGAGTCAGCAAAAATTTACCAATGATACAGTCGAGAAAAAGCCTCGATGACAGAGTAGCAGATCAATACCGAAACCTTCGTCTTGCCGATCCAGATTTTTTCTCTAATGCGTCTGTTAATATCGTGCTTGGGGCTGACATTTATCCTCAACTAATTCGCAACGGCATTCAACCATCATCACTCGCATCCCCCCTTGGCCCAAGATACCCTGTTGGGTTGGGAGATCATCGGAAAATTCGGCCTTTAAAAACTTCAGTCAGCATCTCTTTTCTTAATCTTGAAACAATTATTTTGCTCAAATACATATGTATGATTATTGTCTCAGTTTTAATTTTCTGAAAATAATTATCCTTTCAAATTCCTAAATCTGTCATATGATCATTGTACTCCTTTTACACTCTTTATATAACTACAGAAATTATACATATGAATTATTTATATACTCCTCCTTTGTATACTTAAATGAATTAGAAGTACGAATTGAAAATTGTATATCATTTACTTTTAAGTAATCACCATTTTAATTAGCCACACATCAATGCACTTTTTCTTCAACACTTTAAGTCTTCACTTGGACTGCACCTTCGTACGGAGCCTCCTGTCCACCGTGTTGTATTTGCAGTACAGCAAGGGGGGCGGGATGTTTACGTGCGAACGGCCACCTTAATTCCTTTTATTTTTATTGCTTTTCCTGTAATGAGAGTGATCAAAAATCTGCTCATTCCAGTACATATGCTTATACATGTGTACAAAACCAAAACCGCTTTTTTTTGACTGACGTCTTCGCTTGCATTATATGATAAAATATTTTTAAGGATTAGTATGCAAAGTTTTCTTGAAGTGATCGGAACGTGTCGAGTCAAAAGTGTCGCGATATTAAAACCTCCAATATAAAAGAACAAAGTGTTTTTTAATCAAAGGGTTAACTATCACCCACTGTTGAACCTCAGATCCTGTCCAGGTAACTCCACATTCCCCCCAAAACATATATATATATATATATATATATATATATATATATAACGAGTGATTTTTTTGCTATTATCTTTTTGGCAACACTAGTTTTGACAGCTCACGCACGTTTTGTATCTTGTGTCACTGTCAAACATCTTCAGTTTGGTCTATAATTTAATCATGAATCGTCTTACAAACGAACAACGCTTGCAAATTATTGAATTTTATTACCAAAATGCGTGCTCTGTTAAGAAAGTTCATCGCGCGCGAAGAATTGTGTTCAGCGACGAGGCTCATTTCTGGTTGAATGGATACGTGAACAAGCAAAACTGCCGTATTTGGAGTGAAGAGCAGCCAGAAGCATTGCAAGAGCTACCAATGCATCCACAAAAAACAACCGTTTGGTGCGGATTATGGGCTGGCGGCATCATTGGGCCGTATTTCTTCAAAGATGATGCGAATCACAACGTTACTGTGAATGGTGAGCGCTACCGTGCGATGATAACAAACTTTTTTCTGCCCAAAATGGAAGAGCTTGACTTGCATGACATGTGGTTTCAACAAGACGGTGCCACATGCCACACAGCACGCGAAACAATGGACCAATTGAGAGGCGAGTTCGGTGAACAGTTTATTTCACGCTTGGGACCAGTCAATTGGCCGCCCAGATCGTGCGATTTAACGCCTCTAGACTATTTTTTGTGGGGCTATGTTAAGGCTAATGTCTATAGCGACAAGCCCGCTTCGATTGACGCACTGGAAGCCAACATTGCCAACATTATTCGTGAGATACCGGCCGAAATGTTGGAAAGAGTATGCCAAAATTGGACTAAGCGGATGGACCATTTGAGGCGCAGCCGCGGCCAACATTTGCATGAAATAATCTTCAAACATTAAATTATATCGACCCAACTATCGATCCAAATAAATATTTCATGCATTTTTCTGAATTTTATGTGTTTTTTTTTTGTTTACTTTCCGATAGTTCTTATAAAATCACCCATTATATATATATATATATATATTTATATATATATATATATATATATATATATATATATATATATATATATATATATATATATATATATATATATATATATATATATATATATATATATATATATATATATATATATATATATTGTTGTCGTTAGGGAAAAAATTCGCACTACCCGTGAACAAGAGTAGTCTTTCTGCACTCCATACAATTGCAGATTTAAAACAATATATTCTGACAATGGAACATAAAGAAGACGAAGAAAAAAATCTAGCAAGAACCAAGTTAGCAAATAATATCACGCGTTTTAAGAGGAAATTAAGGAACACCCCTAAAGGCAAATTCATACTTACCGTATACAACAAAACGAAACACTTTTTACGAAAACACAAATATATCGTTATTATACAAGCAGACAAGGGGAGTAAAACGCTAGCACTTTACAAAGAACAATACAATCGCAAAATGGAGAAATTATTAGTGAAAAAAATACGTACAAGATACTTAGAGTCGACCCAACAGCAATGCTCCAAAAAGAAAATAATAAAATACGTTGGTAAATGGCAGAAAAAACAATTACTCTGCTCGGCTGCAACTGCTCCGCGAATATATGGACTCCCTAAAATCCATAAACCGGAAGTTCCTTTAAGGTCCATAGTTTCATCGGTGCAAAATACGTAGGCCAGATTCTCAAAAACGCAATTTCTAAAGAGTATAATATAGTCAATTCTAAAAGACTCAAACAGCAATTAAGCAACGTCACACTACAAAATGGCGACATACTAATTTCACTGGATATCATATCCCTTTTTACAAATATACCAATAAATATAATAATGGACAAATGGAAATTCATTCAGAATTATACAAAAATTTCTAAAACTATGTTTATAAAAATTCTCCGATTTTGTCTTTACGAAAACAATTATTTTATGCACGAAAATAAAATTTACAACCAAATTTTCGGGATGCCAATGGGAAACCCTCTATCACCGACGATTGCGGATATAGTACTGGACAATCTATTAGACGAAACTCTAAAAAAGCTGAAAACGGAAAACATTAAAATTAAATACATATCAAAATATGTAGATGATATATTGGCCATTGTTCAAATTGACTAAAAGGATAAAATCTTAAACGTTTTCAATATTTTTCACCTCGAAAATACAATTTACTATGGAAATGGAAACAGATTGTTCAATCGCGTATTTAGATACTAGAAGATATAGAACAAATAACAAATTGGTATTAAATATTCCGTTTACAGCTTTTTTAGAGTTTCGTCTAATAGATTGTCCAATACTATATCCGCAATCGTCTATGGAAATGGAAACAGATTGTTCAATCGCGTACTTAGATTTAGAAGATATAGAACAAATAACAAATTGGTATTAAATTGGCACAAAAGAGACACAGCATCTGGCAGAATCATTAACTTTAATTCCACACAGCCCGAAAATCAAATAATTAATAAAGCCAGAAATATCATTTTTAGAATTATTCATCTGAGTGATACATAATTCCACAGAATTAACATCAAACATATTAAAAAAACACTAATAGAAAATAGTTTGCCTACAAAACTAATTAACAATTTGATCGAAGAAACATATATTAAACTAAATATTTTATTTACACAAAAAAAGGCCCAATTAGTTAAAATAAGGTAAACAATAATACGATAAATGAAAATACTAGCAACGGCGAAGAAAATAAATGTTACAGTGTACGTTACATCCTTTGCTTGGCTGATAATAAAAACATCAGAAATACAATAGAAAACAGAAACATAAACTTCGCATACAAACCCAATACAACACTAAACAAAATATTTTCAAAAATAAAAGCGCCAATTAAAAACCAACAACAAAGTAATGTAGTTTACGAAATAAAGTTTAAAGGCAATAACAACAACAACTGTGATATGCTGTACATTGGTACAACAAAACGTTATTTAGAAACGAGAATAAGAGAGCATAAAAATGATATTGAGAAAAACAAACATTCGACAGCACTTTCTCAACACATACTGGACACTGGCCCCACAGCTGATTTTGAAGAAGTCAGGATCTTAGATAAAGAAAACATTGAAAAGAAAACGTACACAATAGAGAGCTTGCGAATACAACAAAAGAGGGAAATGACGATGAATTTAAAAGAAGATACAGATAATATTAGCGCAAATTACAAAGTGGCGATTAAATAATAAAAAACAACCTATAATACAGTAGATTGATGCGTTAGCCCAATCCACTAATCATCCGACGCTTAAATAATTAATGAAACCGTATGCTCCTTATAGGAACAACAGGAATTTAGATATATATATATATATATATATATATATATATATATATATATATATATATATATATATATATATATATATATATATATATATATATATATATATATATATATATATATATATATATATATATATATATATATATATATATATATATATATATATATATATATATATATATATATATATATATATATATATATATATATATATATATATATATATATATATATATATATATATATATATATATATATATATATATATATATATATATATATATATATATATATATATATATACATTGAAAAAAAATAACTAAAACTAGCCAGAACGGTAACGCTGCTAGCATTGATTTTTTGTGGTTTTTTGTCATGAGTGTCCGGCACATGTGCCTAAATTTGTATACATGCACACGTGCAAGTGCCAGTTTTATTCGCACATGCACACGTGCCCAAAATAAGCACAAAAAGATGTGGCACACGCACACGAGTAAGTGCCTTTTTTTGTGCTTAATTTTGGCACGTGTACGTGTGCCTATAAAACTGGGACACGTACATGGACGTGTGCCTTTAGTTATCAATTATAAGCTTATAGTTTTACTTGTACTTTTCAGATTCGTGAACTTTCTTTAAAATAGCATCTTTTGATTCATAGTATTTTGCAAATTGATTACAGCTTTTTTCGTATTGTCCTTGATTGTTATTAATGCCTCCACACAATCAATCGATATATTAACTTTCTCTTAAAAAAAGTGGTACCATATATTTTGAAAAGCAAAAGTTCAATAAAAACAAACATTGATCATTATATTAATATTAAAGATGACAAAAGATGACTGATAATAATAAAAGATGACAGAAAGAGGACACAAATTGTATAGATGACAGCGAGTTAAAATAGATGATTGTCCTCTAAAAAAAGAGGAGGTATGGTTACCTTACATTTTAAAGTCCATTTTTTGCCCTTTAATATGACACCACAGTGGAACATTTAGTGTAAGCAGCGGAAATAAAATGTAGGCGGCTTAATACATTTTTGATGAATTTTTAAATTTTCCTGTCGCTATATTTCGCGGATCAGAAAGTATATTGAGCAAAGATTTTGCACTAATACAACATTACAGCAAAGGCATCATTCGTACCAAATTTTATAAAAATCGGAAAGGAAAAATATACTGGTTTGTTGGTTTTATTTGTTTTCACCTGTATGTACAGCTTCATATTTATTTGCGCGGGCTAGGAACTCATTTCCGACCTAAGGTTTTTTGGCGAACATTTTTTAGAATTGTCCGTAGATTACGTTTATGCTATACGATTTTGTTGTTTTTCGCCTCCATGCAAATTGACCCGCTCTATTGGTCATTTTTGAAAAAATTTCGTCATATGTAAAATTTAATAGCTTTAGAACTCGACATCAGATAATTTTGGTGCCATTCCATACAAGTGCATATAAATTGCAAAGTATTCTTTATCATTAAGTGTCCTGAAATATGGGAAATATGGTATTTTTCTATTTTTTTAACAGATGTAACAAAATCAGGCAATTAAGGCCGTGTCAGATAAAACTTTGTCGCTTTGCGTGACGTTTCTAACTTTGATAGAAAAGTGTAAAGCAAAAGGTGTATGACACAATGAAAACTTTGATAACACTCGCGCATTGATCGTTTAGCAAAAAAGTAGTTGATAATTTTGATATTTATATATATATTTTTTATAAAAATAAAAGTCAATTATGTTATTTTACGATTTATTATAAATAAATAAATGCCACATACATATTTACCTCTTATTAAAACAGATTCAAACGCGCAATATGTTTCGTTTGGCAATATAATAAAAGAAAATTATTCCAGCTGATTGTCAAAGCAAGCAAAAAGATGAGAGTTGCCGAACTTTTCGCTTCACGCTGCGTTAATAGTGCTTTATGTGGCATGTTTCGTATAAGTATGTACATTTCATCTTAGATGTCAAAGCGAATCTGTAACGCAACGCGAAGCAAAAGTTTTATCTGACATGGCCTTTAATGCCTATAAGCTTTCTCTATTTCTCTCGCAGAATGCATTTAGCTGACAAGGGTCTATTTTGCATAGTTTTCAAGTTGTCCTGAGGACTTTATTTCCATGAATATTATTGAATACCACCTAGAATATATGTCGAATTTCGTTGAAATCGCAGAGGGTAAAAATGCAAACTGTTGTTTTTGTGTCAAACATTTTTTAAATTACTCTTAAATGTCAAACGAAATACGTACAAAAATACTTTTATACATGGACTTTGACGCTTTTTACTTCATATAAATTTGCTATTTTTATTCTTCGGCAAGACTGCAAAAAAGTATGTTCAGGAAATAGTTACATTAACAAAAAATGTTACCTTTAAATAACATTTTTTAGATAAGCAAATTTATTTTGAAATTTTTGGTTTAGTGCCACCATAACAAAAAAAAAGCACTAAAAGTTAGATTAAAAAAGTACCGAGCACTAATGGGCTTCGGCAACACATCAAACTGTTTAATCAAATTCATGTATGTATTGGAAATATTTTGTTTTACTTAGCACAGCAACACATCAAATTCCTATTCTCAAACTTCATTTGAAAGGAGTTGTGAAAAAGAAAGAACACTTGATTTTTTTGGCGGAAATGTTTAATTATTTATTAAAAAGCTTTTTGTTTGTTCAAAATTAGTTTTTTGTCTCCCTTTTTTAAATCTTTTTAATTTCCTTTTTAACTCATTTCTATATGCAGTTCGAAGCGAGTTAATTTTTTGTATGACATCCTTTTCATACATTTGGATTTTTATAGCTATGCTATTTATGGCGGAGTACGAGCTAGAAATTGAGTTTCGTAACAGAAATAATTGATACTATTACAGTTATAAATTTCTTTTTGTTTTGGTTTTTTTGTACTTTAAGTTTATTTTTCTTGTGTTTGTTTCTTCCTGTTTTCATTTAATTTGTAAAGGATTATTCTATTGTTGTTGTTTTTGTGTTAATAATTTGCTTGTAAAATATTTTGAAGCATACTTTAGGGTGTTCCTTTTTATATGGTTGTATTTAGCTTGCCGTGTTTGTGGAGTTTGGTTCAAATTTAATAATTTAAAAATTTACCACCTTCCTTTAGACAGATCTGAAATTTTGTAAGCGCCACGCCCATAAAAAGTAATATTTAGTTTGAGCCCCTTCCTGTTAACGGATTGATCTGAGATTTGGTGGACACCTTTACTTACGATGGCACTTTAATTTTGTAATTAAACTAAGGGGTGGTGCCACGCCCATAAAAAGTAATACTTAATTTTAGGACCTTCCCGTTAACCGATTGATTTAAAATTTGGTAACCGCCTTTACTTTGGTGACAATAGAATTTTGAGACTATAAAAGTGGGCTGCGCTACGCCTATAAAAAGTAATACATATTGACTTTTTCCCCCTTTCTCTTGACCAATTTATTTGACAACCGCGCGTTTTTCAGCACATGGGTGAAAAACATTTTAAGTTATATGGTTTTATTGTAATGAAACTTAATAATGATGCAGATAATGCACTAAAAGCTAAAAAATAATTACGTGGTACCAGATACCAGCTACCACACCACTCTCCTCACCAGTGTTGCTAGGAGCTGGAGAAAAAAAAGAAGTTAAATCGGTCTTTTTAAAAGGCTAGAAAAAGCAAAATCGTACAAAAATAAAAGCTAAAAAAGTCAAATATTTATTAATGAAAACTCAATCTATCTTTATTATTTAATAAGTAAAAATACATAAACATTGTTTGTAGCACTATGCACCAAGAAAAATAACAAGGACTACCGTTGTTTATATTATTTGGCCAATTTTATAGTTTGGTATTGTTGATTAAATAATCTTCAGCTAATAAGGCCTATCGCAGTTTATGTCAATAAAAAACTTTTTATTACATATTTACCCAACGTTTCGTAAATTTTTTGTTGACTTTTTCAAGGGCTTCGTCTATTTCAAAATAAAAACTTAATATTATTACAAATAATCACACCAAAAAATTATGGTAAACTTACAAAATGATATTATAAAATCAATTTACATTTAAATATTAGTGTTTCTAAAATATGTAAACTGTTAAAAATTTTTATATATAAAGAATTAAATCAAACACAACTTAAAAATTAATATCACAGTTAAAGTTTCCTACTTATTGCAACGCTGTAGCTCGTATTTATGTTATTAGTGTCTTCTTTTAAGTTCATCGTTCTATTTATATTCTGTTGTATACGTAGACTTTCTATAGTGTATCTTTTTTTCCCTTTGTTTTCTATATCTAGTATTTTAACATTATCAAAGTCAGCTGCATGTCCAGTATTGAGTATATGTTGTGATAATGCTGTTGTTTCTCTCTGTTTTGTGATGTCTTTTTTATGTTCACTCATTCTTGTTTCCAAAGTTCGTTTTGTTGTTCCAATGTATATTAAATTGCAGCTTGATTATTGTTACTGCTATTTGTGTGGTTTTGGGAATAATTATTGTTGAGTTTAAGTTTTGTTTCATGTATTAAATTGTTAATGAGATTTATTGGAAAACTATTGTCTTTGAGTAATTTAGTGATTTTATTTATGTTCTTGGTGTGAAATTGTTCGTCACTTATATTTAATACTCTAAAAATGAAACTTTTGGCCGTATTAATTATTTGTGTTTTTGGTTGTGTTGCATTAAAATTCATTAGTCTTCCTGATGCTATATCTTTTGCATACCAGTCGAATAAAATTTTGTTCTCTCGTCGTTGTAGAATTATATCTAAATATGGTAAATTTCAGTTTTTCTCCATTTCAACAGTAAATTGTATTTTAGGATGGAAACTGTTAAGTGCCTGTAGAATCTCATTTTTATCGTCAAGTTTAATTATGCCCAACACGTCGTCTACATACTTAACTATGTATTTCAAACTTATATTTTTCTGTTTTAACTCAGCTAGTGCTTCGTCTAAAAGGCTGTCAAGTATCACATCTGCTATTGTTATCATACAAAACTTTACGCTTTTAAAAGAGAGAGAAACGCCTTTAAATTCTCATGTTTATTTCATTTTAGAAATGTAATGAAAATAAAAATAATTTTTGAAACATTGTTTTTGTTTCAATGCAAATTTTTACTTTTTCGACGCGTTTTTTTTGAATAGCCACCATTATTTTCTCATATACTACTCAGAATTATTCAGATCATAATGATGAAAAATTCATTTTCTTAAAGTTAAACTTGAATATATATATTGTAGTGTGTCTATATTTCATTACACCACTGTAGCATTGTAAAACATTGACATTGAAAATTAAATCATTTTTGTTAATAAAAAGTATTTTTAAGAATTCCATTTATTAAAGCCAATGATTCATTTATGTCTAGTCAGCAATAATAAGCATTAAGTTTTATTTGTGTAAAATAATTTGTATGAAAATTATTTTTGTAACTTGAACCCTGTTTTAATGGTTTATGAGAACCAAAATAAAAAAAAAAGCTTGGGAGCAGCAAATCAATTATTGATTTGTTGGTAGCCCAAAAGAATGCTGACATATAGAATAATTTAGTTGTGAATAAAATTCAGAATTAATTTGACGGTCAAGAGCTATTGTTACTTTTAATTCTCAAGTGGGCATTTTGATGCTCTTATGAATCGGCTGGGGAGCTCAGTAATACTCAATCCTTTTTTTTTTATACAATTTTTAAAAATAACACTTTTGTTTTTCTAACAAATAAAAGAAATAACAACACATGGCGATCCTGCCAAATAAAAGATCCTTGACAAAGAAAAAGAACCTTGCCAAATAAAAGATCCTTGACAAAGAAAAAGATCCTTGCCAAATAAAAGAACCTTGCCAAATAAAAGATAGAATACGATAGAATCTTTAACAAATTATTTACTGACAACAACACAAACAAATTTATCAACTGATTAATCCATGACAACTAAAGAAGAAATTAACGAAATTTTTAAAAAATGGGAACAACTTCTAACAGAGGAGTACATCCCAGAAACTACATCTACCACTGCAGAAATACCACCAAAGTATATACCAACTACAATTAAGGCGGGACCAAAACCAATCACCATAGAGGAGTATCGTGCCAGGCAACAACAAAAAACAATCAGCAAAACCCAAGAAGGCAAGACTGCACTAACTCAAACAAAGAAAAGGGGTGGAAAAAAGAGGAAATTCCAAGCGGCCTGTAAGGATTTACAAAAGATAATAGATATAAGCCAGGGAAATCAAAAAAAGATTTTAATACAAAAATTAATAAAACTAAATAAAGAAGGTTGGAAGTAAAGATAAATGTAATTTTGATGAATCTAGAACTACATACTTTCCACATAAGTGAAGAAGATAGAATAGAAAATATATTAGAACAACTTAAGATGGATATCGCAGATGCGAAAGTAGAAGGCCATGCGGTTGCCAACGCTGTGAATACAAATAAAATAACGATAGACCAAGAAATAATAATAATTCTATTGGTTATTTTCGTAATAGTTGTTGTATTCAAGTTTCTTCAACACTATATAAAGAAACAGGTTGTAAGGAACTCGGTACAAAACGCATGAGTAAAAGAAGAAAAAGAAAATAATTGTTATTGAAAGATTTTGAAACCCACAAATATCAAACAGAAAACCTATGTAAGCATTTTTAAAATTTAAACAAGTTAAGAAATATCAAGACTTCGTTTTAAATAAATAAAATTAAATGTAGTTATGATTCAAATTATTGTTAATGCATAGAAAGTAAATCATTTAAAATGAACAATATTAACAAACAAAAAAAATGTATAAAGAAATTCATACTGTAGAAATAAATTTGACTCATGGAACAAATTTTTGAAGAATTAGAAAGATTAATTGTAAATGCTAGAAAATCCATAACAAGAAAATACACAAAAGAGACAATAAATGAAAAATTAGAGTTAATAAAACATTTAAGCGAAAACTTCGGGAAACTTGTAGGCCATTTAGCGAATCCCTTAAGAAATGAAAAAATTATTCAATTTAGAGATCTGAGAGACAGAGCAATCCAGCTATTGACAGAACATAAATGAGAAAAATTAGAAGACACAAAAATCATGTCGAATTTTGACAGTAAAAAGGCTTCGGAAATAATTCCAGTTTTCGACGGAAAGCCAAAACATATTGATATTTTCCTATCGATGATAGAAATAGTTCATTCTGAACTGAATGATCAGGGAAAGAAGAATCTTATAAAATATGTATTAGCGATAAAATTAGTGGACAAAGTCAGAGACATTTTGTTTATACAAAACACGCCCGAGACTTTTGAAGAGCTTAAGGCGGTTTTGGCAAAACATTTCAAATCAACAAGAACGGCAAGTAGCATACATTATGAATTAAGGAATACAAAACAAAAAGGAAATGTACTTACTTACAAAGAACGAATTAACACCTTAATAGCGGACTTGACATTGGTACAAATTTCGGAACTAGAAGACCGTTCAAATCAAGTAGCTCGATCTACGATTAAGACTATGAATGAAAAACTTGCTTTAGAAATTTTTCAAGAAGGTTTATATAGAGATATAAGAACAGCTGTAATAGCAGCACAACCAAAGACCTTAGCACAGGCCTATGACATTGCAAGTACACAGGAAAGATCACTACAACTATCAGATACATTTACAACCTTACAAATAAATAATAATAGACGAAACTATCACAATACCACCAATAAAAACAATTCAGGATTTAGAAATAATAGAAATAGAAGTTACCACAATCCACAGATTAATAGAAACTTCAACAATAACAGACACTATAACAACAATAACAGAAATTATAACAATAGCAACAGAAATTATAACAACAATAACAATAACTACAATAGATATAACAACAACACATCCAACAGAGGTGTAGGTAATTCACGAGTCCAAAATAAAAGACGATGTTTTCGTTTCAGTGGTCGGCCATCAACTCCACTTATCTTTATTCTTGTATCTTTTACTTATTATCTAAAGTAGTGTTCAGTACTTACAAATATAGGAAGTGTTCTTAAACTAGCCTTATTATAAGTGTGTTTATTGCACACAGGGTTGGGAGTTCCACTACACCTCCCTTTTTTAATTAGAAAAAGGAAGAATTAAACAAGCGGCACCAACCTTGTTTAATTCTTGCTTTTTCATTATGTATACATATATAAAAATATTTTTAAAGGTATGCTTTAAATCAATAAAATTTGTTTTTAATTACTTAAAATTATTGGAATAGGTTAGATAATTAAATAGTTATCATTTCCTTCCCCTTTTATTTTTGTATTGTATTATACATACATCATACAATAATTTTTCTCTCTGTATTTTGAAATATAAATTATACAATTGGTTGTTTTGAATTGAAATATATGCAAATGGAAATATTTTTATAATTTTCGGATTCTGTTTTTTTGTTTGTATAACATGTTATTGTTATAATTTATAATATGTGTAATACGTGCATAATAAAAGAAGTTTGTTTATGCATGTTATTAATTTACAATCTCTACATTTATTTTGTTTTAAATTTCATTCATTTTGGTTTTTAAATAAAAGTTACTTAAATTTACTATGAATTTTGTTTTATTTATTTATTTTTTTTTAAGCGTGTGTTTAATTTGTTTTGATTTAGTTATTGGTTTCGTGTGTATATTACTTCTAAAAACAAACTGTAATAAACATTTTGAGTGAAGGAGATTGTGCCCGGTTTGAACACAAACCCTTCTACTGGAGAGCCTATGGCCCGCCAGGAAGCGCCTTCACTGAAGTGCTCATACAGTGCTGTAAAAAATTTTATTGTAAAAAGGAAAAAAAAATGTTGTAAATTTTGTAATTTATTGTATGTTTGTGTAATGTAAATATTTTACATTTTTTTTTATGTAACCATACAAGCTTTCTATTATTACACATCATGAATTTTACATTCTAATTCAACACAGGTATTACATTTTCTTAATCTGTTTTTATGTACCGTCTGGTATTTATTTTCTTTACTTTTCAACATACAATTACCATACTCATCCACATTCACTACTTGACACGGGCCTCTGTACAACGATTCTAACTTATGTCCTGCATTGTTTTCTAGTAGGACCGTGTCATTTATTTGTATTGTTTGACTGTTTGCGTTTTTGTCATAAAAAAATTTTTGTTTGGTCTTGGCCTTCTCAATTAATGTCTTTGCTCTGGTCTGTGCTGTTTGTAGGCGAAATTTTATTTCTTTTTCATATGAATCGATATTGTATATTGGTTCTATGTTGTCTGTTTCTAAGAATGCAAATGTAGTTGGCAATTTACCATAAACTAATTCGAAAGGGCAATAGCCATGAACTGTGGATGGTGTTGTGTTAAAACAATAGGTGAAGTATTTCAACCAATCGTCCCAATCTACCTTTTCTGTAGATAAATAGCTTCTTACGAATTCATTAAAGGTCCTATGTGAGCGTTCTATAGTCCCTAATGTTTGATGGTGGTAAGCTGTGGACGTTTCATGATTAATACCAAGTAATTTACATATATCATTCATTAGTTGGTTTTTGTACTCCGTACCTAAGTCTGTTAAAATTTTCTTTGGTGGACCATATGTTAAAATAAGGTTTTCAAAAATCGATTTGGCTACGGTTTGTGATTGTTTTGATGGGATTGGTATTGAAATCAGATATTTTGAAAGATCACAAATTATAGTCACGGCGTATACATTTCCATGATTCGAAGTCACGAATGGTCCTATTGTGTCAATTATAACAGTATCAAATGCTTTATTTGGTGTGCTTGTTATTCTTAATGGTTCAATATTCCTTGGTAACGATTTATTTTTCTGACATAAAAGGCAAGATTTAACATATTTAATGACATCTCTAGTCATATTTTTCCAATAGCAGTAATTTCGTAATTTATTTAGGGTTCTCATTACACCTGAGTGTCCTCCTGTAAGTGGTTCGTTGTGATAAAATTTCAATAAATTTTCTTTTTCAGTTTTACTTTTTCCAAGTTTTATTCTTGGAGTAATCATAATGATTAATGTATCTAGATACTTTTCTGAGTTAGCTTTAAGATCCTCGACCGAAATGTAGTTGAACAAGTCGTCGTTTAGTGATATTTGAACTTTTTCGATTTTCGCATTTTTAGCCTCAATTCCTAGCTTTGATATTAATTGTTTTAGAACAATTTTATCATTTAAAATACAGTCATCGATGTTAAATTCACTTAGGATAATTTTTTTAGAATTACTTTTGGGTAATTTCTACTTAATTCGAACTTAAGGAGTGGTACCTTTCTAGCTTCTCTAAAATTACTTAACTCAAACGCCCTTGGTTGCCTTATTATGTTTGCCTTGTTATTTCCAATGTCTTTCTTGATTGTTTGTTCCAAATTCTGCCTTTTTGCCTGATTTCTTGTGGTTACTGCACACACATTTGCCTGGTTTACCGTCTTAATAGATTCGATATCTATTCTTGAGAGTGCGTCTGCTGCGAAGTTTTCTGAACCCTTAATATATTCGACTACCAAGTCGTATTCTTCTAAATCTAATTTCATACGAGTCAACTTTGATGACGGATTTTTTAAAGAAAATAAGTATGTAAGTGGCTTATGGTCACTGCGTACAATAAATTTTCTTCCATATACATAGGGCCGAAAATGGTTAATAGCCCAATGTATTGACGTTAGTTCCTGTTCAATTGTAGATTTATGCGACTCGCCTTTTGTAAAAGCGCGTGAAGCGTAAGCTAGAGGCATTTGATTGCCGTCGTAATCTTGGCTCAGTACCGCCCCGCAAGCAATTTTGCTCGCATCTGTCGTTATATAAAAATCTTTATCGAAATCTGGATATTTTAAAATTTTTGGGTTAAGAAGTGCCCTTTTCAGATATTGAAATGACTTTTCACATTCTGTTGACCAATTGAATTTTACATTTTTGCGTGTAAGCCGTGTAATATACAATGCATGTTTTGCGAAATTCGGTACAAACTTTCTATAGTAGTTGCAAAACGCGATAAAACGTTTAGCTTCTTCGGAGTTCTTTGGGGTTGGATACTCTCTAATAACTTTAAATTTTGATTCATCTGGCATTATGCCCTGATTGGTACATTTATGCCCAAGAAAGACTACTTCTGTGCTGAAAAAGTTGCATTTAGCTGGGTGCAATTTTAAATTATATTTCCTACAAGTCTTGAAGACATCACGCAAGTTGTTTAGCATGTGCTTTTCAGAACAGCCTATAACGATTAGATCGTCCATATATAAAAATGATTGGTCTGGTTTTAGACCAGCAAAAGCTAAAGACATCATTCTTTGGAATGAGTTGGGAGCGACTTTTAATCCATAAGGAAGACGTTTAAAGCGAAACGAGCCTTGCTGCGTAGAAAACGATGTTATATTTCTAGAATCCTCATCCAGCTCAATTTGGTGGAACCCTGACATGAGATCTAGACATGAGAAATATTTCGCCCGACCAAGTTGATCTAAAATTTCGTCTATCCTTGGTAACGGGTATTTATCTGCTGCTAATTTTTTGTTAATCTGCCTGAAATCAAAGACTAAACGCCATCTTTTGCCTTTCTCCCCTGGAAGTGATTTCTTTGGCACTAGAAGAAGTGGACTATTGTATTCCGATAATGATGGTTCAATAATTTCGTCTTTCAACAATTTGCCTACTTGCTTATTTATTTCCTCTTTTTGTGTTTGCGGGATTCTATAATTCTTAATATATGTTGGTGTCTGATCTTTAACGTGAAGCTTTTGCTTATAAAAATTGTTCGCTGTAATTTTTTCATTTTCTAAGGCAAAAATATCTCTGTATTCTTCACACAGTTTTGTTAAATTATTGGAAACAAAGTTCGGAAAATTTTTCTTTAATATGTTAATAACTTCGTCATTTCTATCTTTTTGTGTATTTTGTATTGTAAAAGTGTTATAATCATTTAAATTTTCAAAGTGAATGTTCTTATTCTTGACCGTCACGTCCTCAGATCTGGTATTTAATATTTTAACGTAAGCATTTGTTCCAGAAATAATGCAATTTGGTATAAGTATGCCTGGTTCTAATTCTTGATTAGGTATAAAATAAGATTTCGTGTGGTCTAAATTATAAATTTTTCTAAAACTTTCGCATCGTGCAGGGACAATAAATTGATTTGGAGTTTGAATATCAATAATTGGCAGTTCAATTTCGTAATGGAGTTCATTCGGTCGAACTATTAAGAAGTTACTGTTGTCATTGTAGTTTAAAATACAATTGTTTGCTTTTATGAAATCTAGGCCAATAATACCATTACTTGGTATGGGAAAGTTATTTTCTACTACTAGTAATCTGTGGCTAATTGCATAGTTTTTAAGAAAAATTTTACAATAAATTGATCCGATGCTATTGAACACTCCATCTCCTACGCCTCTTATTGATACTATCTGGCTTTTATCTATTTTCGCGATATTTCTTACTTGGCTTATTTTAACTATGGAAATATCAGCACCAGTGTCAAGAAGAAAAGTGCTTGGTAAAACTCCTGATATTTTGCTTAACTGTACACAACTGCAGAAATTTAAATTCAGACTGTAAATTGTGTCATTTTTATCTTTATAGCAATTAGCGTTATTTCTTGATTCGTAAGTAAATCGTTTATTTTCGTGCCTTTCTAAATTTTCAGACTTTCTTAACCCCCTCCCATCTAGGGGTGTAATTAGTTTTCCGACTCCTGTTCTACAACGCGTACATTTCTGCCGTCTCTTCCTGAATAGTTATATCGTAACCTTTGATTATTATAACCATTGTTACGATAGTTTCTATTATTGTTTTGAGTGTTTTGATACTTTCTATTCTGATATGACCTGTTATTACGATTATTACTGTAACTGTTCAAATGACCTCTACCTCTGTACCTATTGGAACTCGTACCCCGATATCCGTTCGTGCTATTATTGTTTGCATTTTCACGATGCGTTCGGGTGTGAAAAATTTGTTGGCTATTTTGGCTTTCATTTGCCACGCTAGTGAATTTGGATGTTGCTTCTGTTATGCTATCAAATTTGCCTACCTCCATAATCAGCTTAACTTTCTCGTTGTTGGCATTTTTGGCCATTGATTGCACAGCAATTTGCGTAGAGTACTTCTTTGCAGTATCTGGTCCTAACCCATCTGCTAGGTACGCATTATTTAATGATTTTGTTAACTGTTCTATTTCTTTAGTGTAGTCTGTCGTACTTTTATTTAATTGTTTTGAGTTCAATATTTTGCACGTGATAGATTCTGCACTTTCGCCTTTAATCGAGGTTTGAAGTTTTGTTATTATCTGTTGGACTGTTGTTTCTACTGTTATATAATTTCTGGCCGTACCTAATAGTTTAGTCTTTATTAACTGGATAGCTACTATTTCATGACCTTCCTTTAAAGTATCTAATAGGGTTAAAGCGTCAATGAATCTTTGTAAGTTTTCAACGGTACCATCAAAGTCTGGCAGTATTTTACATGCCAATTCTATGAATTTTACTCTGTCTGTCATTGTGATGCTGGGAATATCTTTTTGTCGTTCGCAATTGTCTTCTGACGATGTATCGTCACTGTCTTCCTCTATGTTGATTAGAAAAGATTCGTCTAGCGATGCTGGCAATTTTTCCTCAATATTAAGTTTCGTCAGAATATATTGTAATTTCCCTTTTATATGAGAAATCAGTTCTTCTACCTGTTTGTTACTATTACTATCTAAAAGATATTTTATATTTCTGGCAGTGGCTACTATATGATTGTGATGAATCACTAGTAGGTTCAAATGTTTACGCTGTGTACTGATGCTTGGTAACTTTGATTTGTTCAAACATTTATAACTTTTTTCGAAAGCACTTTTGTAGTCTTGCAGTTGCAATAATATTTCTGTCCATACAGGCTTTTCTCCCTGTTCCTCAGTCATTCGTGTCAATTAAAGAAAAACAATTTATTTCGGTTCATATCCGTTTATGTTCCAATTGGGATGATGGAGATTATGCCCTGCCTAAACAAACCATAACCCCTTCTACTGGAGAGCGAATGGCCCGCCAGGAAGCGCCATCATCCAATTGTACAAACGGAACCAAATGATTTTCATTTTACAGTAAATTTTGTTAAATTTGTGTATTATTGCAATTTCTTCGAGTTAGTCTTGCTTGTTTTTAGTTCTAAATCTATTTAATACTGTTTTCTTTTCAGTTTGCAACGCAATTTAGATTAAAAGAAAATTGTCAAAAAAAAAACCAGTCTAAAAAGGCATAGTGTGAAAAGGCACAATAATTTTTCCCAAGCCTTGGTAGAGTACTATTTTTTTAATTTCGATGGACTTGTTTATATTTTTATTTTAATGTTAATCCCAATTAATTGTATTCCTGAGTAAATATTTGAGAAGAGAAAAAAATTCATGAATAATAAAAAAGTCTTTGAAGTCCTATTGGGTGTTACAAGGGTTAAAGGTTTCAACAAAAGGCTTTTTGTCTTATCAAAGTGCAATTCCTTTTGTATCGTCTTTCCTATGTCTTTCCTATTGTCTGATAAATTCTGTCTGGTTTTTATTTTTTTGTGTTTTCGTTTTCTTATGTTTCTTTGTTTTGTGTCGTTACATACACAGGTGCATATATGTATAAAAAACATGTTTAAGTTTTCTGTTGTATTGTATTTTATTTTTATTTGTTGTTTGTGGTGAGGTATGTGTATATGTTTTTGTATATGTTTGTGAAGGTTGTTGAGTGTAACTGTGGTATGTAAAATGTGTATAAAAATAAATGTGTAATATATATATATATGTATATATTTATATATATGTACATATATGTTATGTACTTATGTTTGTATAAATATATTTACTACAATATAATATTTACTATACATGCTGGCATCTGCTTCTTGCTGCTTCTGTTGTTGTTGTCAATATTGTTGTGTATAAGTGTTGTGCTGTCTTCTTGGTATGTTGTTTCTTGTTGATTTCTTTCTGTTGTTATGTTCTGTTGTTTATCATCTCCTGTTGCTTCCCACTGCCATTGGACATTGTTATTAATATGGCTTTTGCACTGAACTAGGGTGATACCAATTTGTCGGCGGTGGCTACATATATCATCAACGGCGGCTAAAAGCCGTCTTGCACTAATCGACTTGGTGTTACTTTTTGTAGTTTTATTTTCTTTGTTGCTTTTATTTGTTCTTCTTCATGGTAGAATAATACAGGTAGTGGTGAAGCGTTAACGAACTTTTTTTTTTTGGGTTCGACTCTGTCAAAAGTTGTTTATGTTATACCAACACACACCCACACCAGAGACTTGCGCCGAGGGGTTTTGATCGGCGGCGGCTGGCTGGGAAAAAATAGTCGGCGGTGGCTCAAATTCGGCTGAAAATTTTCATTTTGTTGTTAAATTAGTTTTTCTTTTTCATACCAATTCTTCACCAAACAAAATGCATAGAAATTAAGCATTGCTTTGCCTCTCAAAAATTTTTAAAATGTTATGAAAAATAAAGCAAAGGCTTGATTGTCAAACTTTGTTAAGGCTTGTCCAGATTCAACCTAAAAAGCTATTTGTCAAGCTAAAAATTAATTTCTCTGTTCGCAATTTTATGCATGAACATCAATTATATATTTTACCGTTGGAATCTAATTCATGAATCATGCTAGAATTATTCGGATATATAATACATTATAATTTATGTATATTGAAACAAACGTCTATACCTGATTTATTTGTATCATGATAAATGGCAAATTCTATATAGGAAAAACAGATAAGATAAAGCAGGTTATTTTTCAATATAAAGTTTGACATTTGTCATGATAAAAATTTATCACGTATAGACATAGGCTAAAGCAAGGCGAATTGATACCAGGTGGCCTTATTATTGTAAATGAACTTTACCAAAATGTCAAACTCTATGTAAAAAAAACTAAATAAAAACTTTTTATGTATGCATTTCACATGACAGATAGGTGAAGTCCAGTTGTTGTCGTACTAATAAGGCCACTTGCTATTAATACGCTTTGGGTTACAATGAAAGTCTTTCTCTAATAAATTTTTAAATGTAATTTTCACTTTTGCAAAAAGCTGTTTGCTGGGAACTATCAATGGAAATTCGTCGAGTCTATAGAAAATAATAAATTATATACAGATTAAGAGCTTCTTCTCAAAGATATTTCTAATTACTAAATATGGTCTAATTTAAAAACTGGACGAAGAGGAAATCTTCATAAATTAACTTCGTTTGTATTTTCGATTCCTATTAATAATGCGTTTGCAAAGAAAGAAAAATAATGTAATTTCCCGAATTAATGATAAGAATTAATTTTAATGGAAATTTAATGTTTTCAATATTTTTTTGCAAACAAATTAAAGTAAAGAAATACCAAATATATGTGGGAAAAAATAAAAATTCTTATGAAATAAAAAACAGGACCCATTAGGAAGTAAGTAATATAATCCAAATAAAGAAAAAAAATTTTTCAACTCGAATCGTATATGGCAGAGCCCTGAAGGAACACATAAGATATACAAACGAATTGATAATTTTCTCCTTTTTTAAGTCGGATAATGAATATTTATTCTTTTGAATAGTTTTTGACAGTTTTTGGCAGTTCGTCTTAGTAAATCAAGCTTTTTTTCTCTAAATGTCAAGCTTTTTCACAATTTTGATCTGGCAAGCCTAGGTCGCAGAGTAGTGCATACAAATATATTTTTCGTTATCTTACTCTACGTCTCCACCTAACCATAGACTACTAACTAGACCCGTCACTATACACAACATTACGAAGATTGTATGAGAGGGAACGCAATTCTTATTTTATAATGTGGTTTCTAATTTGACTATGTCTTTCATATTATCTTAGTAAGAGCACTTTGTATGTAAAAATGCACAACACATGACAACAGCCTCTTTTAGCTGTCAAAAGTGAGCATGCTGTTCCTAACTTGATATGCTGTTGTAACTTGGAGTTATTACTGCGCTGTTAAAACAATTGCACTAACAACTATGTTATACCCTGAAAAAAGCATTAACTTGAGCGGTCTACACTTAACATTAACTTGAAGTTAATGTTAAGTTGGGTGTAGACTGCAAATTACTAAAATAATGCTTGAACAAAAATTATGAAAAAAAAAACATAAAAAAGTAGAAGTGGAAATTAAAAAAAGCAATCGGCGGATTATTTTAAGCCGTTTTTGAGCCGAAAAATTATCGTCGCTGGCGGCTTCCATTAAGCCGATTTTAGCCGCAAGATAAATCGGCGGCGGCTGTGGAAATTAGTCGGCGGCTCGGCTTAGCCGTCTCGGCGCAAGTCTCTGGTAAACACACACATGTGAACATATACATTTTTTTTCAAATTTTCTTTTGTGCTTTTTGACAACCTCGAACCTAAACAACAATAAAAAGCCGTGTTGTTTTTGCTGTTGTTGGGTTGTTGTAGCTTCGCTACTACCTAGTATAATTCTACCATGTTCTTCTTGTTGAGTTGTATTTTCTTTGTTGTTCATCTTTTTGCTTAGTTTTATTTTCTTTACGTTGCTTTTCTTTTCCTTATTTGTATTTGCTTTGCTGTTTTTTTAGTTGTTTTCTTTTCTAGTATGTGCTTATAAAATTTGTTGTAGTTTTGAATTTTGTTGTTTGGTTTTTTTTGTTTGTTTTTTTTTGTATTTTTTTATATTCTTCGTTTTTTGTTTTGAAGATTTATTCAGCAGTTTATTTTGCTCTGCACTTTTCTAGTTATTCATCTCTTTATTGGTATATTCTTCTTTACATATTTTCAATTTTGTTCGTATTCTTATTCTGCAGCTTCTTTTCATGTTATTTTCTTTGCAGTCTTTTTTGAATACTTTTATTCTGCAGCTTCTCTTTCACTTCTTTTCTCCAGCTTCTCTCGAACACTGCTATTATTTGCTTTTTCATCTATTTTTTATTTCCCAAATTCACTTGTTTTTTCTTCAATTCTCATTTTCGTTCTTCAAGTTTTCTTAATTTGACAAATTCACTCGTTATTTTTATTCAATTTTCGTTTTGTACATATGTACTCGTATGTATATGTATTGTTCGTTTTTTCCTTTTTTGGATTTTTATACACTGTTCATCTTTTTAATCACTGTTCTCTTTCGATCATTTGATATTATCTAGTTACATTTTTTTTAAGTTTTCGTATATTTAAAATTTTAGTAACCTTTTTTTTTTATTATTGATTTTGCGAAGGTATAGAACTTAGTTTTAATAATGTTATTTAGTTTGTAATCGTTTTTAAACATTTATTGTAGGTATAGGTAGAACTTTAGTTTTAATAATGTTATTTATTTTATACAAATTTTCACATTTATTGTACATATGTAGATAGAATTTAATTTTTAAGATTGTTATTTAGATTTAAGACGCGATAATTAGTTTCAAATGTTTTCAATTTTATTTTAAATCATTTCGCTTTTAATTTTACACCGTTCCTTCGTTTACTTTTCTTTTGGATGTTGTAGGTATACACATTTGGTAGGTTTAAAATATTCCAAAAAACTGTTTTTCCTTTTGACTTATTCTTCTAGTTTTTTTTACTGCTTTATTAAATCCAACGGTTTTTGCTTGCTTTTTCAATTTTTATTTTTTGGTATATGTTTTTCACATTTGGTACAGTATGTACCAAAAGGTTATTTTATTGCAAAAAAAAATTTTGTTAAGTTTTGCATATTTTTCTGTATAACATTTTTATAATTTTCCTGTTTTCTTCTTATTATAAAGAAGTGTAAAAGTGAACAGTAATATATAAGCAAAATTGCTTATTATAAACTTAATCCCATATCAAACAATTTTTTAATATATTTTAAATATATTAATTTTTAATATGCATTTTATTGTAGTTTCACAAAATTATATCATTATCTTCTCATGAATAAACATGATATCTATGTATTTCACTCGTTTTAGTTTGCAGAAGCTTAATTTGTTATTTCGAACAGTAAGAATTATGATTAACAAATATAAAACTTTTGCTTTTAATTTTCTAAGCAGACACACGACGCACGTTATGAACACTTCTCTCGAAACGACTCAGTTTTCTCAACTAATTTAAATGGTTTTTTAATTAATTCAACAATTAATTAATTTGATTAATTAACAAATGCATTGAAATAAAATGTTGGTAAATTCAATAATAAAACTTTAATTGATTATAAAATCGAGTTGGCAAATAATAAAACTTTTTTAAAATTTTCTGTTGCAATATTCGTTTTTGTTTCAGAAAATTAGTGTCACGGTCGCCATGTAGGTAATTCACGAGTCCAAAATAAAAGACGATGTTTTCGTTTCAGTGGTCGGCCATCAACTCCACTTATCTTTATTCTTTTATCTTTTACTTATTATCTAAAGTAGTGTTCAGTACTTACAAATATAGGAAGTGTTCTTAAACTAGCCTTATTATAAGTGTGTTTATTGCACACAGGGTTGGGAGTTCCACTACAGAGGTAATATATACAATAATAACACAAGAAGGAGAGGCTACTCCAATGTTCATTCCATACAACAACCGGGAAACGTACGAACCCTGGAGACTCATTACGAATCTCCAAACAGGGAAAACTAAGAGTATATACACTACATATTGGAAAAACAAACTTCCTTTTTCTATCAGTAAAGAACATCAACTATCAATTAACATTTTTAATAGACACAGGCTCAGAGATATCACTCTGTAAAGAAAATATAATATACAACTATTACAAAAACACAGATAATATTTGCCGATTAAGTGGCATCACAAATGATTATAAAGAAACATTAGGAACTACTGATTTACAAATAGTAATAAGAGAACAAATATTAACACATAGATTTGAATTAGTAGAAGAAGAATTTCCAATCATTACCGATAGAATTTTAGGGATAGATTTTTTTTACAAATACAACTGTCAGATTGACTATGAGACACTGACTTTAAGAACTTGCATAGATGGAGAGGAAATAACAATCCCAATAGAAATGAATACAAAAAAAAATACATAGTATAACTATACCTCCAAGAACACAGAAGATAGTACCCATAAACATTGACATAAATGAAGATAGTGTTATCTGTAGTAAACAGATAACAGACGGAATATTTTTAGCGAATACTATAATACCAAAATGTGGTCAACGCTATGTTAAAATCTTGAATACATTAGAGGAACCAGTGCGCCTAGAAAAGTTGGGAGTTACACCAATACCATTAAAAAATTACACAATTTATAAAACTAGTATGCGCAATAACAACAAATATTCAGAGCAAAGATTTCAAAAATTACTAGAACAAATAGATTTCAAGAACATTGAGGAAAAAAATAAAAGAATCATATGTGATATTCTACGACAGTATCAAGAAGTATTTCATCTTGAAGACGAACCATTAACGGTAAACAATTTTTATAAACAAAGTATTGAATTAAATGATAACACACCTACTTACATTAAAAACTATAGACTGCCACAAACACAATTAGAAGAAATAAGTAAACAAGTACAAGAACTATTAGACAAAGACATTGTAGAACCATCAATTAGTCCATATAATTCTCCATTATTATTAGTACCAAAAAAAGGACAAAACAACACGGAAAAATGGCGTTTGGTTGTAGATTTCAGACGTTTAAATGATAAGATTGTAAATGACAAATTTCCTTTAACCAGACTTGAAGATGTATTAGACAAATTAGGAAGAGCTAAATATTTTTCTACTTTAGATGGCAAGCTCATTTCACCAAATAGAACTTAAACCACAATCACGACCACTTACAGCATTTTCAACACCAAACGGTCACTTTCAATATACAAGACTACCATTTGGATTAAAAATTTCATCTAACAGTTTCCAAAGAATGTTAACAATAGCATTATCTGGGTTAGAGTCAGAAGCATTTTTATACGTTGATGACGTCATTATTTTCGGATGCAGTTTGAAGCATCACAACGAGAACTTAATTAGAGTTTTAGAAAGACTAAAACAATACAATTTGAAACTGAATCCAGCAAAATGTTGTTTCCTAAAACCAGAAGTTTTATATTTAGGACATTTAATTACAAAAAACGGCATAAAAACCGACCCGACAAAATACAAAGTGATTGAACAATATCCTGTTCCAAAAAACTCAGATGACGTTAGACGGTTCATAGCTTTCTGCAATTATTACAGAAGATTTATTCCAGATTTCGCCAAAACGGCAACTTGCCTTAATAATTTATTAAGAAAGAATGTAACTTTCAATTGGACAGAAAATTGCCAAATAGCATTTGATACTTTACGAGACAGACTAAAAAACTCGCCCATATTAAGATATCCAGACTTTAACGAAGAGTTCATTTTAACGACTGACTCCTCAGATGTAGCGCTAGGAGCAATCCTTTCACAGGGTGAAATCGGAAACGATCTACCCATATCATACGCAAGTAGAACATTAAATAAGCATGAAAAAAATAAATCAGTAATTGAAAAAGAATTATTAGGTATTCACTGGGGAATACAATTTTTTAGACCATATCTATATGGTAGAAAATTCACCGTGGTCACAGACCATAGACCTCTCATTGCTTTGTTTACACATAAAAACCCGTCTTCGAGATTAACCAGAATTAGATTAGAATTATCGGATTATGACTTTGATATAATATATAAGAAGGGAACAAATAATACAAACGCAGACGCTCTATCACGAATAGAAATAAATTCACAAACATTAAGAGACATGATTCCAATCTGTATTGATGAAAAAGAAAAGAAAACCTTGGCAATAACAAGAAGTATGAAAAATAAAATTAATAATGAAAATAATGATAACTATGATAAAAATAATGATAAAAAGAACGTTCAAAGAGAAGAAAATATTATAAAAGACTGCATATCTCGAAAAGAGACTGATCACCTCCATATGTGGGAATGTACGTCAATAAATAATATAAAGGGTACCCAAAAGATTGAATTTATATATGATAATAAGCTGCAGCAAGAAAAAGGAATTGAAAGAGAAAAACGATAAAATAACGCGCATAATATGCAACAAAAGCGAAAATCCTATGTTTTCAGGAAAATTTTTGGAGAAACTTTTATTGCGATTGAAGAAATTGAAATTCAAAAAGTACGTGCTATATGATAATGATGAAATATTTAAATATATAACGGCCGAAGAATTGAAAGAAAAATATAACAATTTAAAGAAAAATGATATCGAAATAATTATATACAGAATGCCAAGAAAAATAAAAGATAATATAACACAATATAGATTGATAGAAGAATTTCATGACTCACCACACGGAGGACATTTTGGAATTAAGAAAACACTCTCGAAATTGAAACAAAGATATATATGGAAAAATATGAACAAAATGGTTAAGAAATACATAACAACATGTGATTCGTGCCAAAGACATAAACAGATAAAAAATACAAAAGAACCTTTTACTATAACTGACACACCAACACACGGTTTCGACACTCTTGTAATGGACACAGTTGGACCATTAAGACCATCCGGACAATTTAGATACATACTTACCATGCAATGCGAACTGACAAAATATGTCGTTGCTTGTCCGATTGAATCAAAAGATGCCAAAACAGTCGCAAGATCTTTGATAGAACATATTGTCTTAAATTACGGTTTATTTAATATTCTCAAAACAGATAGAGGAACTGAATTTACTAACGAATTGATGAAAGAGATTTGTGTATTATTAAAAATAAAACAAAATTTTTCAACACCTTACCATCATGAAACTTTAGGCACAATAGAACGAAATCATCGTGTTCTAAATGAATATTTTCTCAATTTTGTGAATGATGATAACTGGCATGAATGGATACCATATTATACTTTTGCTTTCAATACAACACCAAATGTCGATACAGACTATTCACCGTTTGAACTAATTTTTGGTAGACTTCCTAGACTGCCAAACGACATTTTATGTGACACCACAAAAATTTATAATATGGAAAATTATTTAAATGAACTAAAAATTAGACTTAATCACTCATTAAAAAGAGCAAGAGAAATGATTCTCGATGTGAAAAAGAAAAGAGAACTAGAATCTAAAAAGAAGCAAAATAGAATAGACATTAAAATAGGAGATTTAGTTTTAGTTAAAGTTTTGAATAGAAAAAAATATGAAAACCCATATAAAGGTCCATACAAAGTAATAGACTTAGAAGATTTGAATGTAGCCATAGAAATTGATAAATCAAAAACAAAAATAATACATAAAAATTTATTAAAAAGATATATAAATCAACACACAAATATATAAAGCCTATAATTATAAGTAACTAGATAAATAAGAAAGGTATAGAAAACACCATATAAATATTCACACATAATCATACACATATAACTTTTGTTTTTAATTTTGTTTCATTTGTAATAATACCCAAACCTAAAAGGGTAAGGGTGTAGTGTGTCTATATTTCATTACACCACTGTAGCATTGTAAAACATTGACATTGAAAATTAAATCATTTTTGTTAATAAAAAGTATTTTTAAGAATTCCATTTATTAAAGCCAATGATTCATTTATGTCTAGTCAGCAATAATAAGCATTAAGTTTTGTTTGTGTAAAATAATTTGTATGAAAATTATTTTTGTAACTTGAACCCTGTTTTAATGGTTTATGAGAACCAAAATAAAAAAAAGCTTGGGAGCAGCAAATCAATTATTGATTTGTTGGTAGCCCAAAAGAATGCTGACATATAGAATAATTTAGTTGTGAATAAAATTCAGAATTAATTTGACGGTCAAGAGCTATTGTTACTTTTAATTCTCAAGTGGGCATTTTGATGCTCTTATGAATCGGCTGGGGAGCTCAGTAATACTCAATCCTTTTTTTATACAATTTTTAAATATAACACTTTTGTTTTTCTAACAAATAAAAGAAATAACAACACAATATATATATATATATATATATATATATATATATATATATATATATATATATATATATATATATATATATATATATATATATATATATATATATATATATATATATATATATATATATATATATATATATATATATATATATATATATATATATATATATATATATATATATATATATATATATATATATATATATATATATATATATATATATATATATATATATATATATATATATATATATATATATATATATATATATATATATATATATATATATATATATATATATATATATATATATATATATATATATATATATATATATATATATATATATATATATATATATATATATATATATATATATATATATATATATATATATATATATATATATATATATATATATATATATATATATATATATATATATATATATATATATATATATAT
>OY101450.1:71928958-72071618 GCA_956483635.1 Panzeria rudis | reverse complement strand
ATATTTATATATATATATATATATATATATATATATATATATATATATATATATATATATATATATATATATATATATATATATATATATATATATTTATATATATATATATATATATATATATATATACATATATATATATATATATATATATATATATATATATATATATATATATATATATATATATATATATATATATATATATATATATATATATATATATATATATATATATATATATATATATATATATATCTATATATATATATATATATATATATATATATATATATATATATATATATATATATATATATATATATATATATATATATATATATATATATATATATATATATATATATATATATATATATATATATATATATATATATATATATATATATATATATATATATATATATATATATATATATATATATATATATATATATATATATATATATATATATATATATATATATATATATATTTATTTAATTTTATTTTTTCTTGCATAATATTAGCCTTGGCCAATTTAAATCATATAAAGTCATAACATAGTAGAGTATGTGATTTTTAAGGCAGTTTTATTCATTGAGTTTTAGTGGTAAAGTTTTTACTAACTTTTTTTTATAAATGATCACGTTAAGTTTTATTACCGGAATTTTATAAACAATTACTTAACAAAGTAACTGTAATACTATTATAAGACTTTGATTAAAGAAATAAATGCAGTTTAATTTCCTATAGCAGAACAATGTTAACTAGGGTATATTTACATCTTTAGTACTATAATTATTTGAATTTTGTGATATGCCCTTTTGCATTTTATATGAAGATATATACGCGTAAAATATAAATGTGATATAGATAAAAGGATTAAAATGGCTTCAAATCATATTTTGTGTATCCACATATAAAAAATAATTTTATTTCTTACATATGTACATATCAGAGCTGTAAATGAGTCATTCATTTTTGAATTATTTCGCGAATCATTCATGCACTGAATTAGCAAATTTTGAATTAATTCTTTTCATTTGAGTCAATTCAAATGAATTTGCTAAAAATGAATTGCATTTCATTTCCAATTCAAATGAATTTGTTGAATGAATTGCAATTCGTTTCTAATTTAAATGAATTGGTAGAATGAATTGTAGTTCGTTTCCAATTCAAATGAATCTGTCAAAGTGAATTACAATTTATTTCCAATTCATTTGAATTGATTTTAAATTCATTCAAATGATTTAGAAAAAATAATTAGTAATTCATTACCAACTCATTTGAATTGATTGAAATTTGAATTGATTTTGTAAGTAAATATGCAGTAAGCATCACTGTCGTTTTTTTTTTATTTTTAACGTGATTTTTAAGTAAATAGCAGTGAGCATCACTGTCGTATTTTTTTAATTTTTAACGTGCTTTTTTCCAACTTAATATTTTACTTTCTACGTAAAATATTAAATTTTTATTAAAATACATTGAAATTGATTATGGAGGGGTATTAGCTACTTCCTATGGCCATTTCATTGGGGCTAATTCAAATCGTTTGTTATTCAATTAATTTTTTTATGTAAAAGACAGCAAGCATTATTCTCGTTTTGTATATCACCTAGTATAGTCCGAAAACAAAATATTCTTAGATTTGAAATTCCCATGATATACTGGAATTGTCAGGTAGTGGCAGACTAGGAATTGTTTAAGCTTATAGAGTTTGTAACGGAAGAGTTGAAAATGAAATAAATATTACTAAAAGATGTAACTCTATATTAAGTATGAATTATTTAATACTAAAAGATGTAACTCTACTTTTGAATACTATTATATACAGCCTAGCCTTAAGTCTACACAGATATATTTTTCTTACAGTCCATTTGAATTTACGAGAAGACGCAATAAAAGTTTAAGAAAAAATACAATATTTCGAGTTTTACTAATTCCTGAGGTTTTTCTTGTAACTCGCATCATAATTTTGGACCTTCGAACCGAATCAACAAAAGAAAAGCCAACATCATCAATTTTGCAGTCGAACGGAGTAGACGCATATAAATTTTGTGATTCTATAGCATCGCAGCTGCGAATGCGTCAGGAATACATTGAGCAGAGTTTTATACATATACGATTTTGAACATAGAGCTGACGATAGACGGATGCCAGATATGACGACAACAAAACACTTGTTTGTAAGTAGAGAGCTGTTTTGAAAAATTCCCTTGGAAGCAATTGTGCAGCCAGCAGAGCTGTTGAATAGTCATTTGGAGACATTATATTCATCACATAGGATCCACATTAGACTATATAGCCTATTTTGAGGCTTTTGTTTTTTAACAGTATAGAGAATACATAACATTGTAATTGTAATGCCTATTTTGGGGCGTCTCTGTTTGGATAGATTTTATCTTTGAATTATAGGTTTGTGACAATTTCATGGTACGTTATTCTTGCAGTATATTAACAAACCATTGATGAATTGAAGACGCTTTATCTTTACTCATTTTAAGAACCAATTTGATTTTTTGCTTTAATAATTTCATTTACCGTCAGTATATTGTAGTATATTCACGATCCATTAATGGCATATTGGTGAAGTTTATCTTTGGATTATAGTTTTGGGACAATATCATTGTACTTTATTATTGTAGTATATTCACAAATCATTGATGGATTCAACACGTTTTATCTTTATTCATTTTGAGAACTAATTTGATTGTTTGCTTTACTAATTCATTTACCGTCGGTATAAACTTGTTTATTCTTGTAGTATATTCACGATCCATTAATAATTAGGATATTGTCGCACTACAAGAACAATTTGTATATATTCGTTTTATAAATCCTTTTGAAATTTTGTATTACTTGATCCTCTTACATACTATATACATAATAGTTTTATTAAAAGAAACACTTGGAGACTGTAATTTTAAGCGAATTATTGTAAACATGGAGCATTTAAAAACAAAGCGGCGTATAGTCAAGAGCAGTATCACTCGTATTCATGGTTTCTGTTTGAATTCGAACGCCAGTGTCGATGATTTAAAAGTTAGGGTTGATAAATTGGAAGAATTAGTTGCTCAGTATGAGAGTATTCAGAATGACATTGACTTATTGACCACTGATGTTGCACAGCAAGGGGCTGAAGATATAGGCCGAGATGAAGTGGAGTCGAAATATTTTGCTGCAAAGTCAGCATATTTATCGCGCCTACATGAACAAGATACAGAACAGACAGTCATTGAGAATGAATCTCCTAGTAATATCACTCAAGCTATTCAGGCAATGGCAGATTCTCAGAGTTCTATTGGCTTATTATTAGAAAGACTCACAACGGATCAAAGATTTCAATCGTCACCTGTCAGTGTGTCAACTTTATCCAATCCGCAACAAGAACCAAGATTACCGCAAATATAAATTCCAGAGTTCGATGGAACTTACACAGAATGGATAAGATTTCACGACTTATTTGAAGCACTTATTCACACTAGATCTACAGTATCAGCTGTTGAGAAGCTAGAATACCTTCAAACCAAGCTCAAAGGCGAAGCTTTATCATTAATTAAGCATTTAAAGCCGACGAATGATAATTATTTGATAGCTTGGAAAATTTTGAATGATAAGTATGATAAGTCGGAAAATGTTAAAAGAGCATACTTAGAACTACTTTTTGATCAACCGTGTATGAAAGCAGCTTCAGCTGACGAAACTAAACGACTATATAACAATACAAATGAAAGTCTTAACGCTCTTGAAGTGTTAAAAGAGCCTGTCCAGCATTGGAATACTATAATAATTTTTCAATTGGAAAGAAAACTAGATGCCGAAACGCACGTTTTGTGGTGCAGGGAAAAGAGAACAGCTGTAGATATAAAGGTAGAATTATTTTTGAAATTTTTGGAGGGTAGAATTTTTGAGTTGGAAAGCTTTCAAAGAAGTATCCCTAAGTTACCACTGAAGCCTGCTACTTCTAATCGACCACGCAATCAATCGTTAACGTACTCATCTTCAATTCAGAACTGCGTTTGTTGTGATGAAGCACATTTTTTGTACCAGTGTGAAAGATTTAAAGATTTAGCAGTGGATGAAAGGTTCAAACTGGTTCGACAGCACAATTTATGTTTTAACTGTCTTCGTACCAACCACCTGGCTTTAAATTGTAAGTCATCGTTCTGCAGAGTTTGTGGGTCAAAGCATAATTCATTACTCCACTTTACATCTAGAGAATCTCATGCACAGCAACAAATGTTAGCACAAGCACAATCATTGACAACACAAAATTCAACTTTTTCTGTAAATTCGTTAAATCGAACGTCTGAGCTTATTACCATATTACCAACAACAATTGTTATGGTACGCGATCAGTATAATCAACTACAACCTTGCAGAGCACTTTTAGACTCTGGCGCTCAAGCTACACTGGTTTCGGAGCCCTGCCTTCAACGACTTGGTCTAACACGTATACACGATAAAACACTTATGTTTGGAGTTGGTCCAAATCATGGCACCTATACGAAAGGAAAAGTCAATATTGAAATAATTTCAAAGATACTGGAAAAGACAATACAAACTCAAGCATATTGTTTGCCTACGCTGACAAAAAATCTACCTACTCATAACATTGAAAGTCAGAAGTTGAAATATTTTGCAAATCTCAAACTAGCAGACCCTCAATTTAATAAATGTGCCCAGGTAGATATTATCATGGGCGCCGATATATTTAGCTGTTGTATATTACCTGACAAGATTCAACATCCGAGCGGTTCACCTACTGCTATTAACACAATCTTCGGATGGGTAATAATGGGCACCGTGGAAACTCCAATAAAACAAAAAAATTTCGCCGTACATTCATTAATGAGTTTAAATGAAAATCTACAACGATTTTGGGAAATTGAGGATGTATCATCGGGAGAAAAAATTGTTTCAGAAGAGGAAAAGGCAGCTGAAATCCACTATCAACAAAACTATAAGAAAATGGAAAATGGTAGATATATGGTACGTTTACCATTTAAGGACGACAATTTTGAATTAGGTGAGTCCAAAACAACAGCTTTAAAAAGATTGAAATCAATGGAAAATCGTTTCATAAACAAGCCTCATTTAAGGAAAGAATATGCAGACTTTGTGCATGAATATTTAGAGCTGAATCACATGGAGCCGGAAGAGGCCGCCAACAATCTAGATGGGTACTTCATGCCACATCATGCCGTGTTGAAACCTAACAGTACAACAACAAAATTACGAGTTGTCTTTGACGCGTCATGTCAGACATCAAATGGAGAATCATTGAATGAAAACTTACTTGTTGGGCCAACTATCCAAAATGATCTCTTCACAATTTTGTTAAAATTTCGAAAATTTGAAATAGGAATGTCTGCTGATATCGAGAAAATGTATCGGCAGGTAGTTATGCACCCCGATGATAGGCGATTCCAACGCATTTTATGGAGAGATTCAACTATCTTCAAAGAATACCATTTAAATAAAGTCACATACGGCATTGCCTCAGCACCTTTTTTGGCGATACGAACATTGCATCAAATAGCACTAGACAATGTCTCGAGTTTTCCTAAAGTCGCAGAAGCTATATATGAACAGTTTTATGTTGATGATTTCATGTCCTGTGCCGAGAATATACAATTAGCAAAACAACTAAAGGATGATGTATGTTCAGTCTTACGAGATGCAGGGTTTAATCTTCGGAAATGGTCGTCGAATTCAAAGGCATTCCTTCAGAGTATTGATCCACCTCAGAAAGATAAATCTAGCGAAACCGTTATTGATGCAACAAACACTGTAAAGACACTCGGGCTATTGTGGGATACTTCCACTGACACTTTTAGATACTCCATAGATCTGCAACCAATAACTGATATTGTTACGAAGAGAACTGTCTTATCAGATGTTTCGAAGATATTTGATCCTATTGGCTTGTTGGCACCAGTCATTGTTTCCATGAAGATACTTTTGCAAAAATTGTGGTTGAACGGACTGGAGTGGGATGAGCAATTACCTGAAGATTTGCTGAAGCAGTGGCGTATGGCTCGTGACAATATAAATCGTATAACTGAGCTAAGAATCTTACGATGGATAAGGTTTGAAGATGGAACGAGTATAGAATTGCACGCATTTTCGGATTCCTCCGAGTTGGCCTACGCAGCTGCTGTATACTTAAAAGTAACATATGCTGATGGTAGAATATATACAACGGTGATCACAGCAAAGACTAGAGAAGCTCATGTCAAGCAAGTATCTCTGCGGCGGCTAGAGCTCTGCGGTGCGCATCTGTTGGTAAAACTGATGATTAAGGTTCAGAAGGCGATGAATATTGGCAAATGCGAACTCTTCGGTTGGACAGATTCAACCGTAGTACTGGCATGGTTGTCTGATCACCCAGTGCTATGGAAATCGTTTGTTGCAAATCGTACGTCATTTATTATTCAAAATATGCCCTCTCATCAATGGAGTCACATATCTTCTCGAAACAATCCAGCAGACTTGGCAACGCGTGGGTTTTCAGCAGCAGACCTGAAGAATAATAATCTGTGGTGGCATGGTCCAAAAGAGTTACTACTGCCACGTAAAAAACATACTTATATTAGTCCACCTACAGACATAAATATGGAAGAGAAGAGGAAGATAGTTTGCCATATTTCAACAGAACGTCCACATGATATATTTGATTTGTACTCTAGCTATCACAAACTACTTCGTATTACCGCACTGATATTAAGATTTAAAAACAACTGCATGACCCTCAAGGAAAACAGGAAAAATGCGTTTTTATCAACTCTTGAGCTACGTTATGCATCATATCAACTGGTGAAGGCTGCTCAGCAACAAACATATACACAGGAAATACGTATTTTATCAGCAAATAAACAATTGGGAAAGAGCAACAAATTAACAGCATTAAATCCTTTTATAGACGAAGGTGGTTTAATGAGAGTTGGTGGGAGAATTGAAAATGCGAGAATTGCTTATGACCAGAAACATCCTATGATACTGGAAAGGAACCATAAATTGACTGAGTTACTAGTGAATCATTACCATTTGCGGTATCTGCACTCTGGACACCGACAAACGATGTATTTAGTTGGACTAAAATATTGGATACCTTACGTTACAAGTATTGTGAAGCGATGTATATATAAGGGTGTAACCTGCATGAGATACCGCGCTATTCCATATAGTCAACAAATGGGTAACTTGCCTCATTATCGCATACAATAAACTTCGGCATTCATCAATACAGGTGTAGATTTTGCAGGTCCAATTCAAGTCCGTTCATGGAAAGGGCGAGGTTCAAAATTGTACAAAACCTGGATAGCTATTTTCATTTGCTTAACAACTAAGGCAATCCATCTTGAATTGGTTACAGAACTATCGACGGCAGCCTTTATTGCATCATTACGCAGATTCGTTTCTAGACGCGGAAAACCATTGCACATTTATTCGGACAACGGAACAAATTTCGTTGGATGTAACCAGCAGTTACGAGAACTATATCAATATCTTAATGAAGCTACAACCCAAGGTGATTTGCAAAGGGAAATGTGCGATCAACAGATACAGTGGCACTTTTCTCCACCGTTTGCTCCTCATTTTGGCGGAATGTGGGAGGCTGGCGTAAAGTCGACTAAGTACCATTTAAAACGAGTTTTAGCTGATTCCTCCGTTACTTTTGAAGAAATGTATACTGTACTGTGTCAGATAGAAGCTTGCCTGAACTCACGCCCCTTGTGTATCAAATCCGAAGGAGATTTGGATCCTCTGACTCCAGCTCATTTTTTAATACTTAGACCAATGACTGCAATACCTGACGAAAATTTATCTGAAGTAAAAATAAGTCACTGTAACCGATGGCAGCATTTGCAGAAAATTGTTCAATCCTTTTGGAAAAGGTGGTCAATTCAATATCTGAACGAGATGCAGCAACGCCCAAAATGGTCGCATAGGATAGTTAATTTGAAAGTCGATGATTTGGTCATAATTAAGGACGATAAACTAGCTCCAACACATTGGTCAATTGCTAAAGTCACCGAAACCCACCCTGGCTCGGATGGACTCATCAGAGTCGTTACCGTGAGAACGTCAAAGGGATTGTATAAACGTCCCATCACCAAGCTCTGCCCTTTGTTTTTAGATGTTTGAAACCTAAAGTTTTCAAAGGGCGCCGATATGTTTAAGCTTATAGAGTTTGTAACGGAAGAGTTTAAAATGAATTAAATATTACTAAAAGATGTAACTCTAAATTAAGTATGATCTATTTAATACTAAAAGATGTAACTCTACTTTTGAATACTATTATATACAGCCTAGCCTTAAGTCTACGAGAAGACGCAATAAAAGTTTAAGAAAAAATACAATATTTCGAGTTTTACTAATTCCTGAGGTTTTTCTTGTAACTCGCATCAGGAATTGAATTAGGTATCGGCGAAAATCCAATCAAAATGGGAAAATTTTGTTTATTTGCTAAAGTAAACTTAATTTTTTTTAAATATGTAGTGTGAAAATATTATTAAAGGTGTGTTTAACAATCATTTTTTTGTTTAAATAGTCTCATATTTGTATATTGTGGAAAATTTCTTTTTGTTTAATTTTTCAATCCAATTTTAAAGATTCTAGCAACTTTGAATCTCAACATAATGTTCAAAGCTGTGTTCGCTTACTCTTACTACTTTTACTAAAATTGGAAAATTTTGTTTACTTTTTGTATTGAAAACTTCCAGCTGTAGTAAAAATAGTAAATTATAGTAAGTAAACTAACAGGCATATAATGTCTTTGAGTCGTCAAAGAGGAATATGCAATAAGAACAAAATTTCAAAAGTTATTAATTGCTTCTTGAATGTTAAATGTGTTTTGTCGTTCAGCGTATTTGAAAATAAAAATCAGTTCTTCTTGAAGAAATAAACTCCAAACGCGATGTTTTCTTTGATCCAAGGGCAAGGCTTTTCAATTTTTGTACTGAATATTTTCATTTTGGTAGGAGAAATTTCCATTTTGCATTCCCCCTAGATGTCCTCTTGAACTTGATTGATTGCAACTCATTTTTGGTTTCATTCATTTGAATTGCAATTCATTGTTCTAATTCAATTTGAATGAATTCAAAATCAATTCAATTCAAACGAATTGCAATTCACTTTAACAAATTCATTGGAATTGGAAACGAATTGCAATTCATTTAACGTAATCATTTAAATTGGAAACGAATTTAAATTAATTTCTACCTAATTCGTTTGAATTGATTCGAATTTCATGCAATTCTTTTTTATTGTGAAAAGAATTAATTCAGTTCGTAACGAATTAAAATCAAAAAAGAATGATTCATTCACAGCTCTGGTACATATCTATGTATTATGTTGGTGAAACACATCGGAATTTATTAAGAAGCCGATTCGATTTTTTTGTTAGTTAGAGCTTTTTGCGTTTTATTTAACGATATGTATGTATACATAGATACATATTTATTTGTTATAAATGTATAATATAAATATATTTTATGTACCTACACCAAATAGAGTTTTAATAATATTTACATCGCTTAGGTACTTTTTCTTCGCAAGACTCATTATTTGAACATTTTTAATTCCCATCACTGTTTTGTGAACAGCTGTTTCTTTTTGATATTAAAACAACAAAATAAAGTAAATCATACGCACGTTTTTAAATGTTCTATAAGTGGACAAACGTGCTAACAGTACGGTACGGTACCACAAAGTAGGACAGAGACGAAGAAAATAAGTGATCAAATATGAAAAACTCAGCTTTTTTCCCACTCGGCTATTGTAGAAAAGAGAGACATATAGTGATGTGAAGATGTAGAAGTAAACAAAACAAAATAAAAGTTTTAGCTCACAGTGAAAAAGTGTTTAAATAGCATAGAACTGCAAAAAATTACTGCTTTATAATGTAAAAAAATTAAATAAATCATTTAAAGTATGTTTAAGTGATATTTGAAAGTTTAATTATTAATTAAAGTGTAAATGAAGTGTTCTGTTTGCCTGTGCGTGTGTTTGTGCATCTGTTGTTGTTTCGGTAGCAAAAGTGGTGAAAATTGTAGAAGCAAGCTGCAAAATGTATAAAAACTTTAAATAATGTGTATGAAATGTGGAATTGTAATTTTTTCGTGTATAAAATAATAAATTTATCCATTTATTTATGAAACAAACAATTTGTTTTAATTGCAAACAATAAAAATTTTTATTCCGTTTTTCACTCGGCTTTCGTTTAAGTGAATATCTTTCCTCTCTTTTGTCGCGTCTGTTTAGCCTGTGACGGTACGGTAGCGGTACAGCAACGGTTGGCTAACGGAGCCTTTATGATCTTATTTCTAAATCTTCAGAGGTCAAATTTTACTGGCCTTTTGTCTCTAAAATTTGACCTCTTGCGCCTTCCGATTTTTATAAAATTTGGTATGAATGATGCCTCTGGTAACTAGTAGTAGTGCAAAATCTTGACTTAATATACTTTCTGGTTCGCGAGTTATAGCGATTTTAAAAAGGGAAAATTTAACAAAAATTTCCTAATTCAAAAAAAAACAACAACAAAAATATACTAAAAAGGATTTAAAAAATTATGTATATATTACAACCTATGTTCCATTGAGGTTGTCATATTAAAGGGTACAAAGTGGACTTTTAATTTTTTACGCTTTTATTTTGCAGTCTTCAGAGCTCAAATTATTTAGACACAAGGTCAGTGAAAATGGACCTCTCAACATTTAAAAATAAAACCGCAATTTACATATGTCATTTTATAAGCTGACCAGACTTCATTGGCGTAGATAGGCCTTTCTGGGACTTAATTTTCAAATCGTAAATGTATCCCGTTTACTTACATAAATCATTACAATTTTTATAAAAATGTAGTTTCCAATAATTGCAAAATTTTTGTTTATGACGTAAAAATCCTAAACAAAAACGTACGGGTGTGTTTATTTTAAAAACCTTTTGATACTGGGTCCAGTTGTGCATAAAATTGGTCCAATAGCCTATCAGCAACATGATTTTTAAAGGTTTTAGACAGTCAACAAACTTTTATATCGATGGTAATAAGTTGACAACACGTAACTGGGTTTTACAACTTTTCAGTAGAAGAAATTACGTTATAAATATGCTTTACTAGCATAGAAATAAAATAGCTGAAATTTATTTAGTAAATACTCTCAACTAATTTCTGTTATTTTATTTTGAGAATGGGAACGTTTTCTGCGTTTTGTGAAAAATAATTAAAATTCAGTTACAAGTTGTCAATGTATGACCATCGATATGATATCCAAAAGTTTATAACGACCCTTAACCGCAAGAAAATCGGAATCCACAATTTCAAAATTTTATACTAAATGTATACTTTTTTTATTTTAAAACGTAATATTTCTTTAATATTGAGTAAATAATACTATCCACTTTGATGTATGTATATGAACTGCTTTGGGTTTTCTTGAATTACTTTTCTGCTTCATGACACATATTATTCAGAATGAAGGCTAATTTCGCGACAAGTCAAAATTTGCGCGACGAGTGTTCATCAATTTCAATTTTGCAGTTCTCTAGTTGAAACAGAGAATTTTGTATTTTGGTGTGATTATTTCGAACTAATTTGCCTTTGAGACCAAGCGATTTTATTGCGCAAAAGTCCGTAACGTGATATTCAGAAAGAATTAGACAGGATAATTATTCTAAGGAACCAGGGAAAAAATTCCAAAAACAACGTTGTTCTGTTCTGCCGTGTATGTTGAGAATACCTACATAAAAAAAATATGTAAAAAATAATTGAAATATAATTATATGTAAAATACCCAAAATCGTTCAAACAGGTTGTCAATTTACAACGAAAAGGTTTAAATTTGCTAATGCATATTTTAGGGTAATTAGGAAGATATGCTATACACTGAAAAAAGTTCACTTCAGCCATTGTTCATATAACGGTACATTGTGTTTTTCGATGTATGTGCATATAATTTACGTCTCTTTAAATCACCATCCAATGTCGATTATAAGATTCTTTTAAAGACGCCGGGAAAAGCCGACGAAACATTGGGAACAAAAATGGAATAAATTGTTTTATTTGCATCTAAAGTAAAGAAAAAATCTGATTATAAATAGCCTAAATAATAAAACACAGAATATTATATTTTTTGTTTTCAAAAAATTTTTATAATCGAATGGACTATTCAATGATATTATAAATCTATGGATTTTTTTTATTATTTGTGGTACAAAAGCTTCCGAAAAGGCACCAATTGGTGATGAACTTTAAAATTTTCAAAGAATTTAAACTTTTATCCACTCTAACTTGGTCGCCTTTTATTCGATCAGAGCCAATATTCGACGCGTAATTTAGTAGCCTTTCAAATAATATATAATTCATTTTAAACGAACCAGCCTTTAATTCTGAATGACGCTTTAACAAGAAGTATACATCGAAAAACGAAAATCAACCGTTATATTATGCACAACGGCTGAAATGAATTTTTTGTGTTTAGCACACCATAATTATTCTAAAAAAATGCTTTAGAAAATTAAAAACTTTAAAACTGAAAGTTTTTAAAACAGTGTTAATTTCGAAAAAAATTGCACCCCTAGAAAAAATGCTAGCTACGCAAATGCCAGATTTCGAAGAAAAAAAATGACACGAGCAAAAATAGTAAAAAATTTGCTTGAATTCAATGTCTACATTTTTTACATATTTTACAGAAAAAATTACATTTACATACATACATGTACATATGTATTTATTTCTCCACGGAAAATTTGCATTTTATGGGGTTTCGTGCTATTGGTTGGTCTGATCGTGCGAATGAAAAGAATTCGGTGATTTTCAAAATTATTGCTTATTAGAAGAGGGTGACAGAGAAGACTGAGGTGCAAGTGGCTGGTGTCCTGAGTGAAATCGAAATAATGAGAATCAATAAGAGGAGAAGAGATATACTGAGAGCGCTATGCCGAGAGAAAGAGAGAGAGAGCGGGACAATATAGTTGTAACAGAAATATGTTGGCAAATTATATGTATATGCATAGCAACAACCCAGTGGTAAAAATACCTATTACGTAATCGCTGATGTAAGCAATACTTAGTAGCTGCTAGCGGTGACGCTTTGGCTTATTTTCCCACTTAGATTTAACATAAGCGTGTCATAGGCTGTTTAAGGCTCATTATATCCTTTTTGATATCATACAGATGGTCATACATAGACAACTTTTATTATTTTGAACAAAATGCAGAAAACATTCCCATTCTCAAAATAAAATAACAGAAATTAGTTGAGAGTATCTGCTAAATAATTTTCAGCTATTTTATTTCTATGCTAGGAACGCTTTCAGCATATTTATAACGCAATTTCTTCTACTGAAAAGATGTAAGATTAAAAACAAAATATATTTATTATTCTATTTGTTTAGCAGCCGCTTGTGCGACTGCTTTTCTTCCAAGTACTTTATTAATTAATTTCATTTTATTTTCTAAAATCTAGCTTACCACTAAATACATATTGCTATGCCTGGGAACTTGCTGTGCTTGCAAATTCCCAAACATCAGTTTGGTGTGTGTGGACAATTATTTTATACAATAACAAAAGTATTGTATTACTCATGCTGCATGCGGAAGGCATATAGCTAATCAAACAAATACACTACACTGTATGCGGAAGCCATACAGTGACTACGTCAAACACACTACACCTCCCTTTTCCAGAAGGAATAATCAATACCTAGTTGATTATTCTTAATGTTTACAAAAAAAAAATAAAAAATAATTAGGCTAATGAGGTGGACTCTATCCTTCCCCTTTTAAAATTAAAATTTTATAATTAAAACTTTTATTTAAATATATACTTGTTCAAAAACAATTTTAAAAGAATAAATTAAATTCAATTAAGTTTTACTAAAAAAACCAAAAATTAAAGCAATTTACATCTCAATCAAAATTTAAAAATTACTTTTACTTATCTTAATTGTATGTATATACCAAGATTATTATTGTTATTTATCATTATTATTAAATTAAGTTGCTAACCAAATAGTATTAAAAAAAAATTCAAATCAAATTATCAAAACAATCACAATACCAAAATTCAAATAATTATAGTACTAAAGATGTAAATATACCCTAGTTAACATTGTTCTGCTATAGGAAATTAAACTGCATTTATTTCTTTAATCAAAGTCTTATAATAGTATTACAGTTACTTTGTTAAGTAATTGTTTATAAAATTCCGGTAATAAAACTTAACGTGATCATTTATAAAAAAAGTCAGTAAAAACATTACCACTAAAACTCAATTAATAAAACTGCCTTAAAAATCACATACTCTACTATGTTATGACTTTATATGATTTAAATTGGCCAAGGCTAATATTATGCAAGAAAAAAAAATAATATATATATATATATATATATATATATATATATATATATATATATATATATATATATATATATATATATATATATATATATATATATATATATATATATATATATATATATATATATATATATATATATATATATATATATATATATATATATATATATATATATATATATATATATATATATATATATATATATATATATATATATATATATATATATATATATATATATATATATATATATATATATATATATATATATATATATATATATATATATATATATATATATATATATATATATATATATATATATATATATATATATATATATATATATATATATATATATATATATATATATATATATATATATATATATATATATATATATATATATATATATATATATATATATATATATATATATATATATATATTTATTTATTTTATTTTATTTTTTCTTGCATAATATTAGCCTTGGCCAATTTAAATCATATAAAGTCATAACATAGTAGAGTATGTGATTTTTAAGGCAGTTTTATTCATTAAGTTTTAGTGGTAATGTTTTTACTAACTTTTTTTTATAAATGATCACGTTAAGTTTTATTACCGGAATTTTATAAACAATTACTTAACAAAGTAACTGTAATACTATTATAAGACTTTGCTTAAAGAAATAAATGCAGTTTAATTTCCTATAGCAGAACAATGTTAACTAGGGTATATTTACATCTTTAGTACTATAATTATTTGAATTTTGTGATATGCCCTTTTGCATTTTATATGAAGATATATACGCGTAAAATATAAATGTGATATAGATAAAAGGATTAAAATGGCTTCAAATCATATTTTGTGTATCCACATATAAAAAATAATTTTATTTCTTACATATGTACATATCAGAGCTGTAAATGAATCATTCATTTTTGAATTATTTCGCGAATCATTCATGCACTGAATTAGCAAATTTTGAATTAATTCTTTTCATTTGAGTCAATTCAAATGAAAATGCTAAAAATGAATTGCATTTCATTTCCAATTCAAATGAATTTGTTGAATGAATTGCAATTCGTTTCTAATTTAAATGAATTGGTAGAATGAATTGTAGTTCGTTTCCAATTCAAATGAATCTGTCAAAGTGAATTACAATTTATTTCCAATTCATTTGAATTGATTTTAAATTCATTCAAATGATTTAGAAAAAATAATTAGTAATTCATTACCAACTCATTTGAATTGATTGAAATTTGAATTGATTTTGTAAGTAAATATGCAGTAAGCATCACTGTCGTTTTTTTTAAATTTTTAACGTGATTTTTAAGTAAATATGCAGTGAGCATCACTGTCGTATTTTTTTTAATTTTTAACGTGCTTTTTTCCAACTTAATATTTTACTTTCTACGTAAAATATTAAATTTTTATTAAAATACATTGAAATTGATTATGGAGGGGTATTAGCTACTTCCTATGGCCATTTCATTGGGGCTAATTCAAATCGTTTGTTATTCAATTAATTTTTTTATGTAAAAGACAGCAAGCATTATTCTCGTTTTGTATATCACCTAGTATAGTCCGAAAACAAAATATTCTTAGATTTGAAATTCCCATGATATACTGGAATTGTCAGGTAGTGGCAGACTAGGAATTGTTTAAGCTTATAGAGTTTGTAACGGAAGAGTTTAAAATGAAATGAAAAGAGTTAAATGAAACAATATATTTCAAAATTTACTATTTTTTAATAATTATTTACTAAACTTTAGTACTTGATGTACTTAAATTTTTAATTTGAACCAAAATTATTGTTCACTTAAGTGAAAATTTTCAAATTTTGTATTTACAGAAGTATGCTTTGACTTTTAAATTAAAATATTTTCAGTAAAAAATATATTTGCTAGTCGTTTAGAAGTAATACGGGTTGTTTAAATTTGTTTATTTCATTAGTATTTAAATTTAGTAAGCGAATCGAGTAAAAAGTGTAAAGTTTTCTTTATTTATGTCAATTTACTGTGTAAGGATATATTTTTAGTAAATAAATGTGCGTAATTTAAAAAGTTTCGTCCGTAGCGCGTGTGATTATGAACATATGTATTTGAAATTGGTGTACGAGTTAAACAAATTGCTCGTTTATATGTAAGTATTGTAAATTTTCAAGATTTTATAACAGAACGGAACATTGATTTTGTTGCTTAACAAAAATATCTGATCCTTATGTATTTTCATCAGCTATTTTTATTTGAACAACTCTAAAATACTTTTATTTCGTTGCGTTTTGTAATCGTTCGAATAAAATTTCATAATTTTTTTCTTGGTCGAACAGCCGAATAATTTTAAACTTTTATTCGAGTATTGGAATAATCACAATAAAGCCACGATTTTTAATATACTATCATTAGTTTCGACTTTTTAAAGGCGTTAACAGACATTCCATATTCAGTAAAATTTTTTCTTACATATTATTTCTTGGATTGAATTAAAATTAGTGGTCTAAAACAATCGATGGTGGTATCGAATCACTATCGATAGTTTTCAATACTATCGATAGTTTACGATAGTTTTTGTTTCTTTAATAATTAGGTTCGATAGCGTATCTTTTGGGTAAAATTTGGTAAAATGAGAGTTACCAAGAATTAATACCACTAAACACAAAATAACGGGAACAGCAAAAACAAATTTCAGTTCTAGGGAACGACAAAATTTACAAAAACTTGTAAATTAGTGTAAGCTTTTTGAAATATTAATTGATATGTATTTTTTCGATGTTGCTGTTTATTTTGTTATATAAGAGATTTTAAAAAAGTGGGTAAGGTAAAGGATGTTGGAAAATTCAGAGACAACCACTTCTTAGAAGTATATTTTTTGTTTATTTAGGTTCAATATGTTAAGGTGAAAATTCCCGGGGATTCCCGCACTAATTTTCCAGGAAATTGGGATTGAAAATTTTGCGGAGTTCCAGGGAAATCCTGTGAAAAACTGTAGTGGAATGTTCGAAATTTTTATTTTTTCCGCCCCCTGTCAAAAAATATGAAGTGCAAAAAAATAAGCTACTGAATGTTTCTCATTTTACTACCAGAAAAAAGTTTATTCAACTTAATTGGTAAAAACTTTTATTTTAAGACTTATAGGTAAGTTAAATTGTATGCCTTTTCAGGGTATTTTTATCTCGGTCTATACTTTTGAAACTTATTTTTTGTTCACTTCGTATTTCGGAGAGTGGAAAAAATAATACTTGCACATATATGTATGTGGTCTAATGTAAATATATGTATGACTTTTTATTTTTTATAACTCTTATTAATAAATTTAATAAGTTTGTAAGAAATATATATCTTTTGCAAATATACCAAGTACGACATATGTATGTAAGACTATCGATAGTTATCGATGGTTTTTGAAAAACTATCGCATGCTATCGATAGTTTCAGACCACTAATTAAAATAACTCTTCTTTACATATTTTGTCCTTGGACCATATTATTCTTGTCAGGTATGTTTGAATCTTCATTTAAACAATCAATTTGTATGTTTTGCAAATTCTACAGGAGTGGAGAAGATGTTGATGCGTGACATTCCAGCATTATAGCTGTACAAATAAAATCATACAATTAATGGTATTTTTTGCCAATATTTGTTTTTAATTAAAGTTTTAAACAAGAAAATTTATTTATTGAAGTAGGCACTCGGTCTAAGATGTAATTTAGTAAGAACATTAGGAATGTATTTTTTACTGAAGAAATAGAAAAAATAGTACCTCTTGTCTGTTAGACGATGTTCAAGGTAGATACTAATTTCAAATGATGGACTATTTCTGCATAATTTTTTATTTGAGTTACATATACAAATATATGTATATATTGACTTCCACAAAATTTGTTTCTTTTATTTTTACAAGTTTAACAAATATTACAGTTGAGCTTCAGTGAATAATGATGGATTGTCTTTAATTGTTTCAGTTTTCTGTAAGGTTCGGAATTTATATTAGGCCATTGAGTTATTGGTTTAAAGATTGTAGGCACAGGTTATAGTACAATTGCTCTTATCAATCCCCATTTATAATCTCGCATGAGGGTAAGTCTGTTCGCACTTAAGTCTATGGGACATGTTCAATCTGTCGAGTAAAGTTACCTGCTAGATCTAAATGTGATCCACTTATTTCAATGAGCCAAGGTCACAAATGTGACTGTTAAATATACGATAGTATATAACTGAACAAAACAACCCAAAGTTATTTGGCTGTAGGTTATCCTAAGTATACCTTATTATTTTTTAAACTTGTAAAATAAATTTAAAAATCTTATTACAATCTTATCCGCAATGGTCAATATATTCTTATTGTTGAAAATAAATGGAAAAGGAAAATAAAATTTTCATATGTTTAACGATTCAAATAGTTGAGCTTTTGTGTAACAACGTTGTTTCTTTTTTAATTTGTGCTGTTTGCTATAAGGTTCGGAGTTTATATTACGCCATTGAGTTATTGGTTTAAAGGATTGTAGATGCAGGTACAATTGCTCTTATCAATCGCCTACGGGATATACATATATTCTATAAAACTTCTTTTATATTTAAATACAATTCACTTATTTCAATGAGCAAATGTCACAAGTAAGACAAGTAAATATACGATAGCATTTAACGAGTGTTGTGTTTTTCTTCCGACGGGGTTTTTTTGAATTTGGAACGATTTTCCGTCATCCCACGTCAAATTTGGTTTGTAAACAGACCGGTTTCGGCTATGTGCCATCTTCAGTGTTCTATTGAATACTAAATCAATTTAGTATTCAATAGAACACTGAAGATGGCACATAGCCGAAACCGGTCTGTTTACAAACCAAATTTGACGTGGGATGACGGAAAATCGTTCCAAATAGCATTTAACAGACCAAAATAAAAGTGGTTTATAAAGCCAGCTTGTTACGCTATAACAAATTAAGTAAATCGTTTCAATTTTTAAATATATGAAAATATATAATATAACAAAAAGTTATTAAAAACTTTCATATATTTCATGAACTATGTAAAACTCATATGAAGAATATTTATGTAAAAATTGTATTTAAATCACTCAAAAAAACCAGTAAAATAGTTATGTTCTAGATGTTTAGATGTATACCTTTTATGCACATTGTGCTTCGAAAATGTTTTCTTCCAGATCGAAATACATAATAACCCAGCCTCTTCGTAGTACAAACTTACAGCAAAAAAATATATTACTTATAATTATTATTATAAAACTTCTTAAGAATAAGACACAATAGAAATTTGTTTGTAAATATATATTAATGTTTTATTATAGCCAGGCAAATAAATTTTTAATTTGAGCTGGATCGTAATAATATTGTTTGTTGTGTTAATTTAAAAAAGTGCGTCTTTACATAACATACATAAAAATATACATATCTTAACCTGGCCTTTACACATGCAAGTGCAAGTTCGAAAAACTCAATACACTCAAACTTTTCTACTAACACACTTTTGGTTCAGCTATGAGAAAGACAGAGAAACGAATACAAATTGATCTTTTGTTGATAATACGTACACAGAACTTGCATGCAAGTACTTACATGTCTAAACGCAGGGTAAGCTAAAATGCAAATTAATATACCTAACATCAATTTTCAAAAGTCTACTGGAGAAGCAAACAATGTTGTAAAATGCAAAATATAAGCTAGAAGTGCGATAATCAATATATTTTTGAAGAATGACATCTACATAATAACTACATGTTAACTAATATAAATAGAAGAAGCTAATAGTAATTATGTAGATGTCATGGGCTACACAAGACCAGCAGAATTGAATGTTCCATTAAGAAGCGGATTAACGTAGGAATATAATCATGCTTACTGGTTTTTACTGGAAAAATGTGTTCTGTAAAAACTTTTAACTGTTAACCATTTTGATTTTGTTTTGCAAACTGACCAAATGAGCCGCCACAAACAATGAAAGATCTAGGGTTCTTATTTCGTTAAGAAATATTTAAATAAAACATTGCACAAATGCGGTGATATGTTTTTGGTTCATGAAAATTATGTATATACTTTATGATACGTTATTTTTCAACGCAGCTGCACAAAGTTTTTTAGATACGTGTAGCGTCATCAAAAGAAACATAATCGATCAAAAAAGGGATGTTCAATTATTTGAAGATACGTTATTTTGCATTTTAGATGACGATAAAACAACATATTGATTCACTTTTTGTATTTTGCATCGACTTTGTTTAGTGAAATAAAGAAGCCACAGGAAAATTAGTGGTCCTTAGCCAGAGAAGCCCTTCCATTATATAACAAAAAAAGTTCATATTACTTTATTTATTACGTGATTCTAATGGTTGGACAGTACATTTTGTTAATTTATTTACATTGTTTATTCAAAACTGTTAAATTGTTTACATAGATTTATCTTTTTGGTCGTGGCAACACTGCTTAATAAGTATATTTTATTGATGGAGATAATAATATTATATCAGAAAAGTTTTGTACTAAAATTGTAAGTAAATTTTTACTATTTTCAAGGAATATTTTTCTGCAAGTCAAACAAAATTGTAAAACAAAATAATTTCAATGCAATGAAGGGTACCTTGTTAGGCTAGTGGTTAGAGTGCTATTCTATCAGTCGGAAGGTTGCTGGTTCAATACTCAAAGGTAATTATATGATTGGTAATAAGCAAATAACATGTAATAGAATTTAAGAAAATTTTTTTAATTTCAGGACATATGCAAAATATAATGAACTACAGCTTGGTAAAAAATTACTCAATTTGAGGTCATACATAAACTAAAAAAAACTTGGGGAAACTTACTTAATTTTAAATCCAAATGGTTGTCGAGTTTCAGTAAAAATTTACTTGTATTTAAGAAAAACTTTTATGTAAAAATTCCCAATTTTATAGAAACATTTTACTTAGTTTTAGTAAAATTTTATTGATACAGAAGAAAAACTTACTATAAACTAGTTCATGATATATCTATAGATTTCCTTAAATTTAGTAAACTATTCTTAGAATGAAGTTTATATCAGTTGAATAATGATCTAGTTTTAGGTAAATATTTCACTTTGCTCAAGTAAAATTTTATTAAAATTAGCAATGAAATTTGTACTAAATTCCAGTTTAAAACGGCTTCCATCCGACAACCTAATTGAACTCAAATTTAGTAATTTTCATAAGTTTTAGTTCAAAATTAACTTGAAGTTATGACTTTTATTCCTAAAAATTAGTCTAAGGCATACTCGAAACTATGAGAAATTAACTTAATAAGAGAAATACATCCACAAATTTTAACTTCATATTAAGACACATTTACGTAATTTGTGGAAAAAAATACTTGATTGTAGTAGCGAGTTCACTTACTTGTAGGAATTTCTGATCAGTAAAAACTCCTATATTACTATTATCTAGAAAAGGTTTACTCGTTTTTAGTTTATGAACGAACTATTTTTTTTACCAATTTTGATGAAAATTGTATACTTCATTTAAGTCAAATTTTCTTGGAGCCAAATCATTCCCGAATTTCCTTAAATTAAGTTAAATTTACTAACATTTAGTTAACTTTTTTTTAATGTATGTAATATTGTTCTATAAAAAGTAAAACAAATTATGTTCGATAGTTAACATTTTTTTGTACGTATACGAAACAATTCGTATAAAAAACTAACTTAAATAGCTCAAACAAAAGATAAAGAAATAAAAAAGAATTCAGTTTGTACTATAAAAATTTTTTACACAAAATCTTTTTTCATATCATTTATCATCTTCATAAGAAATTTATTATTTGACATATTGTCATAATTATATTTTAAATGAAATCTATTTGTTGATGGTTATTAAGCAATTGTCTATATGCATTTCATTGGCGCTTTTGCCAAATCGTCAGTAGACTTCAACCACAACTTTGAACAGTTACAAACCTCTTATCTTATGCACATACTTTCAAAAACCATTTGAGAACTTACAAATGATAATATTTTTGAAAATCACAAAAGAATAAAATAAGTTTAGTAGGCTTAGAAACTTATACAAAACCCAACAAATATTTTATGCACAGACTTTCAAAAACCATTTGAGAATTAACAAATGATAATATTTTTGAAAATCACAAAAGAATAAAATAAGTTTAGTAGGCTTAGAAACTTATACAAAACCCAACAAATATTTTATATTCGATATGAATCTATTTTATTTTTCTATACCTGTATACAATTAGAAATCCATCGGATAACAACAAAAGTATTATAAGGCAAAATGAAAAATAAAAACCAAATTAAACCTCTAAGAAATTTATTATTTGACATATTGTCATAATTATATTTTAAATGAAATATATTTGTTGATGGTTATTAAGCAATTGTCTATATGCATTTCATTGGCGCTTTTACCAAATCTCAGTAGACTTCAACCACAACTTTGAACAGTTACAAACCTCTTATCTTATGCGCACAGACTTTCAAAAACCATTTCAGAATTTACAAGTGATAATATTTTTGAAAATCACAAAAGAATAAAATAAGTTTAGTAGGTTTAGAAACTTATACAAAACCCAACAAATATTTTATATTCGATATGAATCTATTTTATCTTCACATCATTTATCATCTTTTATAAATTTTTATCATTTATCATCTTTTATCATTTATCATTTTTGAGAATGTACCAAACAAACGGACCACAGATTCGGATTTACCGCGATAAGAAGTAGGAAAATTCAATTTGTTTGCTGTCGATTTGAGACGACGCACGGTGGCTCAGAATCCATTTTCGTTGGCCAAAACCTGTTTTTTCTTGTCATACACTGCCGCTCAGTTGAATAGGTTCACAAATTATTATATTTTTATTTTAATTTCTCTTAATATACGCATTAAGAAAACATATTATTTATAGTCAAATTGAGAGATATTTTGATTGAAAATAATTTAGAGCAAAAAAACTAACGGTACAATAAAAAACGTTTGCAATTTGTGGTTTTTATGTAAAAAATCAGAAAAAATACATGTAAATTTTATCTCACTTGAATAGATTCATTAAACAAATAATCAGTTTGCCGTTAGCAGCGGATGATATTAATCTCAATTTAAGTGCTTGTGAGTATTTGCAATATATTTGAAGGTTTTTTTATTAAAGATGGGACGCAGCAAGTCATTAAATGAAGAAGAGAAAGGCAAAATTAAAGCGTTTTTAGAAACTGGCCTAAGCCATAGAAAAATTGCAAAAAAATTGGACGAAGCCAAAATGTTGTGAGTAATTTTATAAGACAGCATTCAGATTATGGAAAAAATATGAAAGGGCGTACGCGCAAAGTCACAACAGAAGCGGACAGAAGGGCTGTCATAATAGCTGCCTCCAATTCTAGCGTTTCGGCTGCAAAAATAAAAGAAAAAACAGGCGTTACTGCTAGTCTAGCCACAATAAAACGCATCATTCGAAGTGCCAAGCATTTGAAAAGATTAAAAATTAAAAAAAACCACCTCTAAATGCTACTCACAAAGAAAAACTTCGGTTTGCACACAAATACATGAGTTATAAAAAGGAATGGCATCGTGTTGTTTTTTCTGATGAAAAAACGTTAAATTTAGATGGATATAAATATTATTTCCACGATTTGCGTAAAGAGGAACGCTACCTTAGTCGTCTCCATAGCTGTGAGGGTAGTGTGATGGTGTGGGGAGCGATCTCATATTATGGTACCATTTAGCTCCAGTTTCTTTCTTCCAAAATGAAGGCAAATAACTATAAAGCACTGCTTGAAACGGCGTTTCCACATTTTTCAACTCTCTTCGGACCTGTTCCATGGGAGTTCCAACAGGATAAAGCCACGATCCACACTGCAAGGGTTGTAAAAGAATGGATTCGTGAACAGAATGTCCATATTTTGGAGTGGCCACCGTATTCTCCTGACTTGAATATTATAGAAAATGTGTGGGGACTGCTTTCTCGAAAAGTGTACGAGTCAGGCAGGCAAATTCTCATATTTTATTTGAAATAAATTATGATTCCTCGAAAACAATTTTTTTGTTATGTTGGGTAAACTGCAGAGCTGTAAAAAATTGCAATCAAGTTTGATTGCAATCAAAATGATTTCATCCAAATTGATTTCATTCTTTGATTTCAGAATTTAAACTGAAATCATGGCAAGATTGCAATCATTTTGAAATCTTTTTTTTAAATTATTGATTGCAATCAATTTAATTGCAATCAATTTGACTGCAATCAAATTTTGTTGCAATCATGTGATTTCAATCAATTTCCCAGAAATCACTACTTACACTATAGTAGTGATGTCAACAAAATAGTCCAACAAAATAGTATAAAAATCGTACCAATACGTAGGTTTGTTAGCCATTTCATACAGTTTTTTTAATTATCAGAGTAAGCTTTATTTCTAGAAGAATGAGTATCATGTGAAGAGAACGATAATTTTGATTCTGATTTAATTTTGAATGCAATCACTGGATTTGATTGCAATCAATTCATACAGAACAGTGATGGAAAATACAGATTTTTGAATGGTACTGAACTTCAACTTAATAGGTACTTTTTTAACCTTAATGGTACTTTTTCAAGAATTTAAAAAATACAGCTTCTACTATTATTAATTACTAGCTTTTGCCCGCGGCTGTGCTCGCGTCAATATATTTGCATATGCGTACAAGACCAATGAAAATGCAAGAAGCTTAAATTGGACTAATAGTTTCGGAGAGGCAGAAATTACCAACCTGCCACCCGTCGTGGTCCTATATAAAAAATACTTAGCTTATGTTCCTATCTAAAGCGTAGTATGCAATTCTGCCTGAATTTTAGGTTCGAAATTTTGCATTTATTTGTACACGGAAAAATAGTGTGGAGAAAATTGTGTTCATTTACGCAAATTCACTTAAATTTATTAATTTTCACGTGCAAAACATAAAAAATTATTCAAAACACTACACAAAAACAAAATGTTAAAAATTCCGTGAGCAATCAATTGTCTGAGCATTAATTTTTGTTTCAGTTGACGGAAAAAAATCTCTACTAATTGATATCACATGCCTGCGTTACACAAAATGCGTGTTGATTTTTCTTTTCAGCTGCGTACCACCAAACGGAAAGTTGCCTGAAAATTTTTAGAACCTGAATTTCAGTTTGTTTATTTAAACATACTTCTAATGGCAGCCTGAAATTCAGGCAGAACTGCATACTTCACTTAAATAGGTATATATCCATGTTTTAGATTTCATTAAAATTGGTTAGATAGTTTCGGAAGGACAGAAATCTCTCCCTACCCCTCGTGGATCTATTATTGAAAAAAAATATAGAGCTTATGTGTGTTTTAATAATTTGGTCTATCCATGTTCTTAATATGATTAAAATTGGTTAGATAGTTTCGGAGAGGGTGAAATCCTATATTCGAATAGTTTGGCAGGCACAAAAAACAGAAATATGCCTTTGCACCCCTCATGTTCCTATGTTTGAAAAAATATATAGCTCATCTTTCTAGAGAGACTATGGTCATATTTTTGAAAAAAATATGTAACCTATGTGTCCTCACATACTTAGATCTATCTATCTAAATTTCAAATTTCATTAAAATTGGTTAGGTGGTATACGTGGCTCTCTACTGCACGCAAGCAATTAAGTAGAATCAATAAGATTCCGTTTTGACAAAAAATTTATTGGGTAGTTTGACAGAGACAGAAATTGCCCCTTGCACCCCTTATGGTCCTATTTTAAAAAATATATATAGTATTGGGTAGAAATCGCCCCCTGCCCCTCGTGGTTCTATTTTTGATAAAAAAGAGCTTATTTGTCGTTTTGTACTCTGTTATATCCAAGTTCTTAATTTCATCAAAATTGGCTAGATAGTTTCAGAGAGGCTAAAAATGCCCCTTAATGTCGCCCCAGTCCTCTTTTTAAATGTATAGCCTATATATCCTTCAAGACTCAGATCTATCTGTGTTTCAAATTTCGTTAAAATTGGTTAGATATTTTTTGAAAGGCAAAAATTGCCCCTTACTCCCTCGTGCTCTTATTTTTGACAAAAATTGTAGCCTTGTGTCCTTCCAGACTCAGATCTATCCAGGCAATAAATTGCATTAAAATTGGTTGGATAGTTTCAGAGAGACAGAAATTACCCCTGACGTTCCCTAGTGGTCCTATTTTTTTAAAAAGATATATAAGCTATGTGTCCTAGTAGACTTAGGTCTATCTATGTTTTAAATTTCATTGAAATTGGTTAGATAGTCTCAGAAAGGCGGAAATTGCCCCTTAACCCCCTCTAGTGGTCCTATTTTTAAAAAATATATAGCATATGTGTCCTTCCAGACTTAGATCTGTCTACTAAATTTCATTCAAATCCATTAAGTCGTTTTCGCGTGATTGTGGTTCAAACAAACAAACACTCAAACATCCAAACATTCACATTTATAATATTAGTAGGATAATACAACAGAACCATTCTTGACATTTGACATCAGTTTTACTTCATGCCTTATCCCCAATTTACGATTTTTAAGGCCTGAAACATAATATTGTGCGAAACTTCTTTTAGAAACTGAATAAAATTTTGGTATATATTATTCGTTTTGCCTTCCATAACAATGAATTTTAAGTTGAACCGATTTGTTTTATTCAAATAAAGAAATCAATAGCATCAGAAACTTGTTTTTGAAAAGACTAGGTTAAAAACCAACAAACCAAAAGAAAATTTAAGTAGTTTCTGGAAAAGTTTTTGATTTTACTATAATTTTGGTTAGTATTTTTTACCGTTAACATTGTAAAAAGTACATTTTATATCGTGATGGTACTGCGGTATTTTTTAATTAAAAAAGTACTGAAAATAGTACAATAGTACTGAGTTTTCCATCACTGATACAGAAATTAATTTTAAAACATTGATTGCAATTATTTTTATTGAAATGATTTAATGATTTCAAATTGAAATCATGAAATCCAATTTAGAATTTTGATTGCAATAAAAAAATAGCAATCATTAACATAAAATCATAAGATTGCAATTAAATTGATTGCAATCTTTCACAGCTCTGGTAAACTGTTGTTATTAAGAAATGGTATGTGCACACCCTGTACTATTTGTAGTTAAGGTGCTATGTAAGACATTTTAAGCCCCCATATTTTCGTGAAACTTGTAGTTTATTAGTTTATAGCTTTTGAAGATGAAAAGAGGATCAAAAACCTGTAACCATGCAGAGAAAGGTGAAAGTGTCTTCTTTAAGCGTATATATACTTTCGCTCCCGCCTGTGGAACACTGTTTTTATTTTAATGAAAATACTCAAAAATTATAAACAAAATTTTTACCAAAATTGCTAGTAAATCTACCTTAGAAATCACGTAAATGCCATTCCACCTGAACAAACCTATTTTATATAACTTTGAATTAAAACAATAGAGATTAATATTTAAAACCGAATACATACGGCAAACTTCAAGTAAACAATCATAAGTACAAATAGCAAAATGTGTTATGTTGATTGTTTTCCTGCAATTTTGTATAGTTAATTGATTTTTGAATATTAGGTTAGGTAGAAAGGTTGCTGGGAAGCTATAAACTCACGTCGCCGTTCAAAAAGGCTGATGAGACGTCCATTTGATGGAGATATAATTCATATTCGGCAGCTATGGCAAAAATCATTATTATAGTGTCGTATCGCACCACAGGCGAAAACGTTTCGGTGTAATTTACGCCATACTTTTGCGCGCACCCTTTTGCCACAAGTCTCGCCTTAAAACGCTCAATTACATCTTTCTCATTCTTCTTAATTGTAAAAACCCACTTATTGGAAATGACCTTTTGTCCCAAAGGAATTTCAGTTAATTCCCATGTATCGTTCCCTAATAATGCATTATATTCGGCCTGCATTGCCTCCAACCATTCACGACCATAAATGCTATTTAAAGCCTCATCAACAGTCTCAGGAATTTTTATATTAGCATCTGTATATACTAGACTGAGAACATTATATTCCTTTTTAGGTCTGCCAGGGGCGCCCGAACGAAGAATATGTGGTCTGCCTGGACCAATTTTTACCTCCTCTGGATTTGTCACATCTTCTTCAGCCGATTCAAACCCCTCGAAATCACTGTGATCCTCTGATCTTATTGATTGTATATCATCAGCTCGTATATCATCTGTATTGTCTGGTAGCAGGTCAATATTCAGCCCCATAATCCGTTTTTCGGTTTGTTCAACAAAATATACGTCACGGGCTATGATTAACCGTTGTGTGTTTCGGTTAAACAAACGATACGCTTTAGAAGTATCAGAGTATCCCATCATGATGTACTCCTTACCCTTAGGTCCAAATTTACTCTTCTGACGCTTATCTAAAACAATAACTGTAGAGCCAAAAATCCTTAAGTCGCCTACAAAAGGTCTACTACCATAAAAAGTTTCGTTAGGGCACGAGTGGGGGCTCTGTTTCGTAGGTAAGCTGCAGTATTAACTGCCTCACCACATAAGCATTCATTAAGATTTGCCGCTGTTAGCATACATCTTGCCATTTCGATTAATGTTCGGTTAAACCTTTCGGCAACGCCATTTTGCTGCGGCGTATATGGCACAGTTAATTGACGCAGTATTCCCCTGTCCTTAAGGTAGTTGTCAAAAGCCCTGTTTACAAATTCGGTTCCATTGTCACTTCTTAGAATCTTTATTTTCATCCCCGTTTGCCGTTCAATCATAGTTTGGAACTCCCGAAATTTGCCGAAAACTTCATCCTTACTTCTCAAAAAATACACGAACACATAACGTGACTTATCGTCTATAAATGTCAGCAAATATTTGGCCCCACCAATCGATAAGTTTCTCATTGGGCCACAGACGTCTGCATGGATGATTTCCAAGATTTCAGTAGCACGAGTTTCAGAAGTACTGAACGGCTTTTGTGTACATTTGCTTCTCATGCAGACCGTCCATTGTATATTTGGTAGTATAGTGAGACTCATACCACGTACTAATTCCTTATCAATCAGTTCCCTTATGCTGCCAAAATTGAGATGACCGAATCGGCAATGCCATTTCATGGCCTCATTAAATTTCCTTGCAAAGAAAAATTTTTTATTATTTGATTCAAATAAAAACAGATCACGTACCTTATGTGCACGGAGAATGATTCCTCCGAGCACATCCTTCACGTAGACGCTGCTTTCATTAAACACCACAGTATTACCAAATTCAACAGCTTTAGAAACAGAAATAAAATTGCACTGCAATCCGGGTACAAACAAAACATTCACCAACGTGACATCGCTCTTGCCAACACTTAAATGTACTGTGCCAATACCTTCAGCTTTCATGAAATTTTCTCCAGCAAGTATTATTGTTTCACTATGTTGTTTGAACTCATCAAACATTTCACGACTACAGCACAAATACGATGACGCCCCGCTATCAATACACCATGCATTAGATTGTAAATCATCATTCCTTACGGCTGAAAATAACGAATTCTTCTTTGTGTTGTTGTTTTGTTGTCCCCTTTGATCATCTCTTTTGTTTTCTCTACAATTAGCAGCATAGTGGCCTTTTCGTTTACAGTTGTAACACTTTATGTTTCTCATATTGTTGTACCTACTATTTGCGCTGTTTGTATTCTTATTCTGAGAATCTTTGTTCTTTGTAGCGTTATAATCGCGTGCCATAAATGCCTGTACGGTAACTTCTTCTTTTTTCGCTCACTTTCTTCTATTAATTTAAGTTTTAAGGTTGAAAGAGAGGGAAGTTCGTCACGCGACTCTAGAGCAACGACAAGTGGCTCATACGACTTTGGTAGGCTAACAAGAAGCATTATTACAAATAGTTCCTCCTGTAGGGTAACTACCGTCTCTCCTAACTTCTCCACAACAGAAGCAAAATTACATACATAACGCTGCATGCACTCGCCATCTGACATACACATTCCTAGTATCTGCTTAAATAGCGTGACCTTACGGACTGGTCCTTTTGGACGATGAATCTCACGAAGAGTATTCCAGGCATCTTTGGATGTGGCACAATTCTTCACATATCCTACTTGCATCGGAGTAATACTCAAAACTATTGCTGCCATCGCTTTTTCATCCTTGGCCTTCCATGTTGCAAGTGCAGCCGCATTTTCTGGCACATCCTCAGGATTAACACCATCGGACACTAGATACCACAGCTCTTGGTGTACCACTACACTTTTTACTTGCAGATTCCATGAGTCATAATTGGACTCATCCAATTTTTCAATATTAAACATTGAACCACTCATTATTTATATAAACAACTCGATACTATTATTTCCTTAATTATCTGGGCCCATAACCTATTGGAAACCCTTTCCTGTAATTCTTCTGCGCAAGGGAAATAATATAACTCGGAGTATTTAACAACGATCTTTATTGTTCGGAATTCAATTTGCAAGTAAGTAATACATAAAAATAAGAATGATGCTTAAAAAGGAAAAGGCTAAAAAACGTTAAAACATACATATGTAGATGTATGCGTGTGAATGTTGAAAGGTTGCATTGTAACAGAGTTGCCATTACAACAATATGCGAATCCCCATATAATTATTTCTTTTAACAAAGATCAATAAAACTAAAGTTAAGAAATTACTTCCTTATTTACTCAATTCACAAAGATTGCCAAAATAAAAACTGTTTCTACTTCAATATGAGTACTATTTTCATATAATTATGATTACAAAATATATTATTTTTGACCCTTGTATTTTGGATTATATCTTCCATAACTTGCATATATTTAAGATATTTCAAACCAAATCTTGGTGGCGTATAAGCGAAAATGGATTATAGGGCTAATGGACTAAATAAAAAATATTTTTCAGGTATTGTACTTATAGATGACAGAAAAACTAACATTTTGGATTATATCGCTAATTCTACTGTAAGCGGTGTGGCTTATAAACGAATTATACTGTAGCCCTTTAGCAAATACATTACATTCAGCTTAATAGAAATATGAGGAGTTTCAGGTATAAGGAATTGACTGAAAACTATTTTAAAAATAATAAATTAAGTAAAGTGCGACTTTACCTCGCACACGAAGGGTTCCGTACAAATACACATGCATTCCTTTTCGTTTTGCCCATTTTCATATTGACCATTTGTTTGTTTTGCTTATTCGTTTAATTTTAGTTTTTTATTTTTTAAGTTTTTTTTGTTGATTTACCGATTTTTGTTTGTTTTGGCGTTTATTTCATTTTGGCCGTTTCTTTGTTGCGATTTCTCGTTTCTTGCTTTTTTGCCATTTTTTTTTAGTTTTTGCGATGTTTTGGCGTTTTTTTTTTGTTTTAACGTTTTTCGCTTTTTGGCGATATATTTAGTTTTGGCGCTTTTTGTCAGTTTTGGCACTTTTTGTCAGTTTCGGCGCTTTTTTCGGTTTTTGGCGATTTTTTTAATTTTAGTGACTTTTTTGGTTTTCACACTTTAGATCGTTTTGGCGTTTTTTTCTTTTTTTGGTGATTTTTTTAGGTTTTGTTTTTTTTTTTTTTGTTTTGGCGCTTTTTTTGTTTCCGTGATTTTTTTCCAATTGTAGCAATTTTTTCGTTTTTTGACGATATTTTTAGTTTCAGCGATTTTTTTTAGATTTTAGTGCATTTTTTTGACGACTTTTTTCCGTTTTGGCGTGTTCTAGTTTTTTGGCGATCTTTTTAGTTTTGGTGATTATTTGCGGCTTAGCAATTTTTTTAATTTTGGTCATTTTTTTCCTTTAAGCGCTTTTTTATTTTTGCGATTTTTCGCTTTGACATTAATTTTGGAATTTTTTCGTCTTAGCGTTTTCAAAATTTCAAGAGTTTGTTTCTTACGGTTTCCAAGATACATAAGTGTCTGTATTTTACATTAGTATTTAAACATGTGTCGTTGCTCGGCTTAGAACACCCTTTAATTTTTAGGTGTCATATATTTGTTGTTTTAGCGGCCAAGTTTTACATATTCTGTGAAAGTGTCAGGTCCGTAGCTGTTACGGTTCCCGAGAAAACAGCCTGTGACAGAAAGACAGACGGACAGCGTAAAGAAAACAATAGGATTCCATTACACTTTTGGTGTACGGAACCCTAAAAATGAGGAAGATGTTCTAAGCTACATTAATAGAAAATAAAACCTAAATTCTTACAGCAGTGAAACACAATCGGACTTACAAAAAAGTATCTGCTTTTGTCAAAAATAAAAAAAAACTGTACAAGGAAGCTGATTGGAGTAAAATTAATTTAATATGTCCTTTAAAAATTGGTTACAAGGTGAACTTATTATCCAGATAACTTCGGAAACTACAAGTAAAAACAGTGGTGGAAGCAGCGGTGTTAAGTATGACGATTTTTTACGATATAACAAAAAACGATATGACATATTGTGTTGTCATATCGTAAGCTATTTACGATATGAAAACACTGAGAAAGCCATACACCGTTCATGGCTTTCTCAGTGTTGTCATATCGTAAAAAACCTACGATATGACAACATAGTATGTCATATCGTTTTTTGTCATATCGTAAAAAATCGTCATACTTAACACCCCTGGGTGGAAGACCAAAAAAATCGCTAGATAAGTGTAAATGCTGTGAAGATAAATTCGTCAAAATAAATACGTCCCACACATATGTTAAATACGTTCCACATACTGTTAAGTAAACCTATTTAATTGTTTTGATGTACAAATTTTTATTCTTATCATTTCAATAATAAAATAAACAAGTTATTAAAGATATATATGCAAATAAATTAAAAAAATTATAACATTTAATTTAATTTAATGCAAATATAACACCTGTCAAATGTAAAATGTATTTAAAGAGAATATGAAAGCAGCAAATTTAAACTTATTTAGAGACAAAATGAAGGGGGTGACTGAAATAGTGGAAGTAGTTTAGGACCAGTAGTTTCCAAATTAATAACACCAACAAACAGGTTCATCCCTAAATATATATGCAAAGCAACATCAAGTCAATTAAACCAAGAACCGAAAAAGTCAGTAAATAGTACTGATGCATATGATTTTGGATTAATACCGCTACATACAAGAATAAGGTTTATGGAACATATACTGAAAATAAGCTGTGATTTGGACTTCGGATCTTCACGATCAGTAAGAAATAACGACACCAACAAACAGCTAAGGAAATTAAAAAAGAAACATGTTCAAGATGAAATCCTCAAACATGGGCTGATTATGGATCAACCAAAACAAGGATCAGGCAATACAAATGACGGCAATAGCGCAAGGAGATTTTTTTAGATCCCGAAACTACATCTAATATAACAGGTGTTGATATAGACCTTATTTCAAGATTTAAAACAATTATTAAAGAACTTGCGTGCAACGAGCAAATCAATGCTAGGAAATTTGGCAATTATGCCAAGGAAACCGCTAGTATATATATATATATATATATATATATATATATATATATATATATATATATATATATATATATATATATATATATATATATATATATATATATATATATATATATATATATATATATATATATATATATATATATATATATATATATATATATATATATATATATATATATATATATATATATATATATATATATATATATATATATATATATATATATATATATATATATATATATATATATATATATATATATATATATATATATATATATATATATATATATATATATATATATATATATATATATATATATATATATATATATATATATATATATATATATATATATATATATATATATATATATATATATATATATATATATATATATATATATATATATATCCAAATGCTAATGGAGAAATATGTCTGCAACAGTGCACAAAGTTCTTTATTAGGGAGAAGATGTCATTAAGCACCATTTATTACCAATTGGCGAAGCTCAACAAATGAAGATTGATTTAATATATTATTGGCAACGTTAGATCCCTTCATCTCTAGCATTCGAAATCAATAGAAATTGGATCATTCGGACTTGCATTCCGAAGCTAAGGTACTGCTACACGACAGAAGTAATACAGAACTGAATATGGAATATTTACCAGCAATATTCCAGCCAAATGAATAATAATTATAATTTGCATTTACTATTATTTGAGTGAATTAAAGTATAAAAATATTAATATTTAATGTAATTTTTTGTTATTTTATTTAATTGGCCATGAGAGCTTTATGAATAAATTGAAAATAAAATGAAATGAAATAACGTGTTTTTAACGTGTTTCGTGCATTGTATAAAAAGAGGACACAATATAAATTTCTATGTACCAATATCTGAAATAAAAATTTTGATATATCCATAGATAACATTTCTTCAAGTACTAATATTTAGTTTTAAATTAAGGTTAAAGTTTCTCATAAGCCCTCATAAAAAAAATTAAATAGCCAGATTTTGGGAAAAATCTCTCATTATTTAATACATAGCGTAATGATACCGCATTATATTTTAAATATTAACAGGTAATTTGTGCTTTAAGTATTACTTAATTATTTTAAACTAGTTTAATGATTCTCATAAATAGTGTTTAAGTATTTTTTTTTAATTCAGTGTCTTCCAGATATTCATTTAATAGAAACGTTTCAGTTATTTATGGCTGGGTATGGCTTACATACTTATGTATATATATTTAAATAACCAAAAGAGTAGAATCTATTTATTACTGAAAAAACTAGGCGTATTAAATTTTCAAAAACATACTTTGTTGTTTTTATAAAAATGATTTAAGTTTTATTATATGGCATTTTTTCAACAAAAATAAAAAACGCGCATTTCTATGCAAAACTTAAAATAAAATTAAAAATTCTACTTTAATCTTAAATTCCTCCACAAGCGCTGTACTAATTTTAAAAACGAACACTCATACTGCTTAAGCCTTTATCGGCTTTTCTGCAGAAACACCCAGGGTCTTGGCAGGAATCAAACTTGCGACCTCCCGGTTAATAGTCTAGCAGAGTATCCACTACCCTACCGGGGTACCCAAATGAAACTTAAACTGGATAAAAGCTTAAGATGTTGTCTATTCAAGAAAGAAATCTTCATTATTTCAAAAGTTACAGAGCTTTGGCCGATGAAAAGCGATTCTGAACCACTGTGCGACGCACGGTGGCTCAGAATCAAATTTCATTGGTCAAAACCTATATTTTTCTTGACATACATGCTTAAAATTTTTACGCCATCAGAAAGAAAACATATCAAAACTAAGCTAGCCAAAAAATTTTTATAAAATGTTCTCAGTAGTGGGAGTGGCATGCTGCTAAAAACAACGAATTTATGTTAATTTAAAAAAAATAATAATTTGTCATATTTGATCTGAAATAAATTATGATTCCTCGTAAACTATTATCGATAAAGAGCTGCGGGTTTTTTCTTATGTTGGGTAAACCGTTGTTTTTAAAAATGGTATGTGCACACCCTGTGCAATTTGTAGTTCGGGTACCAAGTAATAAATTTTAAACCCCTATATTTACGTAAAATTTTAAGTTTAGTGGTGTACAACTTTTGAAGATCAAAAGGGATAAAAAAGCCGAGACGTTCCAGAGAAATGTTAAAATATCTTCTTTAAGACTATATATAATTTTGCACCCGCCACGACCCGCTTGTAGAACACTTTTTTATTTTAATGAAAATACTCAAAAGTTATAAAAAACATTCGTAAGAAAATTGCTAGTAATTGCTAGTATTTTTTACTTTTTCTGTCATATGTCAACCGATTTTCAAAATTCTTTTTTTGTCTGAACGAGTTTGCCTGCTGTTTGGTCCCATAATTTTTTTTTTCAAAAATCGGAGGGTGACATTTTCTCCCCCATGCATAACTCTGTTATTCGTAAACCGATTTTCAAACAAATTTTTTTGTTTGAAAAGTCTGAGGGGGACATTTGCTGGCCCCATGCATAACTCTGTCATTTGTGAACCGATTTTCAAAATTCTTCTTTTGTCTGAAAGGGGTTGCCTGCAGTTTGGTCCCATATTTTTTTTCGAAAATCGGAGAGGAAATTTTTCTCCCCCATGCATAACTCTGTCATTTCGCAGATTTTCAAAATTCTTTTTTATTTGAAAAGGTTTGCTTGCAGTTTGGTCCCACAATTTTTTTTCGAAATCGATGGGGAAAATTTCTCCCACCCACCGAATAACTCTTTAATTTGTAAACCGATTTTCAAAATTGTTTTTAAGAGGTTTGTCTGCACTTTTGTAGCATAATTTTTTCGAAAATATTAAAAACCCACCAAAGGTGTTCTGCAAGTGCAGATGTTACTGATACCAGAATCTGTAAATGTCCACTAGGCAGACTAAATTAAATGCGTTATTAGGTGATGTAGGATACCCCATCGCGGCATTCCTAATGAAGGTGTTTAAGAATCCTTCATCAACGTCGTAATTGGACGGCTGCCTGAACAACTTAATATGTATGTAAATAACAGTCAAAATAGTTCCTATATAAAAAATAGTTTTTATCTTCTCCATTGGAAATGGATTAAGTTGCTTAAACAAAATGTTGTATATAAAAATTATCATTTCAATTGCAGTTTCACGTTGTGTTTCTTTTTCGTTAGAATCTGAAAAATTTATAAATTTGGAAGCTAATAACTAAAACCGAATAATTCGGAGTCTAGTAGCTATGCATTTTTAAGTACTTTCTTTTTGCATACTGAGTTCAAGTACACAATAGAATTTCGAAGCCACTACACTCAGCTGAAAGTACTTGAATAGCTAGTATATTTTATTCTTTTCGCATATCGCCCAAAGTATATTAATACGAATACGCCCACATCTACACTAACAAAAACAACAGGAATTTTGTTTTTGCATTTTGTATTGAATTGTCAAAAATTAGGTCTGTCTGCGTACTTTTCCAGTAACAAATACTCAGTAAGTTTTTTTGAGAGAGTAAGACCAATTTTACTCTGTTGGCTGAAAATATCTGAAAAAGTACGCAGACAGAATCCAGTAAAATCTTGCAAGAAAACAGCTGATCGGTGTGTAAACAATTGAAATAACAAAGCAAAAGAATTTTAGCTTATGTGTACGCAAAACTTCTTTTGCTTACATTGCCCAACATAGTGCCAGCTTAACAATGGAAAAAAATAATGAAATTCCCAATACAGTGCCCTCCAACAGCTTGACAACGGAGAAAAATAATTTGGAAGTGGAGTGCTCGCCAGGGACGTTTAAAAGGGTTCAAGATGGTAAGTATGTATAATGAAATTACAACTTAAGTATTTGAAAATATATTTTATGCTTGCAGACGAAGAATATGGACAAGTTCTGGCAGCTCAAATGGCGGGCATGAATGAATACAATGAAATAATATTTGTACCAAACAACAACACTGAGACGGACGCTCAAAAAACAATTTGGTTGGATGCATCTACCAAATTGCTAATTAGTTTAGTAAAGGAAATGCGTCCAAAAGTGGGTAAGTCACTGCACTTAAAAAACAAACGGCAAATGTGGGTGGCCATTGCTACAAAGCTTTGTGCTAATGGCCACAATTTCAACGCCTCCCAGGTAGAGGGGAGATATTTTACGTTGGAGCGCCAATATAAAAAGACGCAGCTTAACAACAAGCAAACTGGAAGAAGTAGACAAGTGTGCCCTTTCCAAAGGTAAAAAAGATTAGTATACATTTGATGATTATGTTAGTTATTTTGTTTACATTTTCGTAGCGAATTGGATGACCTGCTTCGGGAGAAAAGATCGGTGAATCCTGAATACCTATTGGATAGTGAAACCGAGGTCAACTCAAATAACTACAGCCTATCTGAACCCCCGAATTCTCCGCAAGGTGGTTATTTATTATTTCATTATTTATTTTTCATTTACTTATATCTGTATATTTTACATTTGCATTTACAGAAAATCTGGATATGACGGCTTCATGCTCTAAGCGAAGGAAAACGTCTTTGCAAGAGTACGTGGAAAATGCAGAGAGACATGCGGAGAAGAAGGAAGCCAATGAAGAGAAACTCTATAAATTATTAGAAGCTAATATAGAGGAGCAGAGGAAGGGAAGGGCAGAAAGGAAAGAATGGGCAGAGAGAAAGGAAGCAAATGATGCCAGAAAAATAGCATTATTGGAATCATTGGTTCTGCTTTTAAAAAAAGAGTTAGTACTTTTGTTGTTTCTGTTTGATGAATTTAAGTAAATTATTTTATTTGATTTTTTTTCTTTACAGTGACTAATAAAATCTAAATAAAAATATTGCCTAAATGACACTAAATGAATTATAAAATGTATAAACTTATAAATAAAAAATGAAATGAATTTTTAATTATTGTCTGTCAGAATTTGCATTGCTTGGCAAATTTCATCTCGCACACTATTTCCACGAGAAACCTGGTCATGATTTAGAAATTCTTCATCACCATCTGGTGATATCTCGGATGTAAAGTTTAGGTCATCTTCATTTGCAATGTTGTGTAAAACACAACACGCTCGAATAAAGTGGCATAATTTTTTAATTCCGCGTAATTTGCAGTAGTACAACTGCCTAAACCTCTGTTTTAAAATACCGAACGTATGTTCGATACGGACACGACCAGAGCTTAGTTTTATATTAAACTGTATCTGAGCTCTTGTCAGATGTCCGTTATCTTTGTATGGAGTTACCAAATACTTATTGCATGGATAAGCAGAATCCCCCAGTAAATAATAATCTGAAAGCATAAAAAAGTTAAAATAATAATGCTTAAACTTTTATAATCACTATTACCTTTACAATACGATGGTAGCTTTTCGTAGATAGGTGAGTTCTTCAACACCCAACTGTCGTGACACGAACCAGGGTATCCAACAAAAATATTTATAAATTTTCTGTTTTCGTCACAGATTCCTTGCATACAAATTGTTGTATTGCCTTTCCGGTCGATATAGTCATCTTTAGAAGTAGACGGAGGATCAATGACTATGTGCGTACCATCAATGCATCCTAAATGAAGATATTGTTTAGTATATTCATTATTTTGGATTATGTGTATATCAGTCATGACACCTACCTATAGCCTTTGGAAATAAACATTTATCGGCGAAAAATTGACTCGACATTTCCTTTTTTTGTTCACTTGGCCACCGTATAACTTCCGGACTAAGGGAACTTAGAAACATTGACACTCTTTCTATTATTGCACCCACTGCAAATAGACTCATGTCAAAGCGATCTGATACATCTCTAAAGCTGCATGCCTCGTGCCCAGCAAACCATAAAAATACCAACATGTGAGCACTTTCGGGTAGCCTTTTGTCGCAACGCATTTTTTTAAACATTTCCCAGTTTGAAAACCGATCGCATAGATTTTCAAACAGTTGCCTCGATATCCGGAAATGTCTTCGAAATTCCTCTTCGCTGTAATTGGGCACTATTTCTTCCATATACTGCTTTACACAATTTCTTTCTTTTGGCTGCATAAGAAAAGGCTTTAGACAGGAATATATATCATTGCCTATGCATCCATTTAGTAGTATACTTAAAATTGGCTCTGAATCATCTTCTTCACTCTCGGATGACGAAGAATCCAGCACCGTCATTGCAGTAACTATTATGTGCTTCCTCTTGTCACTGCTTTCACGACGAACGCACTGTTTCTTTGGAGGATTCTAGCATTAAAAATAAAGTACTGTTAATAATACTTTGATTACACTAACATCTATTCCAAATACTCGCCTCTTCAATTGCAAAGTTTGTCCCACAAAGTTCTGCTGGTTCTATTGGTTCTGCCATCTCCAATCCACTTACGCCACGGTCGCACTGTATATTTGGACGTTTCTAGCATGAAATGAAATGTTTTGTTTGTTATAATTCATTATAAACGTTAAAACTCAACACAATTCTAACTACTTACCTCTGCCATTGTTAAATTTCAATTTTTATTTTAATTTCAAAAAATTATTTCATTCAAAGACTATGTGCGTACCATCAATGCATCCTAAATGAAGATATTGTTTAGTATATTCATTATTTTGGATTATGTGTATATCAGTCATGACACCTACCTATAGCCTTTGGAAATAAACATTTATCGGCGAAAAATTGACTCGACATTTCCTTTTTTTGTTCGCTTGGCCACCGTATAACTTCCGGACTAAGGGAACTTAGAAACATTGACACTCTTTCTATTATTGCACCCACTGCAAATAGACTCATGTCAAAGCGATCTGATACATCTGATACAAAACAGCTGTTCAAACTAGTTGCAAAATCTTACTAGAAGAAATTTCTCCAGTAACATTTTGCAAGTTCTCTAACTTCCAACTGTCAAAAAATTCTCTTTTTGGCTCTCTCACTGCAAGAGATTTGGAGTACGCAGACAACATTTTGCAAGATTTCGTAACATTTTGTACAAAATTATGCAAAATATGTGTACGCAGACAGACCTATTATATAAAGAAGAAAATAAAAAAATATTGATTATTCTTTTCACTACCCCAGTGCACCATATTATACACATCTTAATATACCAACGAAAATACAAATTGTAGAAAGACATTCACCCGGATTATGTGTGTCGCAGTTGAATTTGTGACTACGACAAATTGCCGTAGAATAAAGAAAACTTTTCTTGATTCTAGGACAATCTTTCGTAGTCATAAATTCGACTTCGATACACATAAGGGGCCATTCACATAATACGTAACGCTCCAGGGGGTGTTGTTAAAGATTTGTTACGGATGAAAATTTTGTAATAATAGCCCCTAATCCGCGTGATTATATTTTATATAATTACCAAAAATTGTCAATACATACTTAAGGCCATGATTTACTATCCTACACAATCGCGCGATCTGTGCGATTTGGCAAAATTTTATAAAAAGTTTCATAAAATGATAATTTTCATTCCATCCATGTGTATACACAATTCCATGGTGTAATAAGTATACAGGTGGCAGCATAACGTTAGCTGATTATTTTTTGTTCTGGTAGTTCTGTGCATAAGCCGCGTCCAGCAAGTGTATTTTTTTTTACAAGCATTATCTATTTGTTTTTTTTTTTGTATTTGTCGCCCTTATGTGGTCACCTGTATACTTATTTCACCATGCACAATACAAACAGATGTTTTTGCATCATTTTTGTATAATAGTGTGGCACCTACAACGCCATTTTGAACAGATTTTTTAAAGTCGGTCAGAGTTTTGTAAAATGTTCCTGTGAATGAATCGTGCGATCGTGAAGCATAGTGAATCAGGGCCTTTATGGGTTTCTAAAGAAAGCAAGCATACAATTTAAATTTAATTTCTATGTTTGTTACCATTGAATATAAACGGTTGACCAAAATAGTGCTAATATATAACCATGCATATTTGCGATGCTGCACTCAAAAAAAAAAATACATATACTAAAATTCAGTAAAAAAAATTCTAAGTTTAAGTAAACAATTTTCCTAACTTTAAGTAAATGTTTCTAGGTTTAAGTAAATTTTTACTAAGATCTAGTAAGATTTACTTGATATGAGTAAAACACAAATAGTTCATATCCTTAAAAATAGTTCATAAAGATTCACAAAAATTTTCTTATATTTAAAGAAATATTTACTGACTTCAAGAAAATATTTATTAAAAATAAGAAAGTGGTTTATAAATTTAAAAAAATTGTATCATAAGAACTAGCTAATTTCATCATATTCTAAAAAATAAGGTTTAGGAAAAGACGTACTCCTTATTAGTTCATCAAATTTTACTTACTTAAAAAGTGTAAAACGCTATTCTCAATTTGAGTTCATATTTCTTCTTAATATTAGACATTTTCCTAGAATTTAAGAAAAAAGTTTCTAAAAATTATTTTTTGTTAATAGCCTACAAATTTTCTGGAAAAGTTTCCTTAAACCCAGTTCAGATAAAATTTAAGACGAAACAGTAAAAAACTTCTTCGACTGTGTACAAATTTTCTTTTCTTATAGGAATGTTATTTTGTGTACCGAACGTTATTTTGTGTAATGTATACACAAGCAGAAACGATATCTATTTTTTTAGTGTTTGTGTATATTTACACAACCCGAACACAACACATAACGATTTTTTAATGCAAGTAACAAACATTATGTAGCATTTTGTTTTTTGTCAAAAAACAGTACAATTGTAGTGGTTGCGTACTACATACATTATATTTTAGCGTTTTCTAGTGTTCTTTTTTCATCATATACAACTACGCACTCAAGAATACATGCACGAGAGCCAAGCAAATACTAATGCTAAATACACAAAATATACATTAAGAATAATGTTCTGTCCCGAACACAACGAAGTGTACTGTTTTTCAACGAAATACAGAACACTATTAAATATTCTTATCTTTATAATGAGTTTGTTAAAAACAGTATTTTCGTTGGGTACAAGATCACTAACAGAAATACCGTTCTTCTTTTTCCTACAATATCACTATTTGCGTTTGTGTATTACAATATTCTACCGTACAGAACATTAAAGTAAATTATATAAGGTAAATTTTCGAGCACTGATAGGAAGTAATGTACTAAAATAAAGCAAAAATTTTCTTAAAAATAGTTCAGATAAATAAAAAATAAACAGAATTACAAATTTGGCCTAGTGAAAAAATACTTAATTTTATAAAAATATTTACCAGTTTTAAGTACTTTTGAACTAAATTATAGGATATAGATAAATGAAAAGATATATAATATATAAAATATATAATATATATCTTTTCATTTATCTAAATAATATTTCTGAAATAATATATCCTATAATTTAGTTCAAAAGTACTTAAAACTGGTAAATATTTTTATAAGATGAAGTATTTTTCACTAGTCCAAATTTGTAATTCTGTCTATTTTTTTAATTATCTGAACTATTTTTAAGGAAAATTTTGCTTTATTTTAGTACATTACTTCCTATAAGAAAAGAAAATTTTTACACAGTCCAAGAAGTTTCGTCTTAAATTTTATCTGAATTAGGTTTAAGGAAACTTTTCCGGAAAATTTGTAGGCTATTAACAAAAAATAATTTTTAGAAACTTTTTTCTTAAATTCTAGGAAAATTTCTTAATATTAAGAAGAATTATGAACTAAAATTGAGAATAGCGTTTTACACTTTTTAAGTAAGTAAAATTTGATGAACTAATAAGGACTACGTCTTTTCCTAAATCTTATTTTTTAGACTAATATGAAATTAGCTAGTTCTTATGATACAATTTCCTTGAATTTATAAACCACTTTCTCATTTTTAATAAATATATTTTTGAAGTCAGTAAGTATTTCTTTAAATATAAGAAAATTATTGCGAATCTTTATGAACTATTTTTAAGGATTGAACTATTTGTTTTTTACTCATATCAAGTAAATTTTACTAGATTTTAGTAAAAAACTACTTAAACTTAGAAACATTTACTTAAATTTAGGAAAATTGTTTACTTAAGCTTAGAAATTTTTTTTACTGAATTTTAGTATATGTATTTTTCTTGAGTGTATATATTCATTTATAATTTTTTTAAACATATTTGAAATGTGTACTTTTTAAAGAACTTGACTTTCACTTCTTTCAAAGCACTTCAAGGACGAAATAAAACTTCAGAAAAATCCATTTCATAACATTCTGAATATCGTTTCAGATTTAATAAAGAGGTAAATAGCGTCACCTTATACGCACACATACGTTTACAAAAAATTTTAGATTCCTGCGATCAAAAACGACGACTTTATTTGTTTTTTTATCATATAAAAATTTTCTTCCTGAAATTTTAGTTTTTGTACTAATTTTGCCCTAGCATCTACACTTGTAGTCAGGATGTCTTCATTTAAAGCAGGGAAAGGCAAATGATGGGCGCGGCGCCTTTTCATTTACTCTTCTATTACGTACGTGTGCACCAGTGATGCCATTAGGATACGAAAGATACATTTTTGTATCTTTTGATGACTTTACGTACCATGTATAATCCTGACATTTTTCGTATCTTATGAATCTGTACGCACAATGTACAGAAATAAAATATTAAACTTTCCGTCTCTGACAAAGTTTTTTAAAGTTATCATTTCGTTATGAATATTGAAAAACGCCTTTACTCGTATATTAATTTTTACAAAAATTAATTTGTTTTGACAACATCTGAAGATAGTTACATATCGAACCCTTAGCGCCAAATGATCGTAAGCGACATTTTGTAAGAAACTAATTTTTTTAATGAAATCAAAATTTTGTGAGCCTACCCATAGTTTAAAATCATTAAAATGTAAATTTTGTTGTTAACTTTTTAAATACAGGATATAACATTTGATCGTAAGCGACAGTTTATGAATATAAATTACGTTTATATATAATAAAATACCCTTCTCCAGAAAAATTTAATTTTTGCCGCTTACGATCATTTGGCGCTAAGGGGTCGATATGTTAAACGTTTAAAACTGATTTTAAAATCTTTTCAAAATGTATCTTTTTGGTAAAAAATTTATCTTTTTGGAAACTAAAAAGTATCTTTCGCGAAATTTCACTGGTTACACTGATGTGCACATGCATTGTAGATAAATAAACAACTTTAATCAGTCTAGCTTGAGCATTCAAACAGACAGGTTGTCTGTATCGCATACTTTAAGAATCAGCGTTGCCATAGGAAAAACATTTTCCCAACTTTTTCTTTAATTGCAGAATATAGCTTTAATTGCAGAATATAGCTCAAAAATTGATTTGGTTTTTCTTTGCAACTAGATGTTAAATTGATCAACAAATTCATAGCCAAATCACCTATACGGCATGTAAGAGATCAATAAAATCGTAGAATTTTTTATGATTTAAGGCGTTATGGCCACCTCGTATATTGCTAAGAATTTGAAGCACAATTTTCATTGTACTCATTATAATAAATTGTTTGTAAATAGCGTCTGTTGGTGAATAATGCAAAAAAAAACACATCGCGACCTTAGTATTGGTTTAGCCCATATGCCAAAAAGTCGGAATGGAGAAAAACAACAAAGAAGATTTACATAAAGTTTTCTCAAAATATATCCGATAGAATTTTTTTGTATTCTCACCACTGCTTCCGCCATATGTTTGGAAGAAAAATGTAAATTTTTGTGAACTTTTATCAATCCGATTAGAAATTAACATCTTTTTACTGAAAGTAAAATATCTTGTTTTGTGCTCCAGTAACCACTTTTTTATTTTATTTGTAAAAAGTAGCTTTTGTTGCTCCATATGTATACTAACTGCTATGTATTGAGTAACTTGTTATTGAGATGAAATTTTCTACTTTTTATTGAAAATAAGCGTATAAATGTTAATAGAAAAGATATTTACATGGAATAAAAAATTAATACTTGATTTCTGATTTTTATTTTTTTATATAAAAAAAATTTTTTTTACAAAAAATTTACCAAAATTGATGATATCGAGCACAATGAATGAATGCTACATATCTCAGAAACCAGGAACAATTTCGCGAAACAGTTTTCGGATTCTCAAAGAGGGTATTCAAAATATATATACCTCATACTTAACTCAATTTTTTGTAAATGGTCGGTGGGCCAAAAGAATACTAAGGTCGCGATATACATGTGTATTTATATTACTCTTTGCCCAATGTCATACAAAACCTTCTTTTTACACACCATCAGTGCATATAGGGCAAAATTTATTCTTATCTGTAAAAGAAAGAGCATCTTTATTTACGGTATCTAAGATAAGCTTTTCTTGTACACTGTAGGGAAAACATTTCTTTGTGCACGCAAAAAATTTCGTTTTTGAATTTGTTTTTAAGTTTTATATAATTTTTTGTTTGATTTTTAAATATTCCAGCACAATATTTTAATAAAAACAATGCTTGTTTTTATTAAATAATTACGAATTTTAGTTTTTAGTTTTACGAGTTTTCTGGTGAATTCAGCAATAGAATACGAATTTTAGCTTTTTCTGTGTATCGTCGTATCGACACTAAAATATCGTTGATACCGATACATCGGCAACATAGCGGTATCGATATCGTCGACACATCGGTATCGGTTACATCCCTAATTTTGACATTAGTTCAATATAAAAACTATTATCTTAAAATAATGTATATAACGCTCACTTAAACCTAGCGGCTTAATTGATGCCACAAAATACATAAGTTTTCCCCAATGTGCATTGTAATGCAATACCGAGACTGATTTTCCAATTTTTTTCAAATATATATTGATATTTAAATTAAGTTTGCCTTTGGAGATTTTAAATTTTTAATTGGGGAAAAGAGACAAAAGCTTACTGGCAACACCGATTCTTGGTAAGAGTGGAGAGAGTTTAGAAGTAATACAATCGTGAAATGTAATAGTATAGGTCGCCTTTCCCCAATTTAAAGCAAGAGGAATGTCAACTACCTACCTAATAAAACCCTGTTCATGGCTTTTTTGACCATCCTGTACAAAGTTTTTTACAGGCACATAAACTCAACAATTATTTTGAAAAATTATGATTTATGATAGGGTATATGTCCAATATGAGCAAAAATGTCCGCTAAATCATACTTAAAGCATGGCCTTTCATTGTGTATAAAAATAAAATTAACATTTCTAACAAAATCTTTTTACAATTTTAAAAATAATGAAAGCACTTTCTTTTAGAAAAATCTACGATTTTTTGTTAAATTTCAAAGTTTTGAGTTTAGACCTTCGTTACGACTTAACGGCTGAAGATATTTCAAACCTTTGTTCGGTGAGTTTACTTACAATTTTATCAGCAATTTAATAGTGTACTACAAGTTAGCATCAGAGGCTTAGTAAAAAAATGAAAACAAACAAACAAAAAAAAGTAGAGGTAAAAAATTTCAAATTTTGATATCGAAGTGAAATATCTCTTATACTATAAAAGATACAAAAATAATTGTGAGCTTCGCCCCTGGTGCAGCTAAAACCTAAAGAGACACGATTCTGAAAGCCTGACTCCTCCTCTGCATCCAATTAAATTTTTATGCAAATCCATTCAGTAGTTAGAAGTTCCATACTTATTACTAGAGATGTGCGCGTGAGTGAGTTTTCGCTCACGATCACGAAAAAAAAATTTTTTATGCACGCTCACGCAGAGCAAATTTTAAGACTCTCACGATTACGCACGCTCACGATCAAATTTGATATTATCACGCGCGCACGCACGACAAAAACTTAAGCTTTCACGATATATTTTTTTTATATCTCACAAAAGCACAAATCGAACATTAAATGAACATCATATGAAAACGAGTTTTGAAAAAATATCAATGGGGGTTCTCATTGTGAGTGTACATTTTGGGTTTTTCATTTTCTTTTTTTAACTTTACCAATTTAATTAATAGAAATATGAGAAGGTGGTATAGTTTTCGCCTCATTCAATGGATCCTAATATAAAATAAAATTTTTCGATTTTTTTTAAATTTTTGTGGATTGAGCGTTACATTTGCTTTCCTTGTTGTTCTGAGAATAACTTTTTGAAAGCAAATTAAAAATTTCTGAACGGATAATGTACTCCATGTCGTTTCTGCCCTTCCGCTGCTGTTAACTTTTTTACCACCCTAAAATTTATAGATAATTATATTTAAGAATTTTGTTAACGTAATGCTCAATATATTTTCTTACGAATTTAATATTTTTTAGAACCCACTATATTTTGAATTTAAAACAATTCAAATGTATAATCTTCGATAAGTTTTAACATAAACTCCTTATTTACACACTAAAAATTTCAATTAAATTGAAAAACTACAATACATTATTATTGATTGATCCAACTTTATGCAATTTAAACTATTTAGCAAAGTTTTCATAACTTTTAAATATTTCGAAATGCAACCCTACGCTGTTATTTTCTTAATTAAACTGAATATTGAAGCATGCTAAAACGAGTAAAACTCAATACACATAACTGCGAACTACAACAATTTCTTAAAAAAGTTATAATACCTATTGTAGCGAGTAGCTAATTTTAATCATTTTATAGGTTGGCCATTTAGAGACCAATGGTCAGTTTAAGTCCTCAACCGAACAACGTCCACAAAAGTGTAAAAGACTACAAGAGTTAATTGTTTTTTATTATTTTATTTTAAATAAAACGCCTTAGGTTTTCTTCCGATTTCAATCTGTTTAGCTTGAAAGCTGCCTGTTGAATGACTTTTATTTAAATTTATTACTGGAGACTATGTTAGTTAAGCAATACAACGAATGTAGTATAAAGCAGAATCGATGATAATACAAGCTACATGAGACTTTTAAACTGTAAACATTATTTAATAAAACAAGGTTGTATTTACAAAAATTAATATAATTCAAGTAACCGGTAGTTTCTGTTTTATTAATTAGACCGTTAACTAGCTTTGAATTTAAATTAATTAGATTCCAATATCGAATAAATAAAGCATACAGTAAACAATTTCCACTCGTTTAGAATGTATTTTAAATGTCTCTTAGTATAAGTAGTATAATTCAAGTAAAATAATTCATTTATAAATATATTAAATACAGCTGCGATACAATCTCCCTCTCTGTTGAATAGTGTCGTTCATCTTCTCTCGGCTTGATTTGTTTGCGTATTCTGAAGGCGTTTTGATCTTCTATACTTTGAAGTTATTTGTTGAGTTGCATTGTCATCGTTGTGCTGCATTTGTGCGATGTTGTTGTTTGTAGTAGAGCTTGCACTGGAACGGTTTTGATTATCATTCCTTTTAGGACGACCTCTTTTTCGTATTGGGTATATTGGCTCTGTTGAACTACCCTCATATGGGACTAACCCCGATACATGGTATGAAGCTATCGGAATTTGAAGGTTTTCCTCGTTTGTTATTGTAAAGCAGCACGATGCCTTTTTGCCTATCACCACATAAGGACCATCTCGGCGAGGTGTAAATTTTGATGTAAGACCTTGACATGCTTTGCTCAGAATGTGTGTGGCAACTAGAACTTTGTCACCAATATTTATAGGGACTTGTGGTCTACGATTGTGATGTACTTTAATTTTGTTTTTATCTTGCATTTGTTCTTGAGATTCGTTTGCTAACTATAAGGTATTTGCTAGACGTAACAAATGTGGAGTAATTTGCGGAATAAAATGTTCAGCATTTATAATTGCTTTCAAGTCATATTTCACCTCTGTTGGTGTTCTCAGCTCTCTCCCAAACGTTAGGTAGGAAGCAGTATAACCAGTGCTATCGCACTTAGCAGTGTTCATTGCGAACCTTATTGGTGGTAGCATTAGATTCCATTTATTGTGCTCCTTTTTCACGAAAATGGATAGTTGCGTTTTCAAATCTCGGTTTTGACGTTTAACAGGATTTCACTCCGGATGATAAATTGGCGTAAACGTTTGCTTTATATTAAGGTAACATGTAAATTTTTGCATCAACGATGATATGAACTGAGTTCCGTTATCAGTGTGAATTCTGCGTGGAATGTCATATCTAAGAAATACCTCGTTTAGTAGTGTTATAGCACAGTTTTCTGCCAAAGCTTCTCTTAGCGCAAATAACTCAACCCAGCGGCTACATATGTCTTCGACTATTAAAATCCACTGATAGCCATCTGTAGTTCTTGGCAATGGCCCAAACAAATCAACAGCAATTATTTCAAAACGGTTATTACTGCTTACGGTTTGTAAAAGACCCATTGGTTTCAAGTTGGTTGCTTTATATTTCTTACATTCATCGCATGCTTTAACATACTTTTCAATATCAGCTCTAATTCCTGACCAGTAAAATAAACGTGTAATACGGCTTGTAGTTTTTTCGATACCATAGTGGCCAGCTGTTTCATCATTATGGTATTTAAAAAGGATTTCGCTACGAAGGGATTTTGGTATGACTATCTGACCATTTTCTGAATCTTGTTCAGAGCAGCATCTATAAAGTATGCCATCCATCATTATATATTCTCTACTTGTATAGGGAAATACGTTTTCATCATCATTTTCAAATGATCTTATAATGTTCTTTATTTCTTCATCTTCTAATTGTGCCTTGCGGAATTCTTCAGAACCTTTTCTAGGAAAGTCTATTTCAATGTGACTACACTCGCATGTTTCTATACATATATCTGTACAGGTCGGTCTTGACAAGGTATCAGCAATAATATTCTGCTTGCCTGGAGTATACGAACATTTTATATTATAACTTTGTAGTAGTAAAGACCAACGTGCTAGTCTTCCTGTGGGAGACTTTAACGTAAAAAGCCATCTTAGCGATTGATGATCGGTAAACACTTCTGTTTCAGCTCCTTCAATATAGCCTCTAAATTTTTGTACAGACCATACGACCGCTAGAGCCTCTCTCTCCGTAGTAGTGGTGTTACGAACATAAATTTTTAATATTCGCGAATACGAATATCTGAAACAATATTCGCCGAATTCGAATACGAATATTCAATCTAAATAGTTCATACCACTTAATATTTCAAATTTAATTGAAAAAAAATCTGCCCTTTGCATCAATAACAATAAATTGAGAAAAACTGTCACAATACTATAGGTATTTAACATTATTATGATATTCCGATGACAGAATTTGAAATTATTAACTTAACACCTGAATGCCACTTTTTAAAATTTTTGGTGGAAAGTAAATAACGGAAAATACGAGTTTCTTTTACCTATACTCAGGCAATATTTAGTGACAACAGCGGCGAGTGTTCCGAGTGAGCGATTCTTTAGTAGCGCGGAGCTTATTTACATACCGCGCAATAGGCTTGATGAAGAAAAGACTTCAAAACTTTTGTTTTTTAAGTTCAACATTCCTCTACTGAGCTTTGAGTATTACTTTAACATGATTTATAAATTAATTTAACAGGACTTTACTTTTAAAATACCATATCGTTGTGAAATATTTTGTTTCTTTTTTCTTTACTAAAAGAAAATTATTGTTTTGAGTTATAGACAATTTTTTTTTTGTAAAAATTAATATTTTTTGTTTAATTTTCAATATTTTTTATGCATTATTTTTTGGAACGTATTTACAAAATATTCGTGAAATATTCGCTTGAATTTGGCGAATACGAATATCATGAAAGAGGCGAATATTCGGCGATTCGAATACGAATATTCGTAACATCACTACTCCGTAGTAGAATAGTTCTTTTCAGCCGGAAGCAGTAATCTACTGGCATATTCAATGTGTTTTTCATCGTTTTTCTCCCCCTGCATCAAAACAGCTCCTAGAGCGTAATTACTAGCGTCAGTTCTCAATTGAAATTTTTCATTTTCTTTCACCTGTTGCAATATAGGTGGTGATGTCAAAAGCTTTTTCAATTTCTCGAATGACATTTGCTCCGCTGTTGTCCATTTCCAAATTGCATTCTTTTTGGTAAGGTTCGATAGCGGTTTTGAAACCTCAGCGATATTAGGAATGAATCTACGAAACCAGGAACAAGTCTGAAGAAACGATATGAGATGCTTTATATTTTTTGGCTATGGGCGTTTGAGAATAGCCTCTGTTTTCTCAGGATCCATTTTAAGTCCATTTATAGTTAAAATATGGCCCAAGTACTTGACCTCTGGCTTACAAAAGAAGCAGTTTTCTCTATTTAAATGGAACCCATGCACCCTAAACTTTTCTATTGTTATTTTTAGATCATTTAAATGTGTCTATAGTCTACACATAGTCGTATACTGCCATCTTTTTTGGGTATAAGGACAACTGGAAGTTCCCATGGGGACTCAGTTTCTTCAATTACATTTTTCTCTAACATATCATCAAGTTCATTACGAAGTTTTACTTTCATTGCAGGAGATAGACGATACGGGGCTGTAGCAATTGGCTCGTGATTTCCTGTGTTAATAGTATGCTCAATGCCTTGTATTGGTTTAACAATATTTTCAAAAAATTCTTTTTGTTCTTTTATAAGTTCTTCAAGATTTTGTTTTTGCGCTTTTGATAAATGTGGCGCTTCATCAGCTCTTAAGTGGACATCTATAGAATTCAACACAAAGTATTGATTTACTTGTTATTCCTCATACAACTTCACCTTTTTCAGGGGAGGGAATAGTTCTGAACTTTCTGGAGATTCATATGTTTCTGGCAAACAATCAATAAATATTTTATTAATACTATTTGGCGAGTATTCAGTTTTCATTGGAGAAGTTCTGTTTGGAGTCTTATTAATTTCAATGAACCATGTTAGGAAATCATCTATAGCTTTTTTCGGTTTTGGTGTTTTGGTTTGTTCGTCTATTATTGTTTGATTTATGGGCACTTTTTCTAATGCTGTTGAAGGTTTATTTTTAAACTCAAACACGTTCTGAGGTTCATCTTTGAAGTGCCAAGTTCTCTGTGCTAACGATTCCACATTGTTTCAAAAAATCTATTCCAAGCAGTGTTCTATTGTCTTTAGTTTTTGGCAAACAAATAAACCTTATAAGTTTAAATCTGTATCCAATAATGATATTCGCTATGGTTGATAATACAGTGTCTTTTGATATACTTCCGTCAGCTAATGTAATTTCTGCTAATACTTTTTGAAAATGTGCTCCTTTTTCTTTCAGCTTTAGAAAAAGATAATAGCCAGCGACGCTTGTCCTCGCAGCTGTGTCCATATAGGCCTCTCCGTTCAAACCATTTACATATATAGACACAGTTGGGACATTTCTACCAACCATTGTGGTGTGTAAACTATTAAAATCTAGATCTCTTGGACTTTCTATAGTGTTGATTGTTTTATTATTGCAGGTTGGGCAATTTGATTTGTAGTAACCAGCAGCACAACACCCATAAGAACTCAATTTAACTTCTTCCTTTTTACCTTTTCTTTCCTGCTCAATTCTTTTATAGCAGACTTCCGAAGAATGATTTTTCTTTCTACAATATGTACAGCGACTATTATATTGCGTTTCATTATTTTCGTTGGAAGTTAACTCAATTTCACGTGCTCTACTAAATAGGTCTTGAAAAGATTCAACATTATCTCTGCTAATCTTCTCCCTTATTTGCACATTTATTTGTGAGAATATCATAATTATGATAGTTTTTTCAGAAAGTCTTTCCTTGAGTTGGGCAAATAGTCGTCTTTTCCTACAGACAAAATTACCGGTAGATTCATTTGATTTCTGATTTCGGTAGATTCGTTTGATTTTTGCTTGTACGTGTTAGGGATTTACACAAAAATATTCCCAACCTACCCTAACTTTTTAACACGGTCTGAAAACCCTACAGGATTGGAATGTTCACATCTTCTTTTATTCTTTTGCACACGTCACACCATCCATGTAAAGCTTCATAGTAGTGGTATTGCACACGACACCACAAACGATCCGTTACCAAGTTTAATACATAATTATGCTGCTTTTCCCCTTAAAATCGTTTGAGAATCCCGTTAGTTTGAATACATAGTTATTCATGTATATAAAATTTTGGTAACTTCTTGGGCAGAAAAAAAAACGAATGATAGTCAGTCAATGTTAATATTTGATAGAGTGCGGTCACTTAAATAAAAAAACGAAACTCAACCTAAAGTGTAAAAAAAGGAAGTTTTAAAATGAAAATTTCAAAAGGAATAAACTGAATTAAATTTCAAAGTTCATACATAGTAGTGATTATTCCTATAACCCGCAATAAAACTTAAACAATTCAATAAACACGCAGTACCTAAAACTGTAAAATAAACTGATTTTATTACATACGTTTAAACAATTAAATAGTGTATTTGTCGTACCAGTAAACATTGTCAGTCGAAGAAACACCTTGTTTTGTATAAAGTAAGACAAATGGTCGATCGAAGAGACTAACTTCCCAGTGATAAATAACCTCAAGGTGATCAATAAATTAAAAAAAAAACTTAATAGTGTTTTCCAAATGGATATCGGAATACTATGTGCAGGTCACATTCGTCCATCCATACATGAATTTCTTTCGTCATTATGGCAAACTTTTCAATAGTGTTAAAGACAACTATTACCAAGATGTTAAGTGTATGATCGAAATGGAAAACTAAATTTACGCTTGAATATTGATTAAACAATAAACCTTGCAATCCCTGAAAAAAACGAGATTTTGCCTAAAGAAAAGTGACCGTACATAAAAAGAAATAAACAGTAGTAAATATTTTCTAAATGCTAAATAAAAATCAAAATAAAACCAAGATATGTGCTGTGCATACAGGTGTTTATATTGGTGTATAACAATTGTTTCATACCGTCCGTATGCTTAAACATACCTGTGTCGATTATCATAACCTCTTCAGTCGAGTTAAGTCAAAATCGAGATAAGATATAAACATACATCCGTCCATATGAAAAATCGTGAACTTGCCATCAATAAAAAAAAGAAGAGAACAAAACTTAAAACGACTATAAATCCAATAAGACATTAACAAAAGAACAAAAAAAAAACTTTAAATCTTTTACCACAACAACCTACATTAATTATCTATAACAAAATCATTATAAACGAATTCCCAGCGAAACTACAGAGACAAAAGAAAAATAATGACAACATAAAGAAACAAAAACAAAATTACAACAAGCAAAAACTACTACAACTGAACAAATAGCAACAAAACTATCAACACAGCCTAGCGAAAGAAGAGGAGAATTCACCGACTGATGAAAACATCGACGGCAGTTATTTAGTAAGTAATTTTAAGATGTAGAGTAGAACATAAGAGTATCTATCAGTTAGTTAAAGGAATGTAATCATTGACCAGAGGAAGTTATTTTCTTGTATTAATTTCTTTCGTTCCTTTATGAAATCCTTCCTGCAATGATCACATTCGCTTAATCCCCATTTTTGTAGTACACACAGAAAAAGCTAAAACTCCCCTTTACAATTAGTGAACGTAATCTCTCAATTAAACCATTCCTTAGTAAAAGTGGTTATAAATTTTTCTTTGATCACATACATTCATAAAAGTCGTTCTAGTTTTTTCTGTATAGTTACCAATTAGTTACCACCATTTCCCTATTATATTGTCATATTGTAATCAACTTAAAGGAGTGCCATCGCTGACCAGAAGGATTTCTCTTGTATTTTTCTTTTGTTGTATAAGTCATTGCATTAAATCCTGCCTCCAACGATTGCATTCATTTAGGTCAAATACATTTTTTATATTGAATATACATATGTAAAACTACTAACCCAAATCAAAATAATATTCAATAAAACAAATAATACTTTTACCATGAAATTTTAAATTTTTCGTTCCCTGAGAAAGGAAGGTTGTCAGTGGTAGTATGTGGAAGTGAACAGTGAGTATTAACGAATGTGACGTCACCATCTAGTCACTACAATTGTACGAAATTGATTAAGTTGCTACAAACTCTATTGCCTTTATTAATTTTATGTATATTGTGGATTTAGTTTATTGGCAACTATATATATAATTTGCTATGCTTACGCGGCGATGAAATTCGGGTCGAGAACCACACCACAGTTGCTTGAGCTAGCCGTTTTCACCTAATATGCCAACGATTCGTAATTTTCAAGAAATCATATCTTTTAATTATTTCAAGATTGCCTATAATAAAAACCGCGCGTAACATACGTTGTTGTTGTACATGTTTTTAAACAGGTTTTTATATTTGTGTCATAATTTACATTCTGATTTTTCTGTTTTAAATTAGACCGCAGAAATCACACATGTAGTCAACTTTTTTGCGGGTGCCGTCGCAAATTTCAATATTTGCACGTAATTATTATTTGAACTGAAAATGTGTATAAGTCGGAAGTTATTATTATTCGGTTTAAGTTCAAATAATTTAATTAATGTAAACTCAAATTATTTTTAAGAGTGCAAAAAAGTTGAATACATGTGTGGTTTCTGCGGTCTAATTTAAAACTGAAAAATCAGAATGCAAATTATGACACAAATATAAAAACCTGTTTAAAAACATGTACAACAACAATAGCTTGATTTATCGTAGGCGGCGCTTACGTACAAGCAAAAACCAATAAAAATAAAGCTGAAAGTCCATAACACGCGTTACACACGGTAACGCGTTATAAGCGGCTGTTAAAAAAGTAGAATCAGTGTAAATATATGTGACGAGTTACATAGGATAAAGCGTAAAACTCTTGACGCGAAAAGTAGGTTTACTTTCTACTTTTGTATGCGTCGCATGCGCCATGAAAAATGACAGCTGTTTTTGATAGCCAGAGATGACAAATTATATTATATTTTCAATGTTATCGATAAATATGTTTGTATGGTGTATTATTTTTTTTTTAATTTTTTTAGTCTTTAATAAAAAAACCATATCGCAATAGAGTTTTCAAGAATAAAATACATTAAAATTTATTTTTTAACACAATTCTTTAATCAACAAATTTTCATTTTATTTATCGATTAATTTTATGTAATAAGTTTCATCTCTGTTATGTTTATTTATTTTATCAATTTATCTTTATAATTTATTCTATATTGTACTGACACAATTAAATTTACATTAAAGTCAAGAAGAGCCGACAATCTATTGGAATAGCTCTCGCTGAGTTAAAAAAAAACACTCACTTCCCGTTCCAAATACAAGGGACGCACCCAAAACCGTCTCGTTTTATTTTGGAGCTTTGAGTATGCTCTTGTTGCACAAAATATTATATTTATAAACTCAATAAATTCCACAAATTCTTTTAACATTTCAATTAACATTTTTGCAAAAATTATTTTTATTTGATAAAAATATTTACATTACAGCTGATCAAAACATAAACATTGGCGCACAAAAAGCGTTGCATGTAACTTGAATTTAGAAAGGCGTCTAAAGTATGAAACACACAAAACGCGCAACGCACGAAACGCGTGTTATGGAATTTCAGCTTAAGAGTTGGAAAATTGGAATAAAGAATCAGAAGGTGAAATCTGTTCGGCTCACCATATTAATAAAAGAACTCATATTCTATTTCCTCATAAAATTTGGCTAAATAGCTGATGTTTCATTAATACTAGTATCCACGCTCAAACGTGGTAAAAGCGAACAAAGGACGCTAATGATGACAGCGTAGCGGCTGTCGAAATTAGTAGTACTAATCCGTTCTGCTAGTCTGATTAGATATTCTAAACTAGCTTTGAATTTAAATTAGATTCCAATATCGAATAAATAAAGAATACAGTAAACTTTTCCACTCGTTTATAATGTATTTTAAATGTCTCTTAGTATAAGTAGTATAATTCAAGTAAAATAATTCATTTATAAATATTTTAAATACAGCTGCGATACACTATTATTTTTCAAATATTTGATGCAAAACACCATACAATTCCGATACATCAGTTTGTATGAAGAAAGTATAAACAGTATTTTCGTTCTTTATTTTTAACACATAATCGTCAGTGTTACATTAAAATACTTATGTACCTTTATTTATATATTAAATCATGCTGGAGTAGATTTCATTTTAAAATGTATGCGTTTATTGTATGAAATACATTAACCCATTATGAGTGAAATGGAAATTTAAGCATTTTCGCCTGGCTTTTTACGTAAAAACACCAGTATCTTAAAGACTGGACAATATAGCGGTACTCAATATTTTATTTTATAGGGAACCTTCCAAGCTTTCATTTGGTGTATATTTGTAAGCTGTCATTTATTAAACATGAAAGTTATGTAACTTCTAATATTAATTTATGTACCAGATTTGCAAAATATTTCGTAAAAATTCGAATTAAACAGAATCTCTAGTAAGTGACGCCGTGGTGCGAAATATCATAGAAGACAAAATCTTTGTGTCCGCTGTTTCAGTAAGTAAGCGATATATCGTATTTCAAACGTTTTGACTTGTTGTGTGGTGGGTTGTCTTCAGCTTAAAAACATATTTTTCCTGATGTCAGATATGTCGGCATAAAAGGTTCACTGGGTTTCTTTTGCTGTCGACACACGTACTTTCGGTCCTAAGTAGGGCAGAAAGTCTCCACAAGATGCCGAATTCGTATTCGAAGACGGTCCATATGAGTGGTTAACAAGAAATCGAACCTCTTTGTCTGAGAAAATTCTAAAAACTTTGCCGAAACTCTACGAATTCTGACGAATCTTTTAAGGAATTTTCGACATGTCGCAGAAAACTCGGATCTAAAATTAGAAACTTATCAGAAATGTCGTATAAAATTCGAAAATTAAATCAAAATATTGTAGCAGTAAAGAGGAAATTTTTTTCAGCAAGCTACGAAATGTAATTTCGTGAGTGCGTGAAAATTACATTTTAAAAATCACGCACGATCACGCACGGTACTTAATTGGTAAATCACGCTCACGCACGATTGCGTGATTATTTTGTAATTTAATCACGATCACGCGTGAGTCACGCGTGAATCACGCCTGACACGAACAATTCACGACATTGGCACATCCCTACTTATTACCACTTTTTTTCTAATTTACACCACTGTGCGTAGTTTGTATACGCTCTTTGACGTGTATTGACCATAGCAACAAACCGATCACGTTCAAACTTCACGATATGATTTCTACTAGGGATGTGCAAATGTCGTGAATTTTTCGTGTCAGGCGTGATTCACGCGTGACTCACGCCTGATTGTGATTAAATTAAAAAATAATCACGCAATCGTGCGTGAGCGTGATTTACAAATTAAGTTTTACTTTTCGGTTATATTTATTTATTGTATCTTCAATAAAATTGAACTAACAATAAGTAATCAAATCTTAACTCTAAAATTTTAATTTTTAAGTCCAGCCAGTGCCAGACAAAAATATTTGCTTCAGCGATTGGTTGTTTACGTCTCTCGTGTTCGGCTGAGAGCAAGAGTGTCCCTCCTTCTCAGCCGAGTGTGGCCTCTAATTAATGATGTTTCGGGCTAGGGGATTTGGGTGCAACTCAAGTCTTTTTATGTAGCTTGTCACGTGTTTAGAAAACACTGTCTTAACCGGCGGCACATCTAGGTCATTATGAATTCGCTTGTTTCTGACATACCATGGGGCTGCTGTATTCGAACGGAGTATTTCATTTTGTTGCCTTTGAATTTTTCTACATTTGATGCCGAGGCAGTGCCCCATAACTGGATTCCGTAGGACCATATTGGTTTTAGAATGGAGTTGTATAGAAGAAGTTTACAATCTAGGCTTAGAGTAGAGTTCCTTCCAATGAGCCAATTTATATAAGCTGCTTTTAATTTCAATTGGGTCACTTTTGCATTTATGTGTGACTTCCATGTTAGACGACGATCAAGATGAACACCGAGATATTTTACTTCAGTGTGTTGAGGTATAGTTTGGTTATTTATTTGTATGGCTGGGCAGGTTTCTTTGCACAATGTAAAAGTAATGTGTAGACATTTTTGTTCGTTAATTTTTATCCGCCATTGTTCCAACTGGGGTATATAATCTAGCAAATTGCGGTTGGCTTCTTGATGGCTTTTGTGAACACTTAGAAAAGCTGTATCATCAGCGAATGTTGATATGTGTATGTTACTGCTTACCGGCAAGTCAAAGGCATACATCAGATATAATACAGGACCGAGTTTGCTGCCTTGAGGAACTCCGGCTTCAATGGGTTGCGGAGGGCACAAATTAAGTACCGTGCGTGATCGTGCGTGATTTTTAAAATGTAATTTTCACGCACTCACGAAATTACATTTCGTAGCTAGCTGAAAAAAATTTCTGCTTTACTGCTACAATATTTTGATTTAATTTGCGAATTTTATACGACATTTCTGATAAGTTTCTAATTTTAGATCCGAGTTTTCTGCGACATGTCGAAAATTCCTTAAAAGATTCGTCAGAATTTGTAGAGAGTTTCGGCAAAGTTTTTAGAATTTTGTTAGATGAAGGGGTTCGTTTTCCTGTTAACCACTCATATCGACCGTCTTCGAATACGAATTCGGCATCTTGTGGAGACTTTCCGCCCTAGTTCGGACCGAAAGTACGTGTGTCGACAGCAAAAGAAACCCAGTCAACCTTTATGCCGACATGTCTGACATCAGGAAAAATATGTTTGTAAGCTGAAGACAACCCAGCACACAAAAAGTCAAAGCGTTTGAAATACGATACATCGTATTTATTCTATGATATTTCGCACCACGGCGTCACTTACTAGAGATTCTGTTTAATTCGAATTTTTACGAAATATTTAGCAAATCTGGTACATAAATTAATATTAGAAGTTACATAACTTTCATGTTTAATAAATGACAGCTTACAAATATACACCAAATGAAAGCTTGGAAGGTTCCCTATAAAATAAAATATTGAGTACCGCTATATTGTCCAATCTTTAAGATACCGTTGTTTTTACGTAAAAAGCCAGGCGAAAAATGCTTAAAATTCCATTTCATTCATAATGGCTTAATGGCTTTGAAAATATTGAAAGTATTTCATACAATAAACGCATACATTTTAAAATGAATTCTACTCCAGCATGATTTAATATATAAACAAAGGTACATAAGCTTTTTTAATGTAACACTGACGATTATGTGTTAAAAATAAAGAACGAAAATACTGTTTATACTCTCTTCATACAAACTGATGTATCGGAATTGCATGGTGTTTTGCATCAAATATTTGAAAAATAATAGGAATTCTAACTTTTTTAAGAATTTGTTGTAGTTCACAACTATGTGTATTGAGCGTTACTCGTTTTTAGCATGCTTCAATATTCAGTTTAATTAAGAAAATAACGGCGTATGGTTGCAGTTCTAAATATTTAAAAGTTTTGCGAACTTTGGTAAATAGTTTAAATTGCAAAAAGTTCGATCAATCAATAATAATGTATTGTAGTTTTTTAATTTAATTGAAATTTTTTAGTATGTAAATAAGGAGTTTATACTAAAACTTATCGAAGATTATACATCTGAATTGTTTTAAATTCAAAATATAGTGGATTCTAAAAAATATTAAATTCGTAAGAAAATATATTGAGCATTACGCTAACAAAATTCTTAAATATAACTATCTATACATTTTAGGGTGGTAAAAAAAGTTAACACCAGCGGAAGGGCAGAAACGATATGGAGAGCATTATCCGTTCAGAAATTTCTAATTTGGTTCAAAAACTGAAATTTTAAATATAAAATATCTCTTTTTTAAGAGCTAACATTGAAAAAATAAGTAAAAAAATTTTTCAAGTTAAATGGTTTTATTGTAATGAAACATAATAATGATGCAGATAATGCACTAAAAGCTAAAAAATAATTACGTAGTACCAGGTGCCAAAGGCGCTTTTCTTGGTTGCTACTTAATTCTCCAAAACACCTCCGATATCTTTCAAACTTGGAATTTTTCTTATCGAAGCCAATATAAAACTCTGTACCGAATTTCATAACTCTAGAATAACTCCTCTATTTTTGCCCACTTTCGAACCACTGTGGGGCGTTCAAAAAAATTTTTTTGTACTACTATTGACTCTAGAAATAATTATCAGTAATTTGATCTAAAAATTTTTAGCGTAAGTGTGTTTTCCCTTTTCTAAAAAATGGACTCATCTTCCAAAGATTGTAAATTTCGCACAATTTGAAAATGTTGGAGTAACGGCTTCCAAATAAACTATAACTATTAGTCTTCTTTTGTTTAAAAAAATCAATTCCTCTTCTTTCCCCATTCTTGGCTCCTTCCATAAAAGAATGGACTCATACCGTAGAGAGTCCCTCTTTGGAACAATTTAGAAAATCGGCTCGTTCCAACTAAAACTGTTAAATAAGCTTACTTTAGATAAAAATAGAGGTTCATTTTGGTCCAATCTCATTTACTTTTATCCGCCTATGTGTATTTTATATACCATTGGGTACAAATGATATAATATGGCATCATTCTAAAAACAAAACACTTTCGTGTCAACGTAAAAGAAAATTGAAATTTATTAAAAATATTTAAGAACAAAATTGGATTCTTAAAGTCTGAATCGAAAAACATGTACCGCAAGGGTTAAACTTAACTAATTGACATGAAACTTTTTTAGGGTAGATTTTAATAAATACCCATCGATTTTGACCATGAAACGTAAAGAAATTCAACTTTTATTTTATTTGTTTAAAATTTTATTTATTTTTCTAGACTCGCGGTTGTACTCACTGATTTTTAAATTTTAATATTTGTTGAAACATATGTAATACTTAAGGTATGTTCACACTTATCAAATATTTGCCGAAAAAAAATGTGACCAACAGACAAGGTAAAATTGTATCTCCTTTAATTTCAATATTTTTTTTTAAATATGGGTTCGCAGTTATTAAAAATAATATAAAAATAGATTTTTGTAGCATAATTAACTTTATTTTGTGATATAAAAACCAAGTTAAGTCTCACTAACCCTTAGCAAAAGTAGTGGTTACGTTTTTTTGGGCAAATATTTGGCAAGTGTGAACGTACCATTACTCACTTTAATCCCCATTTTATGAAAACATTTACTGTCTATTTCTCAACAGGGTGGCGGCAACTTGGTGCAAACTATAAGGCGCAGTTACAGTCTAAGCGATCTTTCAGAACCTGATATTCATCGAACTCAAGATGAGGTATTATATTTAGGTATTTCACAAGATTACAAATTTATATATATATTATTACATAAAGATCGATGATGTCGTAACTATGCGGCCCCAGCAAAGACTAATACGTCAACGCTTAAATACACCGGTTGGGCGGTCCATTTCTAGCAATCGTCATTCTACTGGTATGTACTTTACTGAAGTGGATGTTGCTGCAAAAGGGGCAGGCGATTTCAAGTACGTGTTAAAGTAGATACATATTTCTGTGGTTTTCTTCAATATCCATTTTTGTCGATTTTGAGTTATTGATGCCAAATTACATTATTTTATATGCTCTTTTACATGGAGCAAAAATTTTGCCAACAACATGGACCCATTCCGAAATTTTTTCTAAAAACAACGCAACTTCTTAATTCATTCAAATATTTTTCAGCTCTAATGAACTAAATAGACTTACAATTTGTATTTTGTCTTTGTATTTATTTGTTTAGTGAGTCTAGCACAACAAGATTAAGATCTTATAAATTAAAGTGCTAGTGAGAATGCACAATATTACGGATTCATATTTAGATCACATTCGTATAAATCAACAATTAATTACATTTAAATTTGATTGTTATTTCTTGATACAAAACTATGAAGATAAAATAAAAAAACTATAATATAAAGTTATCGATTAAGAATCAAAACCATTAATCAAGAAATTAATTATACATTAAGAAACAAAATAACGAAAAATAACGAAAGTTAACGAAAATACGTTAGAAGCTCATTTCTAAACCCTTTTTCGTTGCTAATAGTTTGATTGTGTCCTGGCAATTTATTGCCGTTAAAAAAACACATGCGTTGTTACTGTTGAACACATTTCCCAATCATTTTTTCTGGTTACCCAGCAAAAACTTTGCTTATTTTTAGGCAAAAAAGTATATGAGGATTTAAGTGGTAAGTACTTACAATTTGACTCTATAACTGCTTAGTTTTGTTTGAGAAGTACAAAAAATAAGGGGAACCCCTTACAAATGTATTTACATTGTCACCGCAATTAACTAGTTATTATATATATAGTAGGGTATTCATTTTAATCGACCTATCAACTGTTCGATTAATCAATTAATCGAAATTAACGGTTTTAAATTACTCGAACAATCGAGTAAAACTTTTATTATTCGAGTTAATCGGAAAATTTTTGAATTACTCAGCTTTTGGTAAATTTTTATGGAGAAAAATAAAACAAATCAAGTTTTTTCGCGTTTTTATATATTTTAATAATAAAAACAAAAGAAAAACAATATTTCTACATAAATTAAATAATAAACTGATCATTTAAAATAGTTTTTGTACTATTCAAATGTTTCGGTTTGAGAAAATTTTGCGCAAGGAATTATTTAATAATCAGCCTGTTCACAGGATCCGATACGGAATTGGATTGGAAACAGAATTCCAATCCAATTCCAATTGTGAATGGGTTCATGAAAACGTAACGAAATTGGTTTGTTCAAAAAGTGATTATTTTCGATCAAAATTCAGAATATGGTTTAAGTTGTATATTTAGTGATGTAGAAGATGGGAAAATATGTTCTGGCGATTAAATGCAAAAATTAAAGGGCTCCTGAGCTCCAGTTCATGGACAATTAATTCCGTTTATGAACGGAAATGTCCCCAATTCAAGTACAAAAGCTTTTCATGAACGCAACCAACCGGTTTTGTAGAGAAAATGATGTCAAACCAATTCGTATTGGATTCTATGAACAGGACGAATATTCAGAACTGTTTTGTATTCAATGCGGAATAAAAATAATCAGATTGGCACAGCATTGTTGTTATAAATATTTACTTGCAGCAACAAAGCTTTTATAACTCCGAACATTTTCATTTCGCATAGAGAACGGAACAGGACAATTCGTTAAATAATCGAACAAAATAGACACATTTAGTCCTAAAAAAATAATGCTTTTTATTAATTTCATAGAAGATATTTTTTTTCGATTGAAAATTGCTCCTATTATTAAGAATGATCTTTGACTAATCGTTGACGCTGGAGAAATTGAGAAAAGGTGAATTAAAAAGCATTTCCAATTTATTTGATGAATTCTTTTTTTTCTAGATCCCTAAAGTAATATTTTATATGACAAAAGTAATTTTTGCTCTTTGATTTTGTGAATGATTTTAATTTTTCGTTTAATTTCGCTGTTAGATTACATTCGATACATATTTTAATACGAAAAATTTAGTTATGTAGTTGCTCTCGAAATATCTTCTTTACTTAAACTGATTTTTGTTTGATGGTTATATTTCCGAATTTAAGTTGGCTTCTTTCTCCATATTATTGTTACATATTTCATTATGAAACTTAATTCTTTAATCATGTGGTTGCTTAGTATAAAATAACGTTCGATTGCATGGCAAATTTCATATAATTTAAAAAATGTTGCCAGCTTTTATTAAGAAATCTGCAAAAATTCATTCAAAAAAATAATATTTGCATACATTTTTTTAGTCGAGTTATTCGATTAATCGACCAATTAATCGAATACATTTTTACTCAAAATTGAAATTTTTTGTTTGATCGAACATTATATGACTTCAATTATTCGATTAATCGAGCAAACATTATTCGAGTGAATACCCTAATATGTAGGCAAAAAAGGATTTAAGTTGTAAGTACTTACATTTTGACTCGATAACTACTTAGTTTTGTTTGAGAAGTACAAAAAATAAGTGGTACCCATACAAATGTATTTTCATTGTCACCGCAATTAACTAGTTATTATTGGCTTCCTTGAAGTTAAAAAATAACTATTCAAATAGACAAATTAAAATTAAAACAAAAAATTACGCATTATGTTTTATTTATATTTTTTTTTCAATTTTATTTTATTTTTTTATTTTAATTGTTTTGACCCAGCTAGGATACGGCGCTGTGCTCCTCAGCTACTGTGTACTTATAAGTTTAAGAGTCAAAAATTGGTTTGCATATACCAACACATGTTGACTCAAAAAGTGGTTGTCTACTTATTTTATTAATACATATCAACAAATTGTAACTACTTACAGATAATGATAAAAATATGTACTAATTTTATTAAAAGCTAAGTAGCAGATGTAATTTGAAGCATAGCAATAAAATAAATAAGTACCACTCATTACCTTGTGAACCATTAATAAAGTACGATTACAAAAATTACAAAAGTTTTTGCTGGGTATTGTTCAGTTAATAAAAACTCATAGTGACTTGTGCGCAAGCATTTTTCATATAAAAAAATCTTGTGTGCTTGAAGAAGCAACTGTTATCGACATAAGCTTTTTACTGAACACACTTTTAGTGTCCTTGGCAAATTGTTTTTTTAATTATTCTCTAGGATCTTACCCTTAGGAAATTTTTGCCTGAAATTTGTACACAAACTACTTACCACATACATATGTTTACACGACTGTCCATAAAAAAGTTTGATAAAAATCACAGAGTTCGTAGTATCAAAAATAAAGTATTTCCGCTCTCCTGAAAAAATTGGTTTGTAGACATATGCGCTTATTCAAGAAAACCACCTATTTATGAATTTTTGCAAGAGAATACTATTGCCAGGTAGCCTTACAGCTACAGCAAATATAATAACATTTATTCTAACTGTTCAACTATATGCGTGAAAGCTTCTATGTTATATGTAAATTTTGAGCTTTTTCTGCAATAGAGTTATAACTAAAAATATATGGTTTCTGAGTAATGATTTCTGAGTTAATAAAGCAGAAATAAGCGTCATATCGTTCATATTGTGTAAAAATTTTATACAAATACATATTATACAGAACTGTTTAGAGAAAAACAATTTATTTTTACCATTAAGTTGTTAGTAAATTCAAAACTTCAAACTCATTTTCTGTAAAACAACCTTTTTTAGTTATAACTCTATTGCAGCAAGGGCTCGATATGTATGATAGAGAAAACATGACGATTGAAATGTGCTGTGTTCTTAGGCCACCTTGTAATGTATTCGACTTGTTTACTTATTACATTTAAAACAATACATGGTGATATTTTAGCTATAACGTGAGATCTTCTGATGATATCAGTTCCGGATATTCCAGCGCCGAGCCGATTTCGAGTGGCTTAAGTCGTACGTCTTCTATGACTAATACTTCTAAATCAAGATTGAAAACTAAGCGATCAGAGGTAATTATTATTTTTTTAATTCTAGATTCTATCCATACATTTACAGTTAGACTGCCTATGTAGGCTGCATATATCTTTAACATTTCTGTTTTAATTAAAATCAAGTCTGAAATTTTCTGCTACATATTAAATCTAATGTGGTTTTGATTTAAACAAATGGTTTTTCAACGTTTATACAAAAATAAAAAATTTGCAACAAATTCTAAAACAGCTTGAAATTGCGATCAATATGAAAAGACAAAGTTTATTACGACTTATTGGTTTTTGTTGATTCAAACTTAAAAACATCAATTATTTTCAGCATGTGCTATCAACTCTAGTATTGGATAGGTTGGAAATAATGAAGAACCATTAAACTAATGCGGTCATTGGCGAAAAATTAAGTTTGTTGCTAAAACAAACAATTCAAGATTTTTTAAACAAATGCGATCGACGCAAGGAGGTACACCACCTGAACACCTTAATGGTGTGGAAGAAGAGTTGGTGTGACGTGTTCCGAACCTTTTTAAAGTATCCAAAGTACCAATCATTCAAAAATTAATTATGTCTTTGTATCGCTTATTTTCTTATTACGTAAAGCAGTTTTTTGACATTTGCTTCAAAATGACAAAAGTACATTAATAGTTATAACTGCTTATGCAATGTCTATCCATAAATTATAAAAATTATTATGAATAGGCAGTGCATAACTTTTCGGAATACAGCCGTTAATGTACAATAGGGTGCCCTATACTTAACAATGTGAACCGATTCTCGCTCTCGGCTCAAGAAGAAGTCATAAAAACTAATATTTTGTTAACCAGTTCGTCACCTCATTATTAGTTTACCGCATGTACCAACAATTTCGGAATAGAGAAAAACGAGAAAGAAGATTTACATGAAGTTTTCTCAAAATATACCCGATAGAATTTTTTTTGCATTTTCACCACTGCACAGTCTAAGATTTGGCCAATCTACGTGGAAAAAAGTAATATTTTTAACTTTGATTTTTTTCTAAATTATAGGCAAATATAATAAACAACATCGTACCCAATGAGAAACTGTAAACATTTTATGAAATTTTTCAATATTGCACTAACAACTGTGCTCAGAACAATAATCTTTTTAAGAGATTTATAAAAAATAAAACTTCATACATTTATGTACATTAGACCACCCATATATGCAAGTGTTACTTTTTCGCTTCCCGGAATACGAAGAGCGCAAAAACTAATTTCCAAAGTACACACCGAGGGCATACAGTTTAACTTAGCTATATCTCTTAAACTAAAAGTTTATAGCGATTAAATTGCATAAACTTTTTTCCGGTAGTAAAATAAGAAACATGTTCTTCATGTTTTTAGCCCATGGTTGACCATTAGCAGTTTTTTTGACGGATAAATTTTGATCTCCTAAATGCAGACAGAGTGGAGCGGCTTATACTATAGTAACTTATTTTTTGCAATTTGTTCGGTAAGCCTTTTAGTTTTCAGGGCACTATTGGAAATTTTTGGTCGGTTTAGACTTCAGAAACTTATTTTTTGTGCACTTTGTAATTTTTACTCCACATTCAACTAAAAATGAGCAACACTTTTGCACATTTGGCGTTGTTTTGGAGTTAAGTATGGGGCATATATATTTTGTAAATCGTCTTTCAGAATCAATCAGATATCAAGCGTCCGTTTTGCTATCATCAATTTTGATATATTTTTTGTAAAAGAAATATATCTTTTTAAAAATAAAATAAATAAAAACAGAAATCATGTAAAATATCAAGTTTCATCAATATTTACTTTTTATTCCATGTAAATTCTAGGCAGTTCACAACAGAGTTCTAAAATGTATCTTAATATAACGACGTTTCAATTTTAGTTTTTTATTGTGGGTTGGCAAATTTGTTGTTTTTGTTTTGCATGTAAATGAAATTTACTACCAGATGACAATTTTAAACGTCCAAGAAGATTGTTTTTTTCAATGCGGCAATCCATATCCATATACAGTACTTTTCGCTTATAGTCACAACCTTTAGTTGCACAAAAATTGTGGACTATATCGCTAATGTAACTATAAGCCTAATTTTCATATATGACATTCGGAGGCATATAACCAAATTCGCATACAAAAGTTAATAACAAGGTATTACATCACTGGTACAAAACACTAAAGGCAATATATTCTTGTGGTGGAGTGTTGGTGACAGGAATACTAAACGAATCAATGCTTTCATAGTAACTTTATAAATGGTTTGTGGCTTCAATAAGTAAACAATTTAGTAAATTTTTCGATTGTGACTATAACGCAAATGTATGTATGAATTTCTGTCTTTGTGAACCGAAGATAGATGACATACATATATGCCAAATGTGCTTATATCGCTAATTGGACTATAACGTGAATATTTTTTTTTGAAATTTGGTAATGGAAGCAATAAATACAGATAAAATGGACTATATCGATAATGTGATTATAAACGGTAGTGACTATAAACGAAAAGTACTGTATTATATAAAAATGAGGTGTATGTTTGTTTGCTTGTTTGCAGATTTTTGTTACGGCATCACGCCTAAACGGCTGAACCGATTTAAATGAAATTTAGTACATAGATAGATATGTGGTCCACAATTAATATAGGATATACATGTTTCAAGGATTTTGGACCGGGAGGGGATAAATGGGTCAAAACATTCCCCTATACATAACTCTGGCATTTGTCATTTGTTACGGCATCACGCCTAAACGGCTGAACCGATTTAAATGAAATTAGGTACACAGATAGATATTTGGCCCACAATTAATATAGACTGCATCTGTTTCCCGAATTTCGGACCGGGAGGGTATAAAATGAATCAAAACCTCCTCCTACGCATAATTGTCATTTGTCAAACGATTTTGAAAATTCTTTATTGGTTTGAAAATGTTTGCTTTCCTTTAGGTCCTATAATTTTTTTTTCGAAATCGGTGGGTATATTTGAATGCTTAAATCTGTCATTCGTGAACAGCACATTTTTGTTACGGCATCACGCCTAAACGGCTGAACCGATTTATATGAAGTTTGGTACACAGATAGATATTTGGTCCACAATTAGTATGGGCTATATTTATTTCCCAGATTTTGGACTGGGAGGGGATAAAATAGGTCAAAGCATCTCCATACACATAACTCTGTCATTTGTTACGGCATCACGCCTAAACAGCTGAACCGATTTAAATGAGATTCGGTAGACAGATAGATATTTGGCCCGTAATTATTATAGACCATATTTGTTGCCCGGACTTTGGACCGGGAGGAGACAAAATGGGTCGAAACGTCCCCCTGCGCATAACTCTGTCATTTGTCAACCGATTTTCAAAATAATTTATATTGTTACGAAATGAAAAATGAAGATTCAAATATAACGACATAAAAATAACAGCTGTGATGGTAATCTGTATTTGGTACCACTAAATACAACACTGCCTATGTAATGTCAATAAAATCAAAACCTGGCAACCAAGTACCACAATTAAACTTGGCATCACTCGACAACTGTCAATAGAATTCCAAATAACGGAAAATGGAAGTTTCCGGAATCTTCAGGAAACGGTAGCTAGAACTTACAAGATTATTCGAGACTGCTTAATTGCAATTACAAACAGTGACATTAAACTTAAACAACATCAGCTGCAAGAGATGTAAACTTGATAACAGCGTAATTTGTTTAAGTTGCAAACATTACGGTATGTGTGCGTGCGAAGATAAACAAACAGAAGAAAAATCTCATGCATCTACACATCCACATACACTAGACCATGGCAAGACCAAATGATCATGCCGTATACTTAAAGATAAAAAGAGACAACTACATTCCAGAAAGTTAGCGAAGTTACCAGAAGGTTTTATAATCGACTATATAAGGGGAGGCTGCCAGACGACATGGATAAGTGTCTTTTTAAACTTAGCCGAGTAAACATCGCCAAGAATAGTTAGTACATCGCGTTTAGTTGTACGTGTTTTTAAAGTAATAAATAAAGTGTTACTCAGAATTTATTTGTAAAATAAATATCCGTGTTTTATTTTATTGCAATTCAACGAATCTTGTGAAAATAATAAAACCGTTTTTATGTAAAGGACTAAAAACGTAACAATATTTTAAAAAGATTTGTTTCCTAAAATCGGTGGGTATATTTGACCCCAAACACCCTCCCCCCTCCACAATGCTTGACTCTGTCATTTGTGCACCGATTTTGGAATTGTTTTTTTTTCTTTGAAAGGTTTTGCTTGCAGCTCGGTCCCATAAGTTTTTTGTCTGAAAATGGGGTTGGGCGGAGGTTGGGGAATTCGGTCCTCAACGCATAACACTCTCATTTGTCAACCGATTTTAATTTCTTTTTTATTTTGAAGGAGTTTGCTTGTAGCTATGTTCCATAATTTTTTCCAAAAACAGTGGGGAAGTAATCCACCCCTCTCCCCAACCATTCCTTAACTCCATTTTCAAAATTCCGATTTTCAAATTTTTTTTAAGGTTATGCTTGCAGTTGGCTCCCATATTTTTTTTACATGGGTGTGGAGATGGTGGATATAATTGCTCGACCGATTTTGAAAATATTTTATTTGAAAGTACATAAAAGGTTTGGTACTATAAAACTGCGTTCGGACTCCCTATTTGTAGGCAAAAATACCATTTGATCTCGAAAAAAATTTCGTGCGTTTTGTAATCTGTTCCATAAGAACGTTGCATTGAAATTGTTTTTTTTTTGCAGAATTATGTATATTTGTCAGTTTTTCCTCCTGGCTATCACAAGACTGCATCTTCTGAATCGATATATGTATTTAGACGTCCGCAAGTAGGAGTTAATGTGTACTACTATGGCTACTTTATATAATAAAACCATCGCTATATGCATAATAAGAAAACTTTAAAGTGTGGTTGATTCTTTCTTTAGTTATTTCTTTTTTTACGCCTTAACGGCTAAACCGATATAGACCCAATTCAAACTGAATGTCATATTTTCCATTTTGTTAAGACGCTGTTTTATGCATAGACTCCTCGGTTTTATGCTTGGAATATCGCTCAAAGACAATGAAAACGTAGAAAAGTTGGTAAAATAGTCGAAAACTGGCCAGGAGCTAGATCAGGAGACAATACCGGTCGTGTATATAAAGGGACCAACATGTTTTTCTGATCTCAAAACTATTGAGGGCTATGAATGCCATACTTTTCGAGAAGCATGAGTGGTATTGCTACTAATGGAAAACGACAGTCAATGGGAATTAGCTATGCAGGAATCTGCTTTATGTTCTTCTCCAAGCAAAATGAGACCTATTTGCTATTTTGATTGCAATGTGTAGATTATCAAAACCTTTGAATCTTTGGGAGCGATATAAGAATGATTTATCCGAGGACACTCTTCGCCGAAAACAGATAAACAATGCAGAACTTACTTTTGACCAAACGATATATAATGAGGCTCTCATAAGTATTGGTCACAAGGTGATTGCTATGGTAGGAAAAGATGTAAGTCACTTTGGTATTACACGGTCAAATCGATTGGAAAGTGTGGCTGATGAGTTGTCAAGAGAACTTAACTACAATACTTCTGCGTTAAATGCTCAAATTGAGGAGATGTTGCCAAAATTAATACCTGAACAAAAAAGAGTTTTGATCAAGTTCTAAGCGAAGTCAATAAAGGAGATGGAGCTTTATTATTTTTAGATGCACCGGGAGGCACTGGTAAAACATTCGTCTTAAATCTTTTGTTGGCACAAATTCGTAAAGATTCTATTATAGCTCTAGCAGTAGCGTCTTCGGGTATAGCTGCAACTCTTCTTAATAGTGGTCGGACGTCGCATTCCGCTTTTACATTACCAATAGAGCTAGCAGAAATTGAATCTCCAACGTGCAATATAACCAAAAATAGCGCTCGTGGTCTATTGCTCCAAAGATGTAAATTATTGGTATGGGATGAATGTACTATGTCCCATAGACATGCAGTATAGGCATTAAACCGAAGTATGCAAGACATCAAAAGCTTTGATAAGATAATGGGAGGAATGGTCGTATTACTTGCTGGGGACTTTCGACAAACTTTACACGTAGCCTGCTTAAAAGCTTCACCCTTATGGAACAAGGTTTCAAAAATTAGTTTGACAGCTAATATGCGAGTAGCTCTTTTAATGACCATGAAGCTGGAGCTCATGCCACTGAGCTGCTTAAGATTGGAAATGGCCAAGTTTCGAGAGATGTAAATGGAGAGATTTCGTTTCTCAAGGGATTTTGTAAGTTAGTGCTTCAGGTTTTCTTCAGGTTCTTCCAAAGTTTATCCAGCAATTAACAATAATAGGATAACGGAAATTAGTTGGGCGAGAGAGCTATAGTAAGTAGCATCGAAACACAATTGATAGTGTAGTGAACGATGATCATTCTACTTCATATCCAATTGAGTTTCTGAACTCTATCGAGATATCTGGAGCTCCACAACATAAAATTGAGTTAAAAATTGGTGTCCCTATTATATTTATGAGAAACATTAGCGCACCAAAGCTATGCAATGGAACAAGACTTCGAGTGTCGCATCTTAGTCGCAATCTAATTTTGACAGGCTCATCGAAAGGGGAAGATGTTTTTATTCCCCGTATACCAATATTATCAAAAATTCTGTCATTTCAATTTAAACGTTTGCAGTTTCCAGTAAAACTGGCATTTGCTATAACAATAAACAAATCGCAGAGTAAGACACTAAATGTGGCAGGTCTAACTTTGAAACACCATGCTTTTCTCATGCTCACGTGTCCCAAGTGCTAAAAATTTTTTCGTTTTTACACCAAACGGAAGAACACCGAATAATGTGTATAGAAATGTCTTATCACCTCTACAGTAGTTATATTTGAATAATTGAATAACAATATTTTTAAGAATATATATTAATACATACATTTATTGGTTACGCTTCTATAATACGAAATAGAAGTTATACTTCAAACAACGGAAAATGGAAGTTTCCGGAATCTTCAGGAAACGGTAGCTAGAACTTACAAGATTATTCGAGACTGCTTAATTGCAATTACAAACAGTGACATTAAACTTAAACAACATCAGCTGCAAGAGATGTAAACTTGATAACAGCGTAATTTGTTTAAGTTGCAAACATTACGGTATGTGTGCGTGCGAAGATAAACAAACAGAAGAAAAATCTCATGCATCTACACATCCACATACACTAGACCATGGCAAGACCAAATGATCATGCCGTATACTTAAAGATAAAAAGAGACAACTACATTCCAGAAAGTTAGCGAAGTTACCAGAAGGTTTTATAATCGACTATATAAGGGGAGGCTGCCAGACGACATGGATAAGTGTCTTTTTAAACTTAGCCGAGTAAACATCGCCAAGAATAGTTAGTACATCGCGTTTAGTTGTACGTGTTTTTAAAGTAATAAATAAAGTGTTACTCAGAATTTATTTGTAAAATAAATATCCGTGTTTTATTTTATTGCAATTCAACGAATCTTGTGAAAATAATAAAACCGTTTTTATGTAAAGGACTAAAAACGTAACAATATTTTAAAAAGATTTGTTTCCTAAAATCGGTGGGTATATTTGACCCCAAACACCCTCCCCCCTCCACAATGCTTGACTCTGTCATTTGTGCACCGATTTTGGAATTGTTTTTTTTTTCTTTGAAAGGTTTTGCTTGCAGCTCGGTCCCATAAGTTTTTTGTCTGAAAATGGGGTTGGGCGGAGGTTGGGGAATTCGGTCCTCAACGCATAACACTCTCATTTGTCAACCGATTTTAATTTCTTTTTTATTTTGAAGGAGGTTGCTTGTAGCTATGTTCCATAATTTTTTCCAAAAACAGTGGGGAAGTAATCCACCCCTCTCCCCAACCATTCCTTAACTCCATTTTCAAAATTCTGATTTTCAAATTTTTTTTAAGGTTATGCTTGCAGTTGGCTCCCATATTTTTTTTACATGGGTGTGGAGATGGTGGATATAATTGCTCGACCGATTTTGAAAATATTTTATTTGAAAGTACATAAAAGGTTTGGTACTATAAAACTGCGTTCGGACTCCCTATTTGTAGGCAAAAATACCATTTGATCTCGAAAAAAATTTCGTGCGTTTTGTAATCTGTTCCATAAGAACGTTGCATTGAAATTGTTTTTTTTTTGCAGAATTATGTATATTTGTCAGTTTTTCCTCCTGGCTATCACAAGACTGCATCTTCTGAACCGATATATGTATGTAGACGTCCGCAAGTAGGAGTTAATGTGTACTACTATGGCTACTTTATATAATAAAACCATCGCTATATGCATAATAAGAAAACTTTAAAGTGTGGTTGATTCTTTCTTTAGTTATTTCTTTTTTTACGCCTTAACGGCTAAACCGATATAGACCCAATTCAAACTGAATGTCATATTTTCCATTTTGTTAAGACGCTGTTTTATGCATAGACTCCTCGGTTTTATGCTTGGAATATCGCTCAAAGACAATGAAAACGTAGAAAAGTTGGTAAAATAGTCGAAAACTGGCCAGGAGCTAGATCAGGAGACAATACCGGTCGTGTATATAAAGGGACCAACATGTTTTTCTGATCTCAAAACTATTGAGGGCTATGAATGCCATACTTTTCGAGAAGCATGAGTGGTATTGCTACTAATGGAAAACGACAGTCAATGGGAATTAGCTATGCAGGAATCTGCTTTATGTTCTTCTCCAAGCAAAATGAGACCTATTTGCTATTTTGATTGCAATGTGTAAATTATCAAAACCTTTGAATCTTTGGGAGCGATATAAGAATGATTTATCCGAGGACACTCTTCGCCGAAAACAGATAAACAATACAGAACTTACTTTTGACCAAACGATATATAATGAGGCTCTCATAAGTATTGGTCACAAGGTGATTGCTATGGTAGGAAAAGATGTAAGTCACTTTGGTATTACACGGTCAAATCGATTGGAAAGTGTGGCTGATGAGTTGTCAAGAGAACTTAACTACAATACTTCTGCGTTAAATGCTCAAATTGAGGAGATGTTGCCAAAATTAATACCTGAACAAAAAAGAGTTTTTGATCAAGTTCTAAGCGAAGTCAATAAAGGAGATGGAGCTTTATTATTTTTAGATGCACCGGGAGGCACTGGTAAAACATTCGTCTTAAATCTTTTGTTGGCACAAATTCGTAAAGATTCTATTATAGCTCTAGCAGTAGCGTCTTCGGGTATAGCTGCAACTCTTCTTAATAGTGGTCGGACGTCGCATTCCGCTTTTACATTACCAATAGAGCTAGCAGAAATTGAATCTCCAACGTGCAATATAACCAAAAATAGCGCTCGTGGTCTATTGCTCCAAAGATGTAAATTATTGGTATGGGATGAATGTACTATGTCCCATAGACATGCAGTATAGGCATTAAACCGAAGTATGCAAGACATCAAAAGCTTTGATAAGATAATGGGAGGAATGGTCGTATTACTTGCTGGGGACTTTCGACAAACTTTACACGTAGCCTGCTTAAAAGCTTCACCCTTATGGAACAAGGTTTCAAAAATTAGTTTGACAGCTAATATGCGAGTAGCTCTTTTAATGACCATGAAGCTGGAGCTCATGCCACTGAGCTGCTTAAGATTGGAAATGGCCAAGTTTCGAGAGATGTAAATGGAGAGATTTCGTTTCTCAAGGGATTTTGTAAGTTAGTGCTTCAGGTTTTCTTCAGGTTCTTCCAAAGTTTATCCAGCAATTAACAATAATAGGATAACGGAAATTAGTTGGGCGAGAGAGCTATAGTAAGTAGCATCGAAACACAATTGATAGTGTAGTGAACGATGATCATTCTACTTCATATCCAATTGAGTTTCTGAACTCTATCGAGATATCTGGAGCTCCACAACATAAAATTGAGTTAAAAATTGGTGTCCCTATTATATTTATGAAAAACATTAGCGCACCAAAGCTATGCAATGGAACAAGACTTCGAGTGTCGCATCTTAGTCGCAATCTAATTTTGACAGGCTCATCGAAAGGGGAAGATGTTTTTATTCCCCGTATACCAATATTATCAAAAATTCTGTCATTTCAATTTAAACGTTTGCAGTTTCCAGTAAAACTGGCATTTGCTATAACAATAAACAAATCGCAGAGTAAGACACTAAATGTGGCAGGTCTAACTTTGAAACACCATGCTTTTCTCATGCTCACGTGTCCCAAGTGCTAAAAATTTTTTCGTTTTTACACCAAACGGAAGAACACCGAATAATGTGTATAGAAATGTCTTATCACCTCTACAGTAGTTATATTTGAATAATTGAATAACAATATTTTTAAGAATATATATTAATACATACATTTATTGGTTACGCTTCTATAATACGAAATAGAAGTTATACTTCAAACATTAGTTTTAAAAATAGAGACTATTTATTTATTTTATTGATAAGAATAAAAACGATATTTTGTATTGCTATATAAGTAGAGACGCCTAGCCAATTTTATATCATTAAAAGTCGTATTAAAGACATAAGTCCTATACATTTTTTTAATATCTAAAGCCTGTAGGGATCTCTACAACTGGTGTTTCTTTGGCATGTTGATACCCCTGTCGGTTTTTTATTAGTGAGCTCAAAATATAGTTGACTTCTTGCTAATTTATTTACAACTGGCTTCTGGACTAACTCACAAATTATACAGATGTGAATCAGTTATTTTTTGTACAGCTGGCTTCTTTTTGATAAGTATTGAACTAACTTGTAGCTAACTCAAAACTGATGCAGAATTTAGTGAGTTGTTTTTGTACAACTAACTTCTTCTCGAAAAGTTTTGAAATAACTTTTAGTCAACTCAAACCTGATGCAGAGATGAGTTAGTTGTTTTTGAACAACGTTGTATAAATTTATCTTGGTATCAGATTGAGTTAGCTAAAAGTTAGTTCAAAGCTTATTGAAAAGATGCCAGTACAGACTTTATGTTCAAATTCACTCTGTGTCGTCTATATTTTATGTGGTGCATTAGCAAAGGGGTAAGCGAGATGGCTGACAAATAAGTGATCGCGGTTCGATACTCATTCTTGTCACAAAAAAAGAGTTTATATGTGTTCCCCATTTAAGGTGACTCAAAAATGTTTATCATTAATTAGTCAAATCATAGCTAACTCAAAGCAACCTTTCTTTTCATGCGCCACAAGCTCACTCATAATGAGCTAACTTGTGATTAGTTGAAACTTATGCAGGGCGAGTGAGTACTGAGAATGATCTGATGACATTACGTTGAAAAACTGAATAGCGGTTAACATAGAAAATGAGTTAGATTTTGAGTAAGCTGTCGCTCATATCTGATTAACCATGAGTTAGATTTAAGTTAACTCAAATTCCGCCAGGGTAGGTACCAAGCACTATTGTGCTTGTGTTGTTCCTCTGTTTGTTGTGTATTTTGAGTTTGTGTTCTATACATGTAAATAGTGAGATATATTCAGCAAACTTCGTCGTTACTTTTATTACTTTAATATGCTGTGCTTTGTATCGTTGCTCACAATGAAATTTTAAGGTGTAACGATATTGCTATTTCCAAATTTTAAGATACACATTGTGAATTTCCTAAACTTTTCTAATAACATTTATATCTTTTTTAATAAATAGTAGGAAATTTAATATCAATAACAAGTTACTCAATACACAGCTGTTAGTATACACACCCAGCACAAACAACTTCTTACAAATAAAATAAAAAAGTGGCTAATGCAGCGCAAAACAAGATATTTTACTTTCAGTAAATATATGTTGATTTGTAACCGGATTGATGAAAGTTCATTTTCACCTGGGAGGACTAGGGTACCCCTTCTTTTATGGGGCACTTCCAGTAGGAATGGGCAGAAATATCGATATTTTCCTAAAATTATATCGACATATGAGTTGTCCACTTGAAAATACCGCTATGTTAATATATCGAAATTTGTAGAAAATCGATTAAAACTTCAAACAAGAAATAAAATTGCGGCTTTTAGCGACTTTTTATTTTTATCGACTTACCGGTGTTTGCAAGTGGACTACTCATATATCGTCGATATTTTTTATTTCGATATATAGATATTTTTTCCAAATATATCGACAGTATCAAATTCGATATTTTTTATGTGTGCAATTTTTAAAAGCATTTCGGCACTCTTCACCAAATAGAATATTACTAACAAAATCTTTTGTTTTATTTATAATATTTTGTCTATTCGAAAAATTATCATTCTTGGAGTGTAATTTTGTTGATGTATGTTCCATGAAACATTGGTGCAACAGTAGGGATCTTGGCAATCAACTCTTTCCAGCTTAATTATTTATAAGAAAGGTACTTTTTTTGTTTTATTTAAAAAAAATTTGGAGACTACGTATGAATTATCACTGTTGAAAAAATAGCGATATTTCGATATATCGATATTTTTTATTCCATATATATATATATATATATATATATATATATATATATATATATATATATATATATATATATATATATATATATATATATATATATATATATATATATATATATATATATATATATATATATATATATATATATATATATATATATATATATATATATATATATATATATATATATATATATATATATATATATATATATATATATATATATATATATATATATATATATATATATATATATATATATATATATATATATATATATATATATATATCGATGTCGATCGATATATATAAATATATCGATATCACTGAGCGTAATACTGGCTAACGGCGATCAATAAAGGCCACCAAAACTTTTTAAAATAGGCCAAAATCATCAAAAAGTGTTACGTTTATAAAAAGAAAAATCTTCGGTGAGCGCAATAATGACTAATGGCAATCGATAGAGGACAAAAATACAATTTGTCAACGGGGGTTGTCACATTCTGAAATACTTGCATTCAGAAGTTATACCCAGCAAACTTTTGAAAATATGCAAAAATCACCAAAAAGTGTTACGTTTATAAAAAGCAAAATCTTCGGTGAGCGCAATAATGACTAATGGCAATCGATAGAGGACAAAAATACAATTTGTCAACGGGGGTTTTCACATTCGGAAATACTTGCATTCAGAAGTTATATCCAGCAAACTTTTTGAAATTTTGCAAAAGTCGCTGAAAAAAGTTTTCGCTTATAAAAAGAAAAATCTTCGGTGAGCGCAATAACGGCTAATGGCGATCAATAGAGGGCATCAATACAATTCAGAAATGGGGGTTGTCACTTTCTAAAATACTTGCATTCAGAAGTTATACCCAGCAAACTTTTGAAAATAGGCAAAAATCACCAAAAAGTGTTACGTTTATAAAAAGAAAAATCTACGGTGAGCGCAATATTGACTAATGGCAATCGATAGAGGACAAAAATACAATTTGTCAACGGGGGTTGTCACATTCTGAAATACTTGCATTCAAAAGTTATACCCAGCAAACTTTTTTAAAATTTGCAAAAACCGCTGAAAAAAGTTTTCGCTTATAAAAAGAAAAATCTTCGGTGAGCGCAATAACGGCTATCGGCGATCGATAGAGGGCATCAATACAATTCAGAAATGGGGGTTGTCACTTTCTGAAATACTTGCATTCAGAAGTTATACCCAGCAAACTTTTGAAAATAGGCAAATATAACTACGTTGCACACGAAATAACTACGTTGCACACACAATACCACACGTATGTTTGCTACTTCTGATATACAAACACACACATACCCTCTCTATTAATGTTTGACATTTTCTATCCCAATATGTACATTTGTGTTAGTTATGCGGCTACCTGTTGTATTATTCTACCATAATTACAAACAAGATGTACTAGGTGGCATCACAAGCTCAGCTGACAAATTTTTGCTTTGCGAACTTTTAGACAAGTTTATGTCAAAATGTTGTTTATGTTTGTACAAAGCGAAGCAAATACAAAGAAATACAAATTTAAACCATTTAAAAGTGAAAAATGCGATTAAGAAATAAAACTTTAGATAATTTAAAGTGGAAGTGAACTGTTAAAAATGCGTTACTTCTTTCTATGTAAAAAGAAAAATGTTCCTGGAAATGGAGTATTTTTTAGCGTCCCCAAAGACGAAAATAAAAGGCAAAAGTGGATGACAATATGTCAAAAAGATTAATAATGTTTGATTGAAATCACACAAAACAATTAAAATTCATAATTAATAATGTTTATGCAAGTTAAAACAATTCTTCACAATTTTTTTTTTGTTTTGCACATACGTTTTTGATAGCAACTTGTCTATTACACAAACAAAATATGAATGTGGTTGTTGTATTGCTGTACAACAACTCCTTATGGTGTCACCCAAGGTGAATTAATTTTATCAGGTGGTGTTGATTCTAAAACAACTACAACGTTATAATAACATTTGACATCTCAGCCCCTATGTCAACGTATACAAATTTTGACATACGAGCATCTAATTTGCGGGAAAAAAGTAGAACAGCTGTGCTTATAACATCACCTGTATAAATCCACCTTGGTGCCACCTAGTTAAATACACCTTGATTACAAATATATACTGAATACATAAAACAGCCATACCTGCAGTTGCCCATCCCTAACTTTCAGTATAGCTAGAAAGCAAAAATTTTGTACACAGGTAGGCCCCAGTGAGCCATTATCGAAAAAATTTGAAAACGGGAACTTTTCACCTGGGGGACAAGGGTACCCCGTCTTTGTATGGGGCACTTACAGTATAGCTAGAAAGCTAAAATTTGGTACACAGGTAGGTCCTGATGAGCAATTGACGAAACAGAATTTGAAAACAGGCACTTTTCATCTGGGGGACTATGGTGCCTCTTCTTTGTATGGGGCACTTCCAGTATAGCTACAAAGCTGACATTTGGTGCACATGTAGGATCTGATGATCAATTAAAGAAAAAGATTTGAAAAGGGGCAATTTTCATCTTGGGGGACTAGGGTGCGCTTCTTTATAAGGGGGACTTCCAGTATAGCTAGAACGCTGAAATTTAGTAGACAGGTAGTTCCCGATGAAAAAATACTCAGAGCAATCTGAAAACGGGCACTTTTAATCTGGAGGGACTATGGTGTCCCTTCTTTGTATGGGGGACTACCAGTACAAGTAGAAAGGTGAAATTTGGTACACAGATAGGAATTGTTGAGCAAACAACTAGCAAAATCCGAAAACGGGCACTTTTTACGGTGGGACTGGAGTGCTTCTTATTAGTATGGGACACTTCCACTATAGCTAGAAAGCTGAAATTTGGTATACAGATAAGTCTTGATGTATGTTCCATGAAACATTGGTGCAACAGTAGGGATCTTGGCAATCAACTCTTTCCAGCTTAATTATTTATAAGAAAGGTACTTTTTTTGTTTTATTTAAAAAAAATTTGGAGACTACGTATGAATTATCACTGTTGAAAAAATAGCGATATTTCGATATATCGATATTTTTTATTCCATATATATATATATATATATATATATATATATATATATATATATATATATATATATATATATATATATATATATATATATATATATATATATATATATATATATATATATATATATATATATATATATATATATATATATATATATATATATATATATATATATATATATATATATATATATATATATATATATATATATCGATGTCGATCGATATATATAAATATATCGATATCACTGAGCGTAATACTGGCTAACGGCGATCAATAAAGGCCACCAAAACTTTTTAAAATAGGCCAAAATCATCAAAAAGTGTTACGTTTATAAAAAGAAAAATCTTCGGTGAGCGCAATAATGACTAATGGCAATCGATAGAGGACAAAAATACAATTTGTCAACGGGGGTTGTCACATTCTGAAATACTTGCATTCAGAAGTTATACCCAGCAAACTTTTGAAAATATGCAAAAATCACCAAAAAGTGTTACGTTTATAAAAAGCAAAATCTTCGGTGAGCGCAATAATGACTAATGGCAATCGATAGAGGACAAAAATACAATTTGTCAACGGGGGTTTTCACATTCGGAAATACTTGCATTCAGAAGTTATATCCAGCAAACTTTTTGAAATTTTGCAAAAGTCGCTGAAAAAAGTTTTCGCTTATAAAAAGAAAAATCTTCGGTGAGCGCAATAACGGCTAATGGCGATCAATAGAGGGCATCAATACAATTCAGAAATGGGGGTTGTCACTTTCTAAAATACTTGCATTCAGAAGTTATACCCAGCAAACTTTTGAAAATAGGCAAAAATCACCAAAAAGTGTTACGTTTATAAAAAGAAAAATCTACGGTGAGCGCAATATTGACTAATGGCAATCGATAGAGGACAAAAATACAATTTGTCAACGGGGGTTGTCACATTCTGAAATACTTGCATTCAAAAGTTATACCCAGCAAACTTTTTTAAAATTTGCAAAAACCGCTGAAAAAAGTTTTCGCTTATAAAAAGAAAAATCTTCGGTGAGCGCAATAACGGCTATCGGCGATCGATAGAGGGCATCAATACAATTCAGAAATGGGGGTTGTCACTTTCTGAAATACTTGCATTCAGAAGTTATACCCAGCAAACTTTTGAAAATAGGCAAATATAACTACGTTGCACACGAAATAACTACGTTGCACACACAATACCACACGTATGTTTGCTACTTCTGATATACAAACACACACATACCCTCTCTATTAATGTTTGACATTTTCTATCCCAATATGTACATTTGTGTTAGTTATGCGGCTACCTGTTGTATTATTCTACCATAATTACAAACAAGATGTACTAGGTGGCATCACAAGCTCAGCTGACAAATTTTTGCTTTGCGAACTTTTAGACAAGTTTATGTCAAAATGTTGTTTATGTTTGTACAAAGCGAAGCAAATACAAAGAAATACAAATTTAAACCATTTAAAAGTGAAAAATGCGATTAAGAAATAAAACTTTAGATAATTTAAAGTGGAAGTGAACTGTTAAAAATGCGTTACTTCTTTCTATGTAAAAAGAAAAATGTTCCTGGAAATGGAGTATTTTTTAGCGTCCCCAAAGACGAAAATAAAAGGCAAAAGTGGATGACAATATGTCAAAAAGATTAATAATGTTTGATTGAAATCACACAAAACAATTAAAATTCATAATTAATAATGTTTATGCAAGTTAAAACAATTCTTCACAATTTTTTTTTTGTTTTGCACATACGTTTTTGATAGCAACTTGTCTATTACACAAACAAAATATGAATGTGGTTGTTGTATTGCTGTACAACAACTCCTTATGGTGTCACCCAAGGTGAATTAATTTTATCAGGTGGTGTTGATTCTAAAACAACTACAACGTTATAATAACATTTGACATCTCAGCCCCTATGTCAACGTATACAAATTTTGACATACGAGCATCTAATTTGCGGGAAAAAAGTAGAACAGCTGTGCTTATAACATCACCTGTATAAATCCACCTTGGTGCCACCTAGTTAAATACACCTTGATTACAAATATATACTGAATACATAAAACAGCCATACCTGCAGTTGCCCATCCCTAACTTTCAGTATAGCTAGAAAGCAAAAATTTTGTACACAGGTAGGCCCCAGTGAGCCATTATCGAAAAAATTTGAAAACGGGAACTTTTCACCTGGGGGACAAGGGTACCCCGTCTTTGTATGGGGCACTTACAGTATAGCTAGAAAGCTAAAATTTGGTACACAGGTAGGTCCTGATGAGCAATTGACGAAACAGAATTTGAAAACAGGCACTTTTCATCTGGGGGACTATGGTGCCTCTTCTTTGTATGGGGCACTTCCAGTATAGCTACAAAGCTGACATTTGGTGCACATGTAGGATCTGATGATCAATTAAAGAAAAAGATTTGAAAAGGGGCAATTTTCATCTTGGGGGACTAGGGTGCGCTTCTTTATAAGGGGGACTTCCAGTATAGCTAGAACGCTGAAATTTAGTAGACAGGTAGTTCCCGATGAAAAAATACTCAGAGCAATCTGAAAACGGGCACTTTTAATCTGGAGGGACTATGGTGTCCCTTCTTTGTATGGGGGACTACCAGTACAAGTAGAAAGGTGAAATTTGGTACACAGATAGGAATTGTTGAGCAAACAACTAGCAAAATCCGAAAACGGGCACTTTTTACGGTGGGACTGGAGTGCTTCTTATTAGTATGGGACACTTCCACTATAGCTAGAAAGCTGAAATTTGGTATACAGATAAGTCTTGATGGGAAAGTTATAAAAAAATGGGTAAACGGAAATTTTTCATCTAGGGCTTATTGTATGGGGCACTTATTGTATCAAATAAAAGCTTAGAAAAAAGAAGTGAGATCTGCACAAAAACATAAATGTGAAAATAAGGCCAAGTTTCCATCCAAAAGTCTTGGCCGTAAAAAGTACTAAGATCAAAATAAGGACCAAGTTCTTTTGACGCCAAGTGTAAATTTTTGATTACGACATCTTCTCTTTCTGTAGCCCCGGCAGTTAAATACACATTCCTGCCATTAGCCGTTGTTATTATTTGTCTTTATATGTTTATGATTTACTTTACAAAGCAAAGGAAAAAAAGTATAATATGCATATTATCAAACGGTACTTTTCATATATATTTTTGCGAATATATGCATGTATGTCTCTTTTTTTTAATCTATACATATAATAAAACTATAAAAAGGGCGTGTCTGTATATGAAATATTTGTTGAAAATTTTTGTTGTGGCGTAAACAGTAATCGATGTAGAGAACAAAAAACCAAATTTTGGAATTTTTTTGTGTCTGTCTGTCCGTCTATCCGAACACGCTGCACGCAAAAACCACTGAAACGATTTTAATGAAAGTTGGTATAGAGGTACCTTAGAGTCCTGATTCAAACATAGGGTACTTCTTACCTCGATAAAATATCTAATTTCTAAGTTAAAATAGAAAAAACGAAAATATACCAAAATTTACTAATATATGTACATAAATGTTGTTGGAAATTAGAACGATGTTTTTGTTTTTTAACGGTGGTAGCATTGTTTATTTTGTATAACGGGAGCTTTAAAAAATATGTAAAAAACGTTATATTATTATATTTTACAGACATCTTATAGTCATAAAGCGATCTTTAAGCGCGCGAAGCAGGCGGGCACATCTAGTATTATATATTTGTATATTGTAATATTTATTTAGTTCACTGGCCGACCGACCAAGACGCGTCTGTTTACCTCAAGAGTAAATTGCGAACCTTATGTGCATTAGTATGACATAGTATTAATCGTTGAGAATTTCATAAAAACCACTTTTGCCATTTTTCTCAACCCACAAAAAACAGAATTCATTTTCTGTTACGTTTTCAAAAATACTCAAATTGTTGTATGAAACACATATTTTCTTGAAAGTTTTGAACACATATTGCCGGTAAGCCTTTGATGTTTGTCTTCCTATACCATACTTAACCAAAACTCTCAATAAATGAAATGCGTCTGTATTGGATAAGATAATATTGCCCAGCAAACACAAAACTAAGCATTACAAATGCAATGAATTTTACTTTTAAAAGCAAAATGGAAATTAAGTTTAAAAAAAGTTAATAAAATTATATACAAAATATGCCTTAGTATTTACAGAATTAGGCAATTTTTTTCACACATATTTGATTGGTCGAGTTTAATTTACAATAAAAACTTAAAAAACCAACCGCCAGTAATTAAATATTTATTTAGTTAATTTTCATATAAATTTCAATTGTAATTAAATACAACTTCTGTTTTTCAGTTGTATATGGTAGCACCATAAAATACCAAAAATTTCCCCTAAATTTCCAAAAAAAAAGCAACTGTTCAATATAAACAAAGAAAAATTCCAAAAAATTTATTTTTCTTCATTCAGGAAATAAGAATAATGAAGAGTTTCTGTAATGTTTTAAAATAATAAAAACAGCTTGCAAAATCACAAAAAGACAAATACAGACAAAGAAAGCCCAAATTTCTCGACAACAAAATTTAAATTGTTAGCGGCCACAATTTTTTATTTCCACAAGAACAAGAAGCAGTCAAAATCATATGGTAGTTTATAAAACTTAATTATTATTTAATTACACAAAGTTGGGCAATTAATTATTATTTAAATATGCAGTCAAAGAGACAATTTCGTATTTAATTATAACTTAAAAATAATTACAACTTAATTATCAAGTCAAAAACTGGCGGTAAGTATATTTAGGCATTATAAATTAAGTTTTCCAAATTTAAGATTTTGTAACAATTTCTTAATAACAAAATATGTTTTAAATTTGAAGAACTTAATTTATTTCTCCGCTTGGAACAAATAAATTTTAAGTCGGAAAAAATTTGTTCGTAGCAATATGTAGAAGGAAAAAGGGATAACAATTTCAAAGCATTTCTTTTTAACTCTTGTAACCAAACTGTTTACCTCCGTGCTTAAACGGAGAGGTGTTGCTTGGTGCAACGGGTTGATAAAGTCCTTTTGTTTGGATTTTGATTTTTCCGTACCCTGTGGTGGTGACAGGTACATTACGTTCTATTTTAATTCCCTGAATTGCACCAAGGAGGTTATATTGACATTAGGACTGCGGGAGCCTTTAATTCGCTAGCAAAGCAGCCGGGTGCGGGGTTCGTGTCCTCTTGCAATACAACTGCATGTGATACAAATTTATTATTTTAGACTCCCCTTTTTTTTTAATTTTACTTGCTTATTTTCTGGTCCGATATAACTAGAAAACAAATAAACAAAATGCCCCCTTCTAGTCATATGTATATTGAAAGTAAACTACGTTAATAGGTATAAGTGCCTGTGAGATAATTTTCATCTCCATGATGTCATTTGAGATGATCGGCTCGATACCCACACCAACCATTAGTTTCCGCAGCATACGATTTTGGAAACCCCCAAGGAAATCTTTCCTTATTTCCTTACACGCTCATCTTCTTACAAAAAACACCTCGCAACTGGTTTTAACACATCGTAATGCAAAATTCTAACATTTTATTCATTTCAGTTTAGGTAAACTTAAGTTAGGCTTATAAAAAAATTATGACGTTGTCATAGGGTATTAATAAGGTTGATACAAATTAACTTCATTTGCTTATAACAAAAAAATATACGAAATGATATCAAATCATGTCTGAGTAATTCACTCGAATCGACACAATAATAGCATCACTAAAACGTTGTAAAAATTCCTTTACATATTTACTTAATCGTTAGTTGTTTTTTTCTTGATTTCTGTTGTGATCAATCAATAATAATTTATATAATAAGTAAACACATGTGTGTTTTTAATTGGTTCTGTTTCTTTTATGAAACATTTATTGCTTTTTATGACTTAACACCAACAACCAAATTTATGAGTGCATGGGAATTAATAGAAAATCAATATCTCAGTTTCTGGATAATTACTTTATAGCGAGAGCAAGCAAATGAACGAAAGTTCTGCAACATGTTATGCTAGGCATGACTGTTATTGTCCAGAATGTTTTAACAGGTGAAGTTAAATTCTTATCAACATTACTCTCTCTGGAAAGAACTTTTACTATGTGGGTTGTTTTTGTTCTTTTGATTTAAGTTGGATTAGGAAAGTTAATAAAATGTCTATGTTATATAGCAAGAACAATAAATACAAAATTCGGTTTGAGATACATTGAATCAAACTTACCGCTCACCAGCGAACTTTAGAAGGCCTTCCATGTTCCAGATGACGTTTGCTAAAAAAAAACTGAAGTATTTATGGTTCTTGCCTTATACCACCACCTGCCAGATTGGAGTTAGATATGTTTTGTTAATTTGAATTTATAACTAATGAGTCACTTGGTTGTTGTTGAATTCTTTTCGTATATTTTACATTGTTAACATTTTTCTTTTTCACAAAATCTTCCAAGTTTACATGAGGTTAACAGGATTTGGATGAAGAGGTTATGAAATTATTGATTTTTCTTTCGCCACTGTCTTTTTTTTTTGTGGCTTCTTTAAGACATGAACTTTATCGCATTAATTTATTAAATGAGTTTTAAATAGTTTTGTGATATATTTGAAGATGATACTTATTTACATATGCCTCGTTGTAATAATCATATTAAGTTACAGCTTTCCAATGTACCACCGTTAATCTAAATTTTTATTACACCGATATTTAGGAATGCAAATTATGACGTTGTTTGGTTCGAGCTACTGGGGGGATTTTTCCGTTTAATTTCGCCAGCAGGGTTTTAGCTCACGTGTTGCTTTATTTTATTTAATCTTTGGTGCTGTTACGTATGAGTAGTACGTCCGACTATTGGCTTCACGCCCTAGCCTAGCACCGAAACTAGGTGCACCTGCAAGGTGGGTATGCTGAGCGCTGATGTGATGACGTTGAATGCGAATTCGTTATTCTTGGAGAGATTCTGATCTATGCAGATGCTCCAGATTGTCAGTTCACAGCGGGAATAGCTTTTAAATATACACCACTTGTTGCAAGCTTAGTTGTCGTTAATTTCCGTAATTACTCCCATGTGGTTTACGATACCTTTGTATCTACCAGGAAAGAAGATCCTCCTTGTTAAAACAGATTATTTATTACCGCGATAATTATTTACATTGAAAAAGATTTTGTTACCTTTTTACTACGATGGAATAGTGATGTTTCCTATCCAACGAGATTAAATTCTTCAGCTGCAAACAAGTTATCACTTTGAAAGTTAAATCACAAAAAGGAAGTTAGCTTCCGAAAAAGGGCTTATATACTTAGACCGCCACGTTGAACTATGTCCGAAATATCGAGATCGTTTTAGGTAATCACGTGAGCAACGAAACTATGTACCAAGATAACTAATCTGTTACAATTTGCTTTGTTGCAGCAAAAAGTACTAACGCATGTTAATGTCTTGACATAAAAAGAGGTGACATTATTTCCTGTTGTCATACGCATACACCTGATAATCCCATTGACAGGCTATTTATTGTGTACCTAGCAACATAGGTAATTTCTCTCCATTTACTTGCAATGACAAATACTATCGGGTATCTGGTTTCTACAAGAATTTAATAATGAATCTTCAATATTTTCCGTAGGACCTATATGTTATGTTTGTAGATAATACTGTGACAAAACCTTCAGCCAAAAGTAGTATCTGATTAGACCTGTCATTTGCAACTATGAGCTTACTCCGAATAAAAAGCATATGTACGATATACATATAGACATATATACTATATACATATAGAGCACGAAACATGCGCAATGAGAAATCTAATTACCCAACAGACCAAAAATTATTTTAGTGATCTCGAAGAGATATCATCTGGAGGGTATAGTCCACCAGCTGATGATGAGAATATAGATTTACACATCTACTTGTTCAATATGTACCTTATGTTTAGTTTATTGACTAACTCTTTACAGAATACTGAATGACATTTTCATTGAATATATTATATGTATATAGATGGAACATCCAAACAGAATTGTTATTATTACTTTTTTTTTTCAAACTCGTAGGGAGCTGATGAAAAGGTTTATTAAGTTAGTAGCTATGATGTGACAGATCTCACAAATAAAACAATTTTAGCAAACCAAAGACAATAAAATCTTGGCCTGTTGGTTTATAATTTATGCGGAATTATTTCTCTTTGATATTGACGTTTTGTAATCAATTAACCCATTAAGTCAGGCTCGTTACAAAAACATAACTTGATTGGAGATCAATAAATAACAACTGCCCTATAACATAAAAATACATGTACGAATAAAATATGTGAAAGATAAATACATTACAAACCGAATAATTCTGTCGAGTTTCGAACCAGAATTAGAAGGAACAACTGCTCTTATGGTCTTATGTCCTTGCCATGGAAAGTTCCTACAAGCTTTCCCTGTAAGTCCTCTAGAATATAATAATTATGTCCTACTTTTTCTCTAATTCTAGCTTTTAAAAATAATGGTGATAGTTTTGCGTTGACACTTTTTTCAAAATTACTTTGAGTGAAGTTCCGCCGAAATATTTCCTGTCCTACCTTAAAATCTTGCTGTTTTGTGCGTAAATTATACTGGTGTTGGTTTCTGTTATACGCTTCGTTGATACATTTCCGTATAACTTGACGGTTTAAATGCAATTGATCGTCGCGGGACAATGCGGCTGAAGGCTCATTTAGTAACTGAAGTTGTCTCAATAGTTCATAAGACGAGGCATGTGTAACCATGTCGAAGCCAAATAAAGCGTGATAAGGTGAGCACTCGATGGATTGGTGATAGGAGTTGCGAAGAGCACAACTTATCGCAGAAATATGTTCATCCCATAATCGATGATCGTTTTTTAGATACGCTCTAATACCAGCAATCACTGATCGATTGACTCGCTCCGAGGCATTAGACTGGGGGGAGTAAAGTGCGGTGTAAACGTGTTTTATTCCATACTTTGTGAAAAACGAATTTAAGTCGTTTGACCTAAATTGACTACCATTATCACTAGTGATTGTCTCAGGTACGCCATAAGTATGAAAGATATGCTGGTGGAGACATTCTTGAATACTTGAGGAGGTAAATTTCTTTAATGGAAAGAGCCAATGAAACTTGCTGAAGTGGTCTAAAATAATTAATAGCCCGATAAAGCCACCTTTACTGCGAGGATACGGCCCAAGCAAGTCGATGTAAAGGCGTTGAAAAGGCCGTACCGTGTAAACGTGATTTCCCATGGGGGGTTTCATAATAAAGTTTGGGGCTTTTGTGGATTTACAAATGTCACAACTTCGAACATAATTTTTTACGTCTCGCACCATTCCAGGCCAGAAAAAGTTTCGTCGTAAAAGATTTAACGTCTTTATCATCCCTCCGTGAGCGGTCACCGCGGAGTCATGTGCTCTAGAAATGGTGTCTTTCCGTAGACCCGACGGTATCCAAAGTTTCCAGCATTCTTGTTCTTGGACCTCATCGCCAGTATAGTGTTGGGTGCGATAATAAACATATTTGTCCACAACTTTGATATCGGGGTACTTGGCTTCATTGTTACTTACTTTTTCTTTTAAGTCACAGTAGTCTTGGCTATCAAAATGTACGGAATTTAGATCCACTTCTGGCTCACTAATTTCAATGGCAGATACATCGTCCACTGGTATCCTTGATAGCGCATCCGGTACTACGTTTTCCTTTCCTTTTCGATGGGAAATAGTAAATTTATATGCCTGCAGCTTAAAAACCCAGCGGGCCAGTCGTCCCTGAAGGTCGGGCTGTCGCATTAACCACACTAAACTTGAATGGTCCGTGATCACCTCGAAATCTTGCAACTCCAAATAGCATCGAAATCTTTTGATGGCTTCAATAGCTGCCAAACATTCCCGCTCCGTGACGCTGTAATTCCGTTGCGCTGAATTTAATTTCTTACTCATGTATGCAATTGGTTTTTCGTTTCCATCATCGTCCAATTGCACCAGAACCGCGCCAATACCGTAATCACTAGCGTCACAGTGCAAGTAAAACTTCTTTGCAAAATTTGGATTCGACAAGACCGGAGCAGTGGTTAGCAACATTTTAATTCTCTCAAAGGCTTTTTGCGCAGTTTCTGACCATAAAAATTTTTTCTTGGTAGAAAGTACTTCTGTAATGGGAAACACTTCAGTGGAAAAGTTCTCAACAAAGCGTCGATACCATCCCGCCAATCCAAGAAAACCGCGAACTTGCTTAAGATTTTTGGGAGCCGGCCAGTTGGTGACTGCGAGAATTTTTTCTGGATCAGTTGTGATCCCTCCGTTTCCTATCACATATCCCAAGTAACTCACCTTAGTAACACAAAATTGAGACTTTACTACGTTCAATGTCAGATTCGCCTTTCGAAACTGCGAGGCTATTCTAACTAACATTTCTAGATGGGTAGGAAAATCTTCAGATACAATAACTAGATCGTCCAGATACCCAAAGACGCAGTGCCGTAGATCGGGTGGAATTATTTCGTCCATTAATCTGCACATGGTTTGAGGAGCGTTACACAGTCCGAACGGCATTACTACAAACTGATACAGTGGTCTTCCGGGGACTGTGAACGCTGTCAACTTCTTAGACTCCTCATCTAGGCTAATTTGCCAGTAGGCATCCTTCAGATCTAGTTTTGTTATTAGGTTCGCCTTTGGAAGCCTTGCAAAAATGCCCTCTATGTTTGGTAGTGGGTAGGCATCTTTTTTTGTAACACCATTAACCTTTCTTGCATCTAAGCACAATCTGACTTTATGTGGTTTTACAACCAAACGCATGGGGGAGCTCCATGGCGACGTTGATGGCTCAATTACACCCAAGGACAACATTCTATCAATCTCCCCAAACATCAGTTTCTCCACCGCGGGAGAAACCGGATAGAATCGCTGCTTGATTGGTGTTGCATCTGTGAGCTCAATGGAGTGTTTAATTAAGCTCGTTCTGCCCAATCCCTGCTTTTCGAAATTTGGAAACAGTTCAATAACAGTTCGAAGCTGTTGCCGTTGGCTTAATGTAAGTGGGTAGAAATTTTCCTCAGTACTGGCAGAGTTTTCTTGTAATTCTGCCACCCCTTCGCGCACTTTATTAATACCAGACAGATCAGGCAAACCGTTGCCTTTACTGTCCACATAAACAATGCTTCCAGCTCCACCAAGGTCTGGCAGCAATGAAAAGGCACTCCAAAAGTCAATTCCTAATATTAGTCTTTGTGAAATTGAAGGTATTATAAAAAGTTTTACTGATCTGATTTTATCTTGGAAAGAAATATTTGTAGTGAAGTAGCCTATAACAGGTTGCATTTTACCATCGGCGGTTTTCACAAAACTTTTACAGCGCACAAAGCTTTGTAAGGTTGAAAAATCATGTAGCGCTAAATCGGATCCAATACAGCTGACGTTAGCCCCAGTATCTAATAGTCCATACTCCGCAAAATCTAAAAAGCTCACTCTGGCATAGTATCGTTTATCTGAAGGATTCGAAATGATCGTCGATACTAACAGTTTTCGACACCTTTTGCGTACTTTATAAAAGTTTCTCATGCGACTAGTAGACCGTTTCGTTTTTTTAATAGTATGACATGATAGCAAATCAACGTTAAAAATTTCATCACGTTTTGTTAAATATGATTCCCATCTCTTATGATATGGGAGCTTTGGAAAAATTAAACGATTATTATGAGCAGATAAATCAGGCTGGCACTGTAAAGGACCTGGGCGTTGTAAAATGGTAATGGATTTATTTGGAAAGTCTGTCTTATTTACTGGTATATCTAATGAACTATTGGGAGCAGAACCTTCAGGTAAAATGAGTTTATTTTCGTAGTTTTGTTGAAATCCTCCTAATTTAAGAGTATCGGGATCTATGGAGCATCTTTCCCCCGATTGAACGCTAAGCAGTTTTTTGACTGTTTCTGTTTACGAGCAGCACAACTTTCACAATTAGGTTTAAAAATATTTTTGGCTCCACAGCCGTAGCAAAAAATTATTCTATCGTGCAGGCAATCTTGCCAGTGATGACCTGTTTCATCGCAGTTCCAGCATTGAAAAATATTCCCCGAATGCTGAAGAGCTTCAACGGAACAAGTATCGGTAGCTTCATTTGAAATGCCATTGTCTTCGTTATCTATTTCAGCTATATACCGCCGTGGTATTAAAGTATTAACGTTCCGTCCTCCAAAACTTTTTCTTACATGGTCATCATTTAAAAAGGTTTCCCGCATTTGCACGAGATTTCGCAGATGGGATACTGAATGAAAGGGAACATACAGTAGGTCTTGACGAATATCAGGCCGAAGGTTTCTCGCTAGAATTTCTAATAATTCCGGTTCAGACATAGGAATTGGCAGGCGATCCATTATAGACGAGACAGCTTCATAGAACAGGTCGAATGTTTCACCAGATTTTTGTTTTCGGTTACGCATTTCTTCGCGTATGTCATACGACGATTTAAATTCTTTATATTGACTCTTAATCGCCTTGCAGAAATCGGACCAGATAATAACGTCAACGTGTTTATGGTATCGCCAATACCAATCCCTTGCCTTTCCCGTTAGGAGTATGTGCAAATTTCTACAGACGGGCATAAAATCGCCATTAAAATTATCTCTGGTTAAGGATCTCACGCGATATAAGAATTCGTCTACATTTAACCCTGCTGGCGAACCATCGAACTTTACATTCCAGTTCTGAATTATTGAGGTGATTTTGTCTGGATGCAGGCTGGTACTACGCATATTCGGGCTGCCGAATACGTTAGAAGAACTAATGGAGGGAATAGGAAGGCCATTATTTCCACCCTGTGGAGTGTTAAAATTGCCCGAAGGATTTTCCTGTGTGTTATTATTATTATTCGTGGGTATAGATGAGGAGGTCATAGTTAAGGTTGTGAAAAGTCGGTTAATATGATTTTCAATCATTCGGTTAATTTCGTCGAAACCTAAAGTAGGATTAATTGTACTCTGGCCAAGAGTAGGAAGGCCCTGAGTGGGGGTATTTGCGAAATGAACATTTGAAACCTTTTGAGTATCCTTCTCAGGAGTGAAAACACTTCCTAAGGGTGGCTGGTTATCATTATTGATCGGGGTGTTCTGTTCCGTAAAACCCTTGTTAGCCGTGCTACGAGTCATGTAGGTTTTAGCTACCGCCCCCTGACTTTTACCTTTAGGTTTTGTCTTTGACGCTGGTTGTGGATTAGTTCCAATGATTAGCTTACGTAAGCCAGAAAGTTCAAGCGTTCGTTTGCATACCGGGCATTCAGAGGCATTAGACAAGTGGGCCTCGATGCATTGCCTATGGAAAGCGTGCGAACATTCATGGATTATTAAACAATCCTGACCTTCCTCCATAGTATCCTTACATATATGGCAAACCGAAGGCTCTATGTAAGCAGCAGCCAGCGGAAGTGGTGGTGGAATGTTCTCCGTATTATCGTGCGACATGATTATCAAAATGGTAAAAATGAAATTCTATGCAAAAATGCAATCACCGTGTTCTTTCATAAAAGAACTAGGGCCACTACTACTCTAAAGTTATAACCGTATCTATTGCTGAAGTTGAAAACGATATTTATGTAAGGTATTATAATTGCTATTGAAGCGTTATACTTGCCAAGCGCTAGAAGGAAATTATATAAAACGCCTTACCGTATTACTAAATTATGAAACAGTTATTACAAAGTGTAGTATTCAATTCTTTAGAATAAAAAAATATTTATATACTGGAAATAATAACTTCTATATATAATTCATTTACTGTGAATTGCCAACGCAAAGACAATTCTAAACTATCTACTATCGGGTTGAGGGAACGTACAGGTAAATAAGAAAATTTAACTTATACTTTCTATTTAAGTAAAGGTTCACAATTTGATTCGAAGGTGTTTTTGTTTTTTTAAGATGAACGTAACAAGGTTAAAGAAAATCTCATAAAAATCACTTATACAGGATACAAAGTTAGTCTATGGAGTATGACATAATAATAAAACCGAATCTTTGTCCAGACAAACCAACAAAATTACTTACATTTATATTCACTGATTTGTACCAGTATTCAAAGGTCATTAAAATGTCACCGACAAATTAATGAAATCCATTTAAATCTTGGCTGTTGATGACTAAGGCTGTAACAAAACTAAGTCATATCATTATGGCTACTAAGCTTCGAGTAATAAATTTCCCCGAACAGCGCCATCAAGCCCCGAAAAAAATTTATATTTTCTTAACGGTCAGCGTGTCCGAACTGTTACTCCTCAGACAGCTGAAGAATCCAGGAAAGATTGATAAACCATTTCTGGGCATGAGGCAAAGTGCGTGAGTCATTTAAAATAAAGCATTTTGATGAACTCTAATAACAAAAAAAAATTTTTTTTTTTTTTTAGAGCCGCAAAGGACAAAATAGTCCTTCGGGCCCCACGTTGGGCGCCATTCTTGTAACCAAACTGTTTACCTCCGTGCTTAAACGGAGAGGTGTTGCTTGGTGCAACGGGTTGATAAAGTCCTTTTGTTTGGATTTTGATTTTTCCGTACCCTGTGGTGGTGACAGGTACATTACGTTCTATTTTAATTCCCTGAATTGCACCAAGGAGGTTATATTGACATTAGGACTGCGGGAGCCTTTAATTCGCTAGCAAAGCAGCCGGGTGCGGGGTTCGTGTCCTCTTGCAATACAACTGCATGTGATACAAATTTATTATTTTAGACTCCCCTTTTTTTTTAATTTTACTTGCTTATTTTCTGGTCCGATATAACTAGAAAACAAATAAACAAAATGCCCCCTTCTAGTCATATGTATATTGAAAGTAAACTACGTTAATAGGTATAAGTGCCTGTGAGATAATTTTCATCTCCATGATGTCATTTGAGATGATCGGCTCGATACCCACACCAACCATTAGTTTCCGCAGCATACGATTTTGGAAACCCCCAAGGAAATCTTTCCTTATTTCCTTACACGCTCATCTTCTTACAAAAAACACCTCGCAACTGGTTTTAACACATCGTAATGCAAAATTCTAACATTTTATTCATTTCAGTTTAGGTAAACTTAAGTTAGGCTTATAAAAAAATTATGACGTTGTCATAGGGTATTAATAAGGTTGATACAAATTAACTTCATTTGCTTATAACAAAAAAATATACGAAATGATATCAAATCATGTCTGAGTAATTCACTCGAATCGACACAATAATAGCATCACTAAAACGTTGTAAAAATTCCTTTACATATTTACTTAATCGTTAGTTGTTTTTTTCTTGATTTCTGTTGTGATCAATCAATAATAATTTATATAATAAGTAAACACATGTGTGTTTTTAATTGGTTCTGTTTCTTTTATGAAACATTTATTGCTTTTTATGACTTAACACCAACAACCAAATTTATGAGTGCATGGGAATTAATAGAAAATCAATATCTCAGTTTCTGGATAATTACTTTATAGCGAGAGCAAGCAAATGAACGAAAGTTCTGCAACATGTTATGCTAGGCATGACTGTTATTGTCCAGAATGTTTTAACAGGTGAAGTTAAATTCTTATCAACATTACTCTCTCTGGAAAGAACTTTTACTATGTGGGTTGTTTTTGTTCTTTTGATTTAAGTTGGATTAGGAAAGTTAATAAAATGTCTATGTTATATAGCAAGAACAATAAATACAAAATTCGGTTTGAGATACATTGAATCAAACTTACCGCTCACCAGCGAACTTTAGAAGGCCTTCCATGTTCCAGATGACGTTTGCTAAAAAAAAACTGAAGTATTTATGGTTCTTGCCTTATACCACCACCTGCCAGATTGGAGTTAGATATGTTTTGTTAAATTGAATTTATAACTAATGAGTCACTTGGTTGTTGTTGAATTCTTTTCGTATATTTTACATTGTTAACATTTTTCTTTTTCACAAAATCTTCCAAGTTTACATGAGGTTAACAGGATTTGGATGAAGAGGTTATGAAATTATTGATTTTTCTTTCGCCACTGTCTTTTTTTTTTGTGGCTTCTTTAAGACATGAACTTTATCGCATTAATTTATTAAATGAGTTTTAAATAGTTTTGTGATATATTTGAAGATGATACTTATTTACATATGCCTCGTTGTAATAATCATATTAAGTTACAGCTTTCCAATGTACCACCGTTAATCTAAATTTTTATTACACCGATATTTAGGAATGCAAATTATGACGTTGTTTGGTTCGAGCTACTGGGGGGATTTTTCCGTTTAATTTCGCCAGCAGGGTTTTAGCTCACGTGTTGCTTTATTTTATTTAATCTTTGGTGCTGTTACGTATGAGTAGTACGTCCGACTATTGGCTTCACGCCCTAGCCTAGCACCGAAACTAGGTGCACCTGCAAGGTGGGTATGCTGAGCGCTGATGTGATGACGTTGAATGCGAATTCGTTATTCTTGGAGAGATTCTGATCTATGCAGATGCTCCAGATTGTCAGTTCACAGCGGGAATAGCTTTTAAATATACACCACTTGTTGCAAGCTTAGTTGTCGTTAATTTCCGTAATTACTCCCATGTGGTTTACGATACCTTTGTATCTACCAGGAAAGAAGATCCTCCTTGTTAAAACAGATTATTTATTACCGCGATAATTATTTACATTGAAAAAGATTTTGTTACCTTTTTACTACGATGGAATAGTGATGTTTCCTATCCAACGAGATTAAATTCTTCAGCTGCAAACAAGTTATCACTTTGAAAGTTAAATCACAAAAAGGAAGTTAGCTTCCGAAAAAGGGCTTATATACTTAGACCGCCACGTTGAACTATGTCCGAAATATCGAGATCGTTTTAGGTAATCACGTGAGCAACGAAACTATGTACCAAGATAACTAATCTGTTACAATTTGCTTTGTTGCAGCAAAAAGTACTAACGCATGTTAATGTCTTGACATAAAAAGAGGTGACATTATTTCCTGTTGTCATACGCATACACCTGATAATCCCATTGACAGGCTATTTATTGTGTACCTAGCAACATAGGTAATTTCTCTCCATTTACTTGCAATGACAAATACTATCGGGTATCTGGTTTCTACAAGAATTTAATAATGAATCTTCAATATTTTCCGTAGGACCTATATGTTATGTTTGTAGATAATACTGTGACAAAACCTTCAGCCAAAAGTAGTATCTGATTAGACCTGTCATTTGCAACTATGAGCTTACTCCGAATAAAAAGCATATGTACGATATACATATAGACATATATACTATATACATATAGAGCACGAAACATGCGCAATGAGAAATCTAATTACCCAACAGACCAAAAATTATTTTAGTGATCTCGAAGAGATATCATCTGGAGGGTATAGTCCACCAGCTGATGATGAGAATATAGATTTACACATCTACTTGTTCAATATGTACCTTATGTTTAGTTTATTGACTAACTCTTTACAGAATACTGAATGACATTTTCATTGAATATATTATATGTATATAGATGGAACATCCAAACAGAATTGTTATTATTACTTTTTTTTTCAAACTCGTAGGGAGCTGATGAAAAGGTTTATTAAGTTAGTAGCTATGATGTGACAGATCTCACAAATAAAACAATTTTAGCAAACCAAAGACAATAAAATCTTGGCCTGTTGGTTTATAATTTATGCGGAATTATTTCTCTTTGATATTGACGTTTTGTAATCAATTAACCCATTAAGTCAGGCTCGTTACAAAAACATAACTTGATTGGAGATCAATAAATAACAACTGCCCTATAACATAAAAATACATGTACGAATAAAATATGTGAAAGATAAATACATTACACTCTTTAAATTCGAAATCATTTAGATTTTTCAAGAATTCTATTCCCATTTTTCCCGGAGCTAGGACTTCTGTTCGAAGAAATATAATTTCTGATTCTATATCGAACTCATATTGAGTAACATCACAGTTATAAGGGTAATTAAATTAATCCAACTGCAGTTTTATACTCTTAAAATCTTCAAACCTGTCTTCAAAACTGTTGAGCAGTGTATCAAAAATCTCAACTCGCTTAGTTTTCGCAGCAGCGCACAGCGATTCGCGCAATAGAGATGTTTTTTAAAACTGGAAAAGTCATCTGACTTAATTTGGCAAAGTATAAGAAGAAGTTTTGTTTTAAAATTAAATTAAATTTTACAAATATCAGATATATTCTCACCTTTTCCTTGAAGCTCTAAGTTGAAATCACTAAGCAAAGAAGTTGTATCAGCTAGAAAAGCTAGATCTGATATGAATTGTGTATCTTTTAAAAAATTTTTTGCCGACTCACCGATATTTTCTTTTTCTAAAAATTTTACAAATTTTCGGTCTTCATAGTAGAGTCTTGAGTAATAAACTTAGAAGCCAGCGCGGCTTGCATTGCCATTTCACTTTTTTTATATTACCTATCAAACCAGTGTTTTTTCCTACCATGACATTTGCCCCGTCTGTGCAGATACCGACAATTTTGTTTACATCAACAATAGAAAAAAGTTTATCACTTAAAACTTCCATCAAAAGCTTTCCAGTTACATGTCCATAAAAGGTTTCCAATGTCAACATTGATTCAAAAACATTAAAATGTTCATCAATGCATCTTACACAGACAACCAGTTGACAAAGATCCTTGATATCTGTACTTTCATCTAAACAAAACGAAAGATTATAAGCATTTCTTATTTGCAAATAAATATGTAATGCTGCCAAATATATATTTTTATTGTAACTTCCTAACTCACGAAAACAATTGCTGATTAACGCGCTATTTGCAAATAAGAAGTTTGGCGTGCCAGCTTTACATATGTATGTTTGTTAAAAAAAATAAATAAATAAAAGATAAATATATTAACTAATAGATGAATATTCACTGATTTAATAAGTTACAATAAAAAAGTATTTGGCAGCATTTTACGTTCGTATTTGCAAATAAGCACTGCGTATAAAGGAGGTAACTGTCAGTATCACTATACGGGACTATAGGGCGTAATATTGTGAAATTCAAATGTTTGTTTTCATAAACATAAAAAAATGTGACCTATCAAACACAAGAAAATAAGTAAGAGGGCTATGTTCGGATATGCCCAATCTTATATACCCTTCGCAAAGTAATATAAAAGGTACTTATATCTGTGGTCACAAGGTATAACAGTTAAGTCGAGTTAGAACAAAGTGTATTTATCATTATAATTTTGTTTATTTTTCTTAACTTAACTGTTGTTTCATTATAAATTAAATTACAAATTAATCTATACATATAATAAAACTGTAAAAAGGGCGTGTCTGTACATGAAATATTTTTTGAAAACTTTTATGGTGGCGTAAACAGTAATCGATGTAGATAACAAAACACCAATTTTTGGAATTTTTGTCTGTTTATCCGAACACCCTTCACGCAAAAACCACTGAAAAAAACGAAAATGTACCCTATATTACCATTTTGCAAATGCTACAATGCAAGACCATTTGCAAAAGATTGTGAATTGGGCCAATATATGTATGTATAAAGAACGCTATACTAATATATTTTATAGACACCTTATAGTCATAAAGCGAACTTTAAGCTAATGCTAGCATTAGCTGAATCTAATTTCCCTGATTTTACACAGCGATTTTAAAATTCTCTTTTGACCACTTGCCAAAATCGAGTTTAGCCGTTATTCCTTGTGGGCGCAGATACATGTACTTGCAATTATACACGAAATAGCTATGCAATAATTTCCAAATGGCTTTCTTAATTACTGTTTTCGTATAATAGGCAAACTTTTGTATATATGTTGCTATTACGTAATAAAGTATTTTGTAAGACATACATAATTTATTCAATTGAGAGTTTTTTTTGTATATCTAATGTGTAATTTACGCTTCAGATACATATTTGTTGAGATTACGTGTAGTAGTTGTACAAAAAGTATATTACAAAATTAGTATTCTTAAACATGAATTTTTAGGTCACATATATGCAGTTCATTTTGCATTAATTTATGCAAATATAAATTTAGAATCCTTTGAGCTCAAAAAATATTGATTTTCTAAAAAAATTTTGCAATTTTTCTATTTGGTACTAAAAAATTGTATCCCAAATAACTATTTATTGATTTTATTTATTTACTATTAATTTATTTGCTATAATCTATTTTTTCTGTTATTGATTTTAATATCTTATGAATAATTAGTATATTAACATTAAAAGAAACATATAAAAAAATAAAAGTTTCAGGCGCCGTGATTTGAACCCGGCTCCCGAGAGGAAAATAACCACTGGGAAACCGCCTTGCGCTCTCAGGTACTTAACAAGCTGGCTTGCAGGGTGAGTCATACAATATCTCAACTAATATTATATGAATCGTCCTACAAAAGATCGGATGATAGCGATGGTTGCCACATGTGATGATTTATCGTCACTTTGACGATTTTCGGTGTCAAAAATGGGATTTCAACGACTAAACGATTTTTACCTCAATTCGACGATTTTTAAGAATTATAAGTTAGTTAATACAATTTTTTAGAACTTTTAAAACAATTTTGAACTTGATTAAGAACTTTGCAGCTTTTGCTACAATATGTAATAAAAGTAAGAAGTAAAAGGGATAGTTATGCCAATAACTAACCATTTTAATGTTAATATATTTAGTATTACACGTTTTTTTTTAAACCTCTTCTCTCCATAATTTATCAACTCCTGCATACATACATATGGATGTATATCAAATATAAAAATTTTTAAACACTAAACAAGAACGCTCAAGTATAGCTTTGCATCATAAGCGAAATTTTTTGATAAATTCTAATAACATAATTCAAATAATTATACTGCGTATTTAAAGTAGGAAATTCCAAAAACCATATAATGTTAAATTTTTATTAAACTTAAAAGTTGATTTATTCAATATTTTTGTGGCTTACCGAGTTACTGCACTGGACGTATATTATTTTTCTAAAAGCAAAATTCACTAAACATGTGATTATACTATTTATTGAGTTAAATTAAGAATTGATCGTTTTATTGATAAGAGTTTCGTTTATTTTGTGTAAAAACTCTGAATTTATTTGTTATGTTATTCATTATTAATTATCATTCTGATTATTAAGTTGATTTTTATACAAAATTAGTGTTATTTACTTTTTACGAATTTTTGACGATTTCAGATAATTATTTCGACGATTTTTCGCTCGAATTTGACGAATTTACTCCTATTGCATCTCGCAACTATGCCTTTGCCTCGTTTCTGTAATTTGTGAGAATTTCTTTCATCATCATAGTTGCATTTTCTTTTAGAAAAATAATATACATACAGTGCAGTAACTCGATAAGCCACAAAAAATATTGGAATCGACTTTTCAGTTTAATCAAAATTTAATATTGTAGGGTTTTTGGAATTTTCTTCTTTAAATACGCAGCATAATTATTTGAATTATATTATTAGAATTTATTAAAAAAATTCGCTAGGATGCAAAGCTGTACTTAAGCGTTGTTTTTTTAACATTTGTTATATCGTCGCTGTTTTAACTAACTGACCTAACTAGCATTTCACAAATTTTACAGGAGAGCACTTTTAATGTTTTTTGTCCTTAATGTAGTCACTTCCAAGCCAAAATACGTATAAAATTGGTTTTCTGCATTTTTTGATATGTAGTATAGTATCTCTTTTTCAGTCTTAAATAAAGAAAAATATAAAAATTTTTATTTAAAATACTTTTTTGGGACTTTGAAACAGATACGAAATTTAGTGCAGTATACTTTTATAGTATAAAAAAATTAAATTTATTTTTGATTAATTCTTTGACTTTATTTTAGTGTTGCTTAATAAAAACAAAAAATTAAAATGCAAGTTAAAGAATATTTAGAGTAATTACTTAATTAGATAGTGAGTTATAAAAGAATAAATGTCCTGAGGGTTTGAGAAATGAATTATTACCAGTCGTTAAGGAAATCCAACATTATGTTTACTTTAAAATATATTTAGAGGACTGATGTTGATGAGTTTTGAAATATTGGTAATCGGTTTTCAAGAAAAATACCGATTTTTAGACATATACGCATAAAATTTAGGTGGTGAATGTTATGTTGTTAACTACATCCCAGTCAATCAAAAAATTAACTTTGGAAAAAATGTGTTGTTAAGCCATTTTGCGTTTTATATTTGTTTCTTTTAACTTGGTTATTCCTTTTAGTTTCTTCGTTAAATATAATTGTATAACACTGTTTGCCAGGGTATACTCAGTTATTACCAGGAAGATTAATAAAAAACAATTGTCATTCGAATTCAAATTTAATTATTAATATTTATTAATAAACTTATAACTAATCAGGATATGCTAGGATACAAAGTCCTTTTTTAATTCACGATGATTTCAAAATATAACGTGTCCTTGACTTTAATGAAAAAGAGCAAACCAAAAAAAAATTATTTTTTAAAAGAAAACCGACCGATATCCACACGTTCAACGATGACCAGAGAACTCCTCTCCATTCAGGTAGTCATCATATTTTATATTAAAATCTTTGTGGTGATTAGTGTGTTAGTGACTACCACGCCTGAGACCTATGGCCATTAGAGTCTCTGTGCTCTACAACTACAGGTGTCTGGGATCTATGGCTATTGGAAACCAGTAGAAGCCCTGTACACCACTACATGAATTGGACCCGCTGTGCTTGTTTGTGGCTGCTGGCAAAGCTATTACACACTTGTACCAGCTGTCAACCCACGAGTACAGCTAAACCCCAACTAGAATATCGTTGATGAATGGTCCTCTACGATTCGGTTATTACAAGTGTGGTTCACTACTACACCTTATCGTTCTCCAGACAAAGACATTTCAAAGTTTGGGCGAGTATTGACCGGTTCTCTCATATTCTTACATCATAAATTCCCTAGTATTGGTGGTAAACTTAGTTGTGATAAACCTCAACACTCTCAACAAAATGTATGCGTGAGTACTCCTCGTTTCCCTTATACTGCTTTTATAACATTTACTATTTACATATACATATATTTATATGTTATCTCACAATGTTATGTATTAAATATACACTTCTATATAATAGAATCTAAACAATATTAATATGTAATGTGATAACTAACGGTTGATATAATATAATATAATCCAAAATATACTGTATTAAATACATATGTATAATTCTATATAATGAAAAAAATTAACTACATAATAATATACAGGGTGAGAACTTATCGTTGAAATAATAATGCAATATTCAGTTGTAAAAAATAAAAATTATATAATTACTGTTCTTTGTTAGTATACCTATATAAATGTAACGAAAATTTCGTTACAACTGCAGTTTTTTTTTGTTTCAAACGTGTGTGTTACTATCAAAAGTTTTTTTTAAACTACTGATATATTCTTTCATTGCTTTTATATTACATTTTTTAATTTTTTTTTGATGGAATTAGAAAAAGAATATTGTTAATATATTGAAATATATTTACCGCTATATCGAAAAAAAATATAGTACACTAAAGAAGTCGGAGCTAAATATATCAGTATTTGGTGTTATATCCATAAAGCTTTACACTTACGACACTTCGTGAACAATTTTTTTGCATTCTTACAGATACATCAAAAATATTTTTGCTTTTATAGAGATTACGGTAATAGTTACGTTCATAAAAATTTTACACAAGGTGCGGTATGACTAATGACGTCAACTTGTGTACTGAACTCATTTTTCAAAAAATTTCAGTTAGGTCAGTTAGTAAAAACAGCGACGATATTTGATATACATACATCCATACATCGTCGGTCCAAGGGTGGAACGAGTGGAGCGGTCGCACTAGGCGCCAGGTGTTAAGGAGCGCTAAAAAGTCAAATGCGAAAAGCAATTTTTAGAGCATTTGTATATTTTTATTATAAAAATTTATCAAATATGAAAGGTGAGCGTAGGTTTAGAAAACTCAAGCTAATAAAAACCTACTTAATGCAAGGAGCACAACTGGGACGAATGACGAATTTCGCCAAACACGACGAATTCGTCGATAAAAATTCGCTGTTTAAATTCGTCGTATGAAGCACAATAGCGACGAAAACGTAACAGCTGTTGTAATTGATAAAGCTCTTTACTGTGTGTGCAAAGTGTGACCATATTAAAATACCTATTTATCGCTTATATGCACGTCGCTAATTTGCATTTAACGTTTATATGCATCCTATCATGAGCAATTTTCTATTGGTATTAAAAAAACCATAAATATTTTTTGTATTTCCATTTCGCTTATATGCGTTTCTCGCTTTTTTGCACTGTAAAGTAATGTAAATATTTTCAAAATGTATTTAAATAATGCTCATTTATGCATGGCACATGTTAAGTACATTTTCCAAAAATTAAAGTTTTTGCACCAATTTTTCAGCAGGAAACCAAAAATTCTTTCTTAATTTAACAAGTATAAAATAACAAACTGAAATTCATTTTTTGGGCAATTTTCTATTTGGTAGTACGCAGTTGAAGTAACATATCACTAAAGTAGACCATCGCTCTTTGATGTAGCAAAAGTCAATTTTTTCGCTAAATTGGCCCTTTTTTGTCAAGAGTTTTTTTTCACATTTAGTTATTAAAACAGTTTTGTTTTGGCTTTGAAATAAAAATTAATTAAACATTTTTATCTTAAAAAGATGTATCCAAGCTATTGCTAAGAGTATTTTTGTATCAAAATCCACCAATTTGCACAAACATATTTGGGTATAATTGTGCGTATCAGGATATCTCGCTTGTATTTTTAGCTAATTTTTGTTTATTATCAACTTTTTATTGAATTACCAATGTTTACTATACATCAATCTTTTTTCATAAGCTCTATTTTATACGTCTTTTATTCTCGAATATAATTTTACTTCAATTATTGCCTATAACAAGATCAAATAAGTATGTGACATGGAATGAAGTACACAAACTGCGTTAACAAACTACTTTCAGCCTTCGGTCGATTATTATGCAAAAACTATGAAGACATGTAGTGCAAAGTTTCTAACATGCATTTTCTGTCCTATAATTGAATTTGAATCAGTGTTCGAAAGTAAACCGAACGTTATTTTGTGTCCTATATACACAAGCAGGAACGATATCTATTTTTTTAGTGTTTGTGTATATTAACACAACCCGAACACAACACATAACGATTTTTTAATGCAAGTAACAAGCATTATCCCTGCAAAAATCGGGACTAGTCCATACATGCGTGTAAGGACTACTCAATAATGGACCTGGACTAGTCCCAAACTACCCTAAACGTATGCATTAGACGTGGTCCATTTAACATTGCGATGTCCTAGGACTGGACCACGTGGTCCAGCTTTGCATTACATCGGACTAACCCAAAAACTAGCCCATGTAACTACTGCATGGAGCACCTACAGGGGCTAGTTTTGAAACTACTCTATGTCACTACTTCATGTTTCATAAATAGAAAACTAGTTTTCATTTTCACTTTGTAGTCTACGTAAAAGATTTTCCCTCTGCTTTAATAAGTGTCATTTTATGATGGGAGCTACTGAATTTTTGATTTCTTTTAAACAAAACTAACTTTTATTTATTTTTCGCTTTTACCAAAAAAATTAACTTTTAATTACAAACATTCATTATAACCACAAATAAGCTTTTGTACCATCAGGGCTACCATATTGCTGGTAATTGATGATATTTTATGAAATTACATTATTGGCAACACTACATTTCGTGCTAAAACACGAACATTTGTTTGAAAGTGGTCCATAGCTGCATTACATAGGACCATGCTGTAACTTGTCCATATCAGCTAAAATGGACCATGTAGACTAATAATTTTTGCAGGGATGTAGCGTTTTGTTTTTTTGTCAAAAAACAGTACAATTGTAGTGGTTGCGTACTACATACATTATACTCTAGCGTTTTATAGCCCTGCAAAAACTATTGGACCACGTGGTCCATTTTAGTTGAAATGGAGTAGTTACAACATGGTCCTATGTAATGCAGACAAGTTTTTACGTTTTAGCGATTGCAAATAACATAACCAATCGCTAAAACACGAGCACTTTAGTGCTCCATCAAGTAGTGACATGGACTAGTTTCAAAACTAGCCTCATGTAGGTGCTCCATGGAGTAGTTACATAGGGTTAGTTTTTCGGGTAGCCCGATGAAATTCAAAGCTGGACCACATAGTCCAGTCCTAGGACATCGCAATGTTAAATGGACCATATTTATTGCATACATTTGGACCACTTTGTAACTACTCCTGGTCCCTTGTGGAGTACTCTATACATGCGTGATTAGAGTAGTCACATTTTTTGCAGGGAGTGTTATTTTTTCATCATGTACAACTACGCGCTCAAGTGTAGATGCACGAGAGCCAAGTGAATACTAGTGGTCTGCAACGAATAAGATTTTTGTTATTCGTGAAGTTCTATAGCTTTTCGAATACAGTACATACTCGCTCTCTCACTCAGCAGAACGAAAGGAACATAATTGAATAGCTGTTTATAAAGTACATATAAGTATGTAGTCGCAACCATCGCTGTTCCTTTGATTGTGAACAAACAAAAATGTGAACGTATTAAAATATGGGGATGTGTTAAGAAATAGTTATGTACGTCAGTGATGGAAAATTCAGTACTATTGTACTATTTTTAGTACTTTTTCATTCTCAAAATACATCAGTACCCCCACGACATAAAAAGTCGTTTTTCCAATCTGTAACGTAAAAAATTAAATTTTTTTCCGGTTTATTAATATTCAACCCATTATATTCAAAAACTTGTTCGAAAACTCTTGATATCTTTATTTGAAGAAATAAAATCTGTTCAAACAGAAATTATTAGAAAACTATTTATAACTGGTATAAAATTCATTGTTACATGTAGTAGATTATATAAGTTGCACTTTGAGATTATACCCAAATCAAATTGTAAGTCCTCAGTATTTTCATATCGAATGAAATAAGATATATTTTCATCGTAGATTGAGCTTCAAAAGCTAAATTAATCTGCACTTTTACCCCCATATTCATAAAAATTTATTGAAGTTAATGTTGGTTTACTGTACGAATTTTGTATGGGAAAACCGGTTTTACTCCACACATTAACTTTACTAATCATTTATTAATATGGGGGTTAGCAATTAAAATCGTATTTTAGCTTTTTCTGTGCATGAAACAAAATTTTTGCCTGGCCACTGGCTGAACTTTATTTCATATTTTCTGCCTTAAGATATGAATAGTTGTTAGATACCTAAATTTTCAAAAATTTAATAACCAACAATACACCGGAAGTTCCATATTTACAGTGAACATTAATCCGAATATCTTCAAGAGTTCCAATTACATCTAGAAAAAACAACGGAAATAGTAAAAAAATATATTAATATGTCAAAAATGGTTCCTTTGTATGATAATTAAGAATACCTGAAGTATTACATTATCAATTCTTGAAAAAGTCCCATTAGGTGAAAAAAGAACTTATTAAGATAAGGTACCATTTCAAAATACCAAGTACCATTTCAAAATCTGTATTTTCCATCACTGATGTACGTACAAAACGAAACAGATAATAATACAGTGAAGCTGATGAAGATGCCAGGCATTTTTTCCTAAAATCGTCAAAGCTTAGAAATAAATTCGTCAATATCGTTAAGATTTTTGGAAAAACTCGTTATCAACTGTTTTATAGAATAAACAATAGTATTTTAGAATATTAAAACAATGCTGCCTGTTCTGTAAATCGAGTCGATTTGAAAACGCTCGATTTAGAGAAATTAAATACACTAATAGCAAATTTTTTCCAGTTTCATATATTTTAGAGCTGAAAATATGATATCTGAAATTAATTTACTATATACGATTTAAAATAAATCATTATTTATTTTTGGAAAACGAGAAATTTACTCTGATTCGGTTTACAGAACAGGGCCGAATATCTTATCTTGTAATATATTGTTTAAAAAAATGGGGTTGGTATATTTGACACCTACTCTCTCCAGTATTTAAGTCATTTTACTTTCTTTTTATGAAGTTAATTTTTCCTGCCGGGTTTACCGTCTTACATAAAATATTGAGATAAAAGCAGTGATGTCAAAAAATCGTCAAAGTATAAGGGGCCATGAACAAGAAATCGTCAAAATGAAGAAGAATAATCACGTTGATCACGTATGGCATTCCTTTAAGCTGATGATGACATTGACATACATACATAGGTATGCATGTGTGTATGTACATATATCCACAAAAAATGTGTAGTCTAAAAATGTATGCTTCTTTACTTTTTCTGTGATTTTGCATAAAGCTATTTTTTATGTGTTTTCAATTTATTAGGTCTGTTCAATAACTGAAAGTTGATACTAATTGTTACTAGTTGTTACTGGAAAGTGTTCACGTACTTGAAAAACTAGCAGCGAGAAAGTGAAAAAAGAGCATAAAAAGTTGAGAACAAAAAAATTTGTTGCAAGTTTTTGCTAGTAAAATTTTTACTAGCAGGAATTAGCCAAACAGCTGTTTAGATCTTTTGTTTACAAAATAAATGGTTTGAAAATTCATGAAAATATTAACTGTTAGAATTTGCGCTTTTAATATTACAGCTGTAAAATCATTACATTGATTTATGGACAGTTTTCTCTTTGCATAATGTTTAACTGTCAACCTCTTTTGATTTTCTTTCATCTTTTCTTTTACACTTTTCTTAACTCACATTGTTAATTCTTTCTTCTTCCAGTACTCGCTTTTGATACAACATTGTAATTTTTGTACCATAACCTTATATTTTCTAAATAGACTTATAGTAATAAATTTAATTGAATTTACGTGATTCATTTTTTTTTGGTCGCTTTTAATAATTTTATTTTTAAGGTCCTTAACAGGTTATGGGCCTAGTAGCCGGCGAACAATAAACAGCATATTTATACGGACGCAGATATTTCTACTCACAAAAATTTAATAGAAGAAGATTCGGCTTTTGTCACTGATACAGACATCACTGCAAATCTGCCAAACCAAAGCTTTGATACAAGTTTATTAGAAAATAGCGTGCAACAAGTGGAAAATATGTCTAAAATGTCAGAAAAGGCGTACCAAATTCATCGTTTCAATGGGCAAAACTATAAGCTATGGCGTCGCCAGATGGAGATTTATATGACCGAAAACAAGCTAAGGCCTTACATTTTGGGTACAATTAGTAAGCCAGAAACAAATGCAACCACCTGGGAAGAAAAAGATGGAGAGGACCAAGCGTTTCTAATGCGCGGTTTGGAATTAGAACAGCTAAAATATTTAACCGACTGATATACAGCCGCTGAAATGTGGTCAAGGTTAAAAACGGTACACTCAGAGAGAAGCGAGCAGTCTGTGCAGCTATTGCTAGAAAATTTTATAAACTGTAAGATGGATGAAGAAGAATCTATGGCTAACTTCATCGCCAGAATAACATCGCTCACGCAAAGGCTTAAAGATATGGATCTCGAGCAAAAGACTCCAGTGGTAATTGCAAAGATCTTAGGCAGTTTGCCTGCTAAATATGATCATGTGAGAGCCGCATGGTATGCTGTGCCTCGTGCTGAGCAAAATATCGAACCTTTAACGGATCGATTAGTTAACGAAGAATCTCTGCTAAATTTACGTACAAATAACAACGGTGCTGCGTCTGTATCTATTGCAGTTTACAGCGCTGCTTATAAATAGTCGTATCATAAAACCGTTAACAATATAACAAAGCGTACCGCAAAATGCAATTATTGTCATAAGCCAGGGCATTGGGGAAGAGAGTGTTTCAAGAAAAAGAGAGATCAAGAAGGTAAGCAAGATACTGAACACATAAAAAGGGGTGGGAGGCATTCATTTGTGGTGGAGAAAATGGCGAAGGTTAAACAGCCTACAAATAAATCAACTGAAAAGAATTCACAATTATTTATGCTGATGGTTGCGAACTCTAAACACAAATCGAAAAATGAATGGTACGCAGATTCCGGTGCCACCGACCATATGTCGTTTCAGAGGGAGCTGTTTAAAACTTTTATTCCAACTTCGCCTGGCTCATGGTATGTACGAATTGGTGATGGTAGAAAGCTTGCTGTTGAAGGAACTGGTGATATCGAAGTTACAACAAACGATGGAAGTCGCGTTAAACATATTTTAAAAGACGTGCTTTTAGTTCCAGAGCTTGACAAGAATTTTATTTCTATCATCCGTTCCACCGAAAAAGGCATGAAAGTTATTTTCGAGGAAGGTGCAGAAAATGTGTACTTTATGAAGGGCAGCGAATTTATTGCTGATGGTGTACGATACGAGAAGTTGTAAAATGAATTTGTTTGCTGTAAACACAACTGCATTAAATACGGCGTCATCGTTGCAAGAGTCGCTAATGTTATGGCATGAACGCTTAGGCCATGTTAATTTTAAAACATTGCAAGTAATGAATTAAAACAAAATCGTCGACGATCTAAAGCTTGAAAAGAACTCGGTAAAATGCATTATGATTGGTTACAATGACGATAGTAAATCGTACAGAATTTTCGATCCAGAAAGTAGACGAGTATTAGTCCGCAGAGATGTTATTTTTCACGAGAGGCGCGCGATATTACATGATTTAAGAGAAACTATATGCATCGACGAAGTGATTGAAGAAGATCAACAAAGAGAAGATATAATAGATCAACAAAAATCTAATAGCAACGAACGAAATTATAAAAATCCTCGATTGCCCATATAATACAAGAAAAAGATCGAAATCTACAGATGATAACGCAGATGAAGTAGATGTTATGGGAGAAATTTGCGTGCTACAATTTGAACCACAAAATTTGCATGAAGCAATTCACAGTGAAAATCACCTTCAATGGTTGAAAGCAGTTAAAGAAGAAATCGAAGCATTAAAGAAAAATCAAACTGGGGTGCTAATACCACGTACTAAAGACAAACATGTAATTACAAACAGGTGGGTTTTTAAGGTTAAATATAAGGCAAATGGCGAAGTGGATAAATACAAAGCCAGACTGGTCGTCAGAGGGTGTTCGTAAAGAGAAGGCATCGATTATACCGAAGTTTTTGCACCTGTTGTAAGATACGAGTCCGTACGAATTTTGTTAGCAATAGCTGCCGCACATGGTATGGAGATATACCAATTTGATGTGAAGATTGCATATCTTCATGGTTTTCTCGATGAAAATATTTACATGGGGCAACCATATGGCTTCGAAGAAGACGACCGAATTGAAACGTAGCTTGTATGGGTTGAAGCAAAGCTCGCGCCAGTGGAACAAAAGAATTGTATCATTCCTGTCAAATCTTGGCTTCAAACAATCGAGGGTAGACACATGTGTTTTTATAAGAAATGTTAACAGTATAGTAACATATCTTGCGCTCTATGTCGATGATGGCATCGTATGCGGCAATAACATTCATTATATTAAAAATTTGCTCTACAAACTTAATAACGAATTTGAGTTTACTTTCAGAGAGGATGAATTTTTTGTTGGTCTACAAATCAAGAGAGATAAACCCAATAACAAATTAAAGATATACCAAAGCGCATATACAAACAAAATTTTACAACGGTTTAATCACGAAGATTGTTTTTCCGTCTCTACACCAGCTGATCCTACTATTAAATATTCAAAAGCAAATAACAACGACAATCAAAAACAATGTCCTTACAGAGAAGCCATTGCTTCACTGCTATATCTCACAACATGCACACGTCCCGACATCGCATATATTGTGGGTGTACTTAGTCGATATACGGAGCAGCCAACAGCTATACATTGGCATGGCATAAAAATAATCTTTAAATATCTTAAAGGAACTAGTGATTATGGTATTACATTCAATTACGACTCAAAGTGTCCCAAACTTGAATGCTATTGCGATGCAGATTGGGGAGACGTCGATACACGACGAAGTACTACTGGCTGGATAGAGATGTTTAATGGTGGACCAATATCTTGGTGTTCTCGTAAGCAAAGTATAACAGCGACATCAACAACAGAGTCTGATCTCGTTGCATGGTGTGTCGCAACCAAGGCGGTGATTGGAATAAGACGATTGTTGAACCCCGATTAAATGTGACAATCAACGCGCAATCACCTTAGTGAAAACTCCAGAGTCGTCTAAGAGGACGAAACATAATGACATCCAGTATTTCTACACTTGCGACATGCAAAGCAACAAGGAAGTTGATGTCCAACACATTCCAACAGCCGAGCAACTAGCTGATCCATTAACAAAAGCGCTAACTAAAGATAAATTTATGTTTTTATGGATAAATTTGGATTAAGTAATTAATTAACCTTTAAATATCGAAAGCGAGAGGGAGTGTTAGAATTTGCGCTTTCAATATTACAGCTGTAAAATTATTACATTGATTTATGAACAGTTTTCTCTTTGCATAATGTTTAACTGTCAACTTCTTTTGATTTTCTTTCATCTTTTCTTTTACTCTTTTCTTAAATCACATTGTTAATTCTTTCTTCTTTCAGTACTCGCTTTTGATACAACATTGTAATTTTTGTACCATAACCTTATATTTTCTAAATCGACTTATAGTAATAAATTTAATTGAATTTACCTGATTCATTGTTTTTTTGGTCGCGTTTAATAATTTTATTTTTAAGGTTCTCAACATTAACTTTTTATAATTTTAATGAATTATTAAGAAATTGTTAATTTTTAATGAGTTAAAAATATTAAATACAGTAATATTAGATATTTTTCTTTAATTTGACTGCAGCAGTGTTCGCTAAAAGAGTTTAAAACGCTTGAATTGGAAGGTTAAATCATAAGGGGTACACTCGAAATATTATGTGAGTCAAATATAAACAAAAAACCCGACTAGTTCCTGCAAAGAACAAATTCAACTAAATTGATAAAAAGTTCCACAATTACATTGAAATTAACTTTATTTCTACTGTTAACAGATATTTTAACTAAAAAATCCTTATGTACGAGCAGTTGTATTTTTACTTCTGTTATTTAAATACTTTACACATAAAGCTTCATTTACGGAGTTTCTTTCTTGCAGTTTTAAGTCGTTATGTCACTTACTTTTTCCCCTCTTTTCTTAATTTAAGAATACAGTGTGAAATAGGAATGCAAGAAAGAGAAGAATATAAGAAATATCTATCTTTGTTTACAATTTCTTTTTAGTGGTTTACTTGCGATGTATTTCTTATACCGTAAGCTAACTGCTTGTTCAACGATCTCGAAAGAAAATGATTAGAAATGAGTTCTAAGTTGAACTGAATTTTAAGAGGACTAATAGTCGAATCGCACCGTGAGGTAACGGCTAAACTGTCAAAGCCTGTTACATTATTAAAACATGTTACTGTTTATTCAATATGTATCGTGACTTTTGTAAGGTATAAATCTACATAAAATATATTTTTACGTAGAGAGCTTCAAACTGTGGCATATGCTAAAAACAAAAAGCAAAGGAAACTAAAAAACAAATGTAAATGATTACAATAAATGAAACAAAATTCGTATAGAAACTTAATGATGGTATATTTATGTGCAAAAAGTTAAATTAATTTGTTGTGGTTAGCTATATGCCGGCATATCGTTGGTTGATTTATTTATTTATTTAATATCAGAAAAAAATTTCCAACGCTACGTTTTCATTAACTAAGACACAAAGTATAATGATACGGAAAGAAGTAAAGTAACACGATACGAATCGACTAATTCTACCATAAACAGCTTTACATCTAGTTAAATAGTAAAAATCTATGAAATAAAAATATTAACATCTGCAGATTCGGATAAACGATTTTTTTACGTTTTTTAAAAGCTGAAGACGATTTTCAAATATTTTATCATCTGGCAGCCCCGATCGTGGTATGTATTTAACACGAACACATGCTAACACACACTACAAAAGCACAGCTAATTACAGCTCACACGTGGTTTGATATATATAGAAGGTGACCGCATATAGCATACATATCCTACAATACAACAAAACTGGAGAATGGTTGTCAAAAAACAAATGTTTTTGACGTACGGTGTACACAAAACGAAGAGAACAAAATATAATAAGCTGCCGTAACGCTACCACCTGTAGACTTATTATAGTATTACCGCACTCGTGAGGTTTTGTGCTCGTGACATATACATAAATATGGTCGTTTGTTGTACTTAAGAACTGATAGCATGCTCGTAACAGCAACAAATAAAAAACAGAACAACAGGTAGATTTATTCTACAGCTGTGTTGTGCATAAAAATGTGTACGCATTTTTTTAATCATATGTACTTCACAAAATATACATTAAGAATAATGTTCTGTGCCGAACACAACGAAGTGTACTGTTTTTCAACGAAAAACAGATTTCGTTGGGTACAAGATCACTAACAGAAATACCGTTCTTCTTTTTGTGTGTATTTCCTACACAACCACTATTTGCGTTTGTGTATGACAATATTCTACCGTACAGAACATTAAAGTACATTATTACTACGTTTATATGTGCACTATTTGCAAATAAAAATATTTGTAAATAATTTAACTCACTGTTTATACGTCATAGCAAAAATACAAAACTTAGTAGCACTTCTGTAGAAAACTTCTGTATTTTTAGAAAAAAAATTGTTGAAATGTATAAAATAACAAATAATTATTTGTTTTAATTGTCATTATTTTCTTCTATCAATATTTTTCGCGAAATATTTATCTATTTTGTGTTTTTTATTGACAAACTTTTGTATGCGTGGCAACCTCAAACATTTTATTTGGAAATAGTGCGTTAATCGTGAATAGTTTTCGTGAGTTAATAAGTCGCAATAAAACAATATATGGCAACAATTTACAGTTTTATTTGCAAATAACCCGTCCGTATAAACGTAGTATATAAGGTAAATTTTCGAACACTGGTTCAAATTAACTCTGTGTCGTCTATATTTTATGTGGTGCATTAGCAAAGGGGTAAGCATGATGGCTGATAAACCAGTGATTACGGTTCGATACTCATTGTCGTCACTAAAAAAGAATTTAAATGTGTTCCCCATTTAAATTGACTCAAAAATGTTTATCTTTAATTAGTCAAATCATAGCTAACTAAAAGCAACCTCTCTTTGTATACGAAACAAGCTCACTCATAATGAGCTAACTTGTGGTTAGTTAAAACTTATGCAGGGCGACTGAGTACTGACTTATTCGGATGACATTACGTTGAAAAACTGAATAGCGGTTAACATGGAAAATGAGTTAGATTTTGAGTAAGCTGTCACTCATATCTGATTAACCATGAGTTGGATTTAAGTTAACTCGAATTCCGACAGGGTAGGTACCAAGCACTATTGTGCTTGTATTGTTGTTTTGTTCGTTGTGTATTTTGAGTTCGTGTTCTATACATGTAAATAGTGAGAAATACTCGGCAAGCTTCGTCGTTACTTTTACTACTTTAATATGCTGTGCTTTGTATCGTTGCTCACAATGAAATTTTAAGGTGTAACGGTATTGCTATTTCCAAATTTTAAGATACACGTTGAGAATTCCCTAATCTTTTCTTATAACATTTATATGTTTTTTTAAATAAATAGTAGGAAATTTAATATCAATAACAAGTTACTCAATACACAGCTGTTAGTATACACATGCAGCACAAACAGCTACTTCTTACAAATAAAACAAAAAAGTGGCTAATGCAGCGGAAAACAAGATTTTCACTTTCAGTAAATATATGTTGATTTTTAACCGGATTGATGAAAGTAGATTTTCACCTGGGAGGACTAGGGTACCTCTTCTTTGTATGGGGCACTTCCAGTAGGAATAAGCAAAATATATCGATATTTTCTTAAAAATATATCGATATATATATCGTCGATATTTTTAATTTCGATATATCGATATTTTTTTCCAAATATATCGACAGTATCAAATTCGATATTTTTTATGTTTTTCGTGCAATTTTTAAAAGCATTTCAGCACTCTTCACCAAACAGAATATTACTAACAAAATCTTTTGTTTTATTTATAATATTTTGTCTATTCGAAAAATTATCATTCTTGGAGTGTAATTTTGTTGATGTATGTTCCATGAAACATTGGTGGAACAGTAGGGATCTTGGAAATCAACTCTTTCCATCTTAATAATTTATAAGAAAGGTACTTTTTTTGTTTTATTTAAAAAAAATTTGGAGACTACGTATGAATTATCACTGTTGAAAAAATATCGATATTTCGATATATCGATATTTTTTATTCGATATATATCGATGCCGATCGATATATAAAAATATATCGATATATTTTTTTCCGGTTATATATTTTTTTTAAATAAAGAGAAGTAACACAATCAGGCAATTAATGCCTACCAGTTAATTAATTAACGTGTTACCTTCTTTTGGAAAGGGATATTGTAGAGAGAACAGGCGGTGAAGTTGGAGAGAGATAGAAAGCTTAATTCATTTACAACCCTGCTATTGCGCGTTTTATGAAAAGCAGTGTTGCAAGCCCCTCTGGTGTCAAGTAGAGGCATCGAGTTGTTTTAAGCTGTGTAGCCATTTTATTACTTATTTTACTTCGCCGACGGTTTTGCTACAATACCGACGAAGGAGGGTGCTGTGAAGTGCATTAGGATATGTCAGTATTACTCGCCACCGGTACTCCCAAAGTGATCAGTGCTATGCCTTCATCACTTTAACAGTCCAACAGGCCAGACAAAAATATTTGTTTCAGCGTATGGTTCTTTGGTTATTTACGTCTCTCGTGTTCGGCTTAGAGCAAGAGTGTCCTTCCTTCTCAGCCGAGTGAGGCCTCTAAAGTTAATGATGTTTCGGGCTAGGGGATTTGGGTGCAACTCAAGTTTTTTTATGTATCTTGTAATGTGTTTAGAAAACACTGCCTTAACCAGCGGCACATCTAGATCTTTATGAATTCGCTTGTCTCTGACATACCATGGGGCTACTGTAATCGTACAGTGTATTTTATTTTGTTGCCTTTGAGTTCTTTCTACATTTGATGCCGAGGCAGTGCCCCATACCTGGATTCCGTAGGACCATATTGGTTTTAGAATAGAGTTGTATAGAAGAAGTTTACAATCTAGGGTTAGAATAGAGTTCCTTCCAATGAGCCAATTCATTTGAGCCGCTTTTAATTTCATTTAGGTCACCTTTGCATTTATGTGTGACTTCCATATTAGACGACGATCAAGATGAACACCGAGATATTTTACTTCAGTGCGTTGATGTATAGTTTGGCTATTTACTTGTATAGGAGGACAGGTTTCTTAGTACAATGTAAAAGTAACGTGTAGACATTTTTGTTCGTTAATTTTTATCCGCCATTGTTTTAGCCATTGTTCCAACTGGGGTATATAATATTGCAGTTTGCGGGTGGCTTCTTGATGGCTTTTGTGAACACTTAGAAAAGCTGTATCATCAGCTGTATCACATGTGTATGTTACTGCTTACCGGCAAATCAGAGACATATATCAGATATAATACAGGACCGAGGATGCTGCCTTGAGGAACTTCGGCTTCAATGGGCTGATGAGGGCTTAGAAAATTTCCTTCTTTAACAACAAATTTTCGCTCAGTTACGTAGCTTTCTAAAAGTTTAAGGATGTTTTCGGGTAGGGTTTGCTTTAGTTTTTGTATTAAACCTTCATGCCATACTTTATCAAATGCCTGAGATACATCGATGAAGAGCGCAGGACTATATTTCTTTTCTTCGAAGGTTTTTCTAACCACGTCCACGAGCCTATGTGTTTGTTCAATCGTGCTATGTTGTCTCCTTAAACCGAATTGGTGGTCTGGAATGCATCCAGTACGATTCAGTATGGATGTTAGCTTACTCATATGTAGATTTTCAAATAGTTTTGACATGTTAGACAACAGGCCTATAGGACTCCACCTTCGTATGGTCTTTGCCTGGCTTAGGTATCATGGTAATCAGCGAAACCTTCCATTCTGTGGGATAGCATTTGAGGCGCAAAATACTGTTAAAAACAAATAGAATTATCCGTTTAACAGTATAGGGTGCTCTAAGAGCATTTTATTGCTTATTTTATCAGCGCCTGGAGGTTTTTCGAGTTTAAGCCCGCAATACAGTGTTCAATCTCACAAATATTGAACCTCAAAGTAACATTTGGTATAGCGAGGACTGGTGGCAGATCAACTATAGTATCAGACGTATTTGGAGTAAATACTTTCTGCAAGTGGTTTACAAACAGAGTACCTTTTTCAGCGTCAGTTCTTGCCCAGTCTCCATTCGAAGCTCGCAATGGAGGCTTGTATATCACTGGTCTTTTGAGGTCTCGGGCTGCTCTCCATAGCGAATAGTCTGTTTGAGGTGTTGCGTCGAGCCCATTCAGAAAGTTTTGAAGAGAAGCGGTTTTTTCATATTCTAGTTTTCAGCTGTTTAGTACATTCCTTCAGACTAGATTTTAGCTGAGGGGATCTGTAGCGTTGCCATTCTCTACGAATTCTTTTTTCGGATAAAAGCCGATCTACATCTGCTGAATAAATTTCATTATATCTCACCTGAAGATTTGTAGTAGCAGGTTTTAGAGCAGCTTGCTTAAGGTTTGCCTCAAATATTCTAATAGAGTCATCTATGTCAGCAGGCGTTTTTAATGGAATATTTTCTGTGCAATGAGCACTCAAATATTTTTTGTATTTCAACCAATTTATACGTGTGGTTGTCATCGTGGGTGAAGAAGTTGTATGTGAATATATAGTGACAATAGTTGGTGAGTGATCTGAAGACAAATCTAAAGATGCTTCAACTTGGATCATTTCGCTGGGCACACCCTTTACCACTCCAAAATCAATAGCATCAGGTATTTTTCGGCGATCTGTTGGCCAGTAAGTTGGCTGCCCACTTGATATAACATTCAGACGCATTTTTGAAATTGTATCAAACAAAACTCTACCCTTTGGCGTGATGAGGCGAGATCCCCAGAACGAGTGCTTTGCGTTGTAATCACCTGCGGCCAAAAAGCGTGGGCCTAGTGAATTAAAAAATCTAATATATTGACTTTCTGTAATTGACTACCTGGGAGGAGAGTAAATTGATGAAATCACCAGGTTTTGATGAAAAGCTTCAATGCAGATGTTAGTTGCTTGAAGATAATGTTCACAATGATCACTCATTAAGTAGTGTTTTAATCGCGATTTTATTAGTATACCCGATCCGCCACAAGCTCTACCTTGGGGGTCCTTTGTGTCGTGGAGAGTATATCCGTTGATTTTAAAAACTTCTAGCCGTTAGGTGCGTCTCAGAGATAAGCATAACATCAATTTGTTTGTCCATCATGAAGTATTCTAGTTCGTTTTTATGTTGGCGGATGCCGCTACGTTCCAGAAACAGATTTTTAGGTTCATGGTTTGTTTAATGCAGCCTGCAATTATGTAGACTGCATTTTCAACACTCCCTGCATCATGTAGGTCATGTTGGTGGTGTTAAAACGTCGGGTAAAAATAAAAAGCGTATTTTCAGCTTGCAAATTCATATAGCTAAAATCTATAAATTTTATTAGTTAAATCATTGTTTTGTAAATTCATAACTAAATAGCTTACACTTATGCTTCAAATTAGGGTTTTATTACCCAGTTGCTTAACAATATAAATTGATGTTAGTTTTTAAACGTTGTTTTACAATGAAATGATTTTGCAAAAGAAATTAAATCTAAGAATTCAATATAAAGCAAAATTCAGAATAAAGGAGCCACGGTTGTAAAAAAGGGTATATTTCTATTTATATTAGTATAGCCTTTTAGCTGTTTTGGGATCGCTAAGTTTAAATACACATTGTAACATAGTCCCCCCGTAAACTTTGTGCTTTAGCTCGGGGTTTACATCTTCACATCCAGTTTAGCCAATTTAACCACAGGTCGAGTAAGGAGACCGCTTTCGGTTTTGACTATAGCACTACGAACTGCATTGTCTTTTCCGTAGTGAACATCAATAACGACACCCTTTGCCCACGTATTTCGTTTGGTATTCTCATCTACAATAATGACGACATCATTCACAGCAATCGGATTTAAAGTATCTCCGTACCACTTTGTGCGCCTAGCCATACAGGGTAAGACTTCTCTCACCCATCGTTTCCAAAATTTATCAGCGATCATACTCGATATTCTAAAATTTTTGCTCAATGCTGAGCCGCTGCCATCTGCAATCGCCCGCTCGCGTATGCCACTAGAAGACCCAATTAAAAAATGGTTCGGCGTAAGTGCTTCACTCTCGACTGATTCCAATGGGACGTACGTTAATGGTCGTGAATTCAGAATGCTTTCCACGTCCGCGAGTGCTGCTCTTAAGACTTCTTCTCGTAGACCACCTTCGGGCAGAATGTCCATTAACACAGATTTTGTAGATCGCACCATTCTCTCCCACGTTCCACCCATATGAGGCGAAGGCGGTGGTATAAAGATCCACTCAATCTCGGGAAACTTTTGTTCAAGCTCATTTCCAGAAATTTTTTCCATTTCCTCTTTTAGAGCTCGACAGGCACCACGAAAGTTTGTGGTATTATCCGATAGAATACGTCGGGGACTCCTCGACGGCTCGTAAATTGCTTGAATACCATCAAAACCGAATCTGTGGAGAGAGATGGCGTGATCTCTAAATGCACTGCTCGCACAGTCATGCAGATGATTAGCACACCCCACCGTTTCTCTGTTCGCCTACATATAATGATTTCAAGAGGGCCAAAATAGTCAACTCCTGTGTAGTAAAACGGCTAAGTACATGATGAGAGGCGTTCGATTGGTAAATCACCCATCTTTGGTGCACTCTGAGTTGCTCTTCTAATTTTACATAGTTGGCAAGCCTTTGAGATGCCTCGCACTGCTGCTCTCAAACCGGCAATCGAAAATCTTTGACGTATTTCATTCACGACTATCTCGTTATGATGGTGATGGTAGTTGCGGTGGTAGAAATCAATAAGCAAGTATGTAACTATATGTTTTTGACTGTTTATGTGGTTATTGACATAGAACAAACAAAAATGTTAAATACAAATGAACAACAAAGAATAAAATCATTACTTATACAAAGTATTATATTACAATAAATAAATTTTATGAATGACCTAATTTTATACATTGCAAGCGATTGAGCAACAAAATATAAAAATTACAAAATTAACAATTTGTATGAACATGCTCCCCGCGTTGAGTGAAGCTAAAAAAAAAAGAAACGAAAGAAACTTAAAATAAAGTTACAACAGCATAGTAAGACCTAAGACAATAAAATTGGTTATTTTTAATGTGCTGAGCTGGCATTCTTTGTGGTATGAAAAGAGGCTGTGTTGATTCTTATATGTGTACGGTGAAGTCAGTATCTGCTTTCTGTATACGAGGTGCTGGAGTTGGAGCTGAGTTAGCCAGTTGTTGATGGGATTTTCGTTTGAGTAGTAAGTAAATTGAAATGCAGAGCGTGATGATCAATGCTGTGTGACCAATTGCCATGTGATGGTAACTGTTAGTTTCAATTTTGTTTGGTAGTTTCAGTATTTCTTGTGCAGCTAATGAGGTTTGTAGAGTTGTTAAATTTTTAGCTTGTGATACATACTCGCTTATATGTATTTCATTCAGCAATGGTTTCAAATGCTCCCTGTGGCTCTGTTCGCTTGGTTCCCAAAGATTAGTGTATGAAGTCGTAAGTGAAGTAGAAATTTCTTGCTGTGCCTGCATCGTCATGAATTTATATTTAAGGATGCACTCTGGTTCCAGAGCAAGTAAACAAGATCCGTCAACTGTTATTTGTGTAATTTCTTGCTAGCATACTGCCGTCGCATGAGATGTACCTGCAACTGCGTAGATCCATTTGTTTTTATGGTGGAGAGGTATCCAAGCGGGAAAGTCTTTTATTTGCTGTACTGGGCAATCTGAATGAGTTTTGATATAAAATAAATTTATTTCGCAAGAACATGTTGATGAACCCTGTTCATATCTTACTTGACCGTTGGAGCAGAGATACATATCTTCTGTAAGAAGTGAGCATGATTTGAAGTCACTGTTACTAATCGTTTAATACTGATTTCGAACAATGTTGATGATCAAAAGAGCTGCACACGGCTTTATTGAAACAAGGGTTTTGTTGATCCAATTTGGCACTGGCATAATATTAAATACTTCAAATCTATCGCGTTCTATTAGTGGTAATGTAATACTGAAAATTACTGTGTTTGCGGTAAGTCCTCCCTTTATCCTCATTAGTTTGTATAGTTGTAAAGTATCTTCATTTTTCACAGGTAATTCTAGCGATTCAGGTAAATGAAACTTAATTTTTTTTACTTCTTGCTGTAATGGTGAGGAGTTAATAATAATGGACTTATGATGCCGTGGTGAGTGTTTGTCAAAATATCAAGTATTGACGACTGTGTACGCTGCAAATTTGCTGCCGTAATACTTAAATGGATACATAGTGACGAAAAAATACGGTAAATTCTTTCTTGATGATACTCTTCTCTATTATCCCGTATCATGTTGTGCACTTCTGCTATTTGGAGATCAATTTGGTCAAACTTCTTCTTCACTGCTTCTTGGTCGGCGTTCATAATGTTAATTGTTGAATCTATGATTGACGTCTGATTTTTTAAAAGATTCAACAAATGTTCTTCATTTTCCTTGACTTGTGAAATTGTATGTGCCATTTCGTTCGCATATTCAGAATCCAATACTCCAAATAGTGAATGTGCGATATTCCCAACCTGGTCTAGTTCTGCCCTCTTATGTATTCTTCCTGAGAGTAAAGTGCTGTCTATGGATATTTCAGCCAGTTGCCATTCTGTGGATGAAATTGCCGCTGAATCGATTCCTTCAAAATGTATGCCCAAAATGACTTCCACACCGTTTATTATGTATTTGTGCTCCTAATACTAATGGTATTAGGAAAAGAGAAACCATGACAATGTTAATTATTTATTTTCTTTAGCTAATTGGGCCTAACGTGTTTTTATGACAATAAAAAACCAATTTTATTTCATATTTCCCGACGTTTCGTGAATGTTTTGTTCACTTTTTCTAGGGATTCGTCTATTTATTTAACAAATTAAAACATCAAAATTATAAATTAAATAAGTAATAGAAAAAAAGTACAATAATTACTTACAAATAAAATTATTATTTTACATAACTCAAAATTGTTTTAAATTTTTTTTATAAATTAAAGGTTATAAATTAAAAATTTTTTTCTTTTAAATAAAGCAAAAATGTTTTGCACAAACTTTGAAAAGCTTTTTTCAAAATGATTCGCTGTTTTCGATGACAACCCTGTAGTTAGCGCTTAAATTGTCAGTGTCTTCCTTTTTGTTCATTGTTCGGTTTATTTTTTGTTGTATTCTTAAGCTTTCAGTTATAAATCTCTTTCTTACATTGGTTTCCTTATTAAGTATTTTTATGTTGTCAAAGTCAGGTTTGTGATTTGTTTTTAATATGTGTTGTGACAATGCAGTGCTTTCTTTCTTTTTATTGATATCAACTTTATGCTCATTCATTCTTGTTTCTAAACTTCTCTTAGTAGTTCCAATGTAAACTAAATTGCAGTTGTTGTTGTCGGTACCTTTACAAGGAATTTCGTAAACAAGATTGTTTTGTTGTAACTTTGGTATAGCTGTTTTTGTATTTGTGAATATTTCGCTCAATGTTTTATTAGGTTTATAGGCAAAGCTCATGTCATTTTTACTTATTGTTTTTTTCATATTCATAGAATCAGTGAGACCAGGTATGTATTTTACACTGTAAAAACGCTTTTCATCTTTATTGGGGTTACCATGTTTGATGTTTGTTGTGCTTTTATATGCTGCTATTAAGGATTTAATTAAATTAATAGGGAAACTATTTGCTGCTAATATGTTAGTGATTTTTTGGATATTCTTTGTGTAGAATTGATGGTCACTAATGTCAAGTACTCTATGGATGAAATTTTTGGCTGTGTTTATTATATGGTTTTTTGGTTGAGTGGCGTTGAAGTTGATAATTCTTCCTGATGAAATATTTTTTGAGTACCAGTCGAATGTTATTGTATCATTATTCCTGTATAATTTTGTATCGAGGTATGCGATTTCTCCCCTTGATTCAACTTCTACAGTAAACTTAATTTTTGGGTGATATCCGTTAAGATTGTTCAGTATTTCCTCCTTGTCGTTAATGTTTATTATAGCTAAAATATCATCTACGTATTTGGCTACGTATTTAATATTAATGTTTTTGTTGGAAAGTTCAGTAAATGCTACGTCAAGTAAATTGTCTAAAACAATATCATCAATAGTTGGAGAAAGCGGATTGCCCATGGGCATGCCAAAGATTTGGTTGTAAACTTTTTTGTTATAAATAAAATAATTGTTTTCATACAGACAGAACTTTAAAATGTCCAAGAATTTAGAGCGTGGGATCGTGGTGTGGTTTTTTATTATATGCCATTTGTCCATTATATTATTTATCGCAGTGTGAACGGGAATATTGGTGAATAAGGAAACGACATCAAAGGACACTAATAAGTCGTTATTATCAAGTTGTTATTATCAAGTTTTAAGTTCTTAATTCGTTCCTTCAATTCCAGTGAGTTTTTTACATTGTATTTTTCCGAAACTATATTCTTAAGAATATTTCCCATAAATTTACTTAGTTGGTAACACGGGACTTAGAATGATGACACTATAGGTCGCAGTGGCATGCCTTCCTTATGAATTTTAGGTAATCCGTATATTCTAGGAGCAGTCGCTGCAGAACAAAAGAGCTTTAGTTTTTGCCTACTATCTATATGTTCTTTTTTACATAAGTCCAATACTATTGTGTTGTTGGCTTTTATGAGTTTTACAGTAGGGTCTGTTCTGATGATGCGGTACGTGTTTCTGTCCTCTAAGAGCCTCTCCATTTTGTTCTCGTAGTCGTGTTTATTGATGGCAACTGTTTTATTACCTTTGTCTGATTGTGTAATAATTATGTCTCGGTGTCTTTTCAAAAACTTTCTTGTATTTTCAAAAATCGCGAGAATGAGTTTCTCCTTTGGCGGGTTTTTAATATTCCTCTTGAATTGTGCAATACTGTATGCTAATTTATTTCTGGCTGTTTCTTTTTCTTCATTATTATCGTCGTCAATTTGCTGGATGCACTGTTCAACATCTGCTATAACCTGTAACGGCGAAAAACTTTGAGCATTGACAGGTAAAGAAAACTTTTTCCCCAAGGATAACAACCATTTGCTTTCAGATGGTATCTCTATTTGAGTTTTATTCTCAAACCAATGTTCGTTGTGAAAAATGCCTAGTTTTCTAAAAAGTTTTTCTTTCAGTGTATTTATTTTCTTAATTTGTTTTTCTTTTGCACTTGCCGCTATGTGTTTTGCTCTTTCAGTTTGATTTTTAAGAAACGAGGAAAAATCACCTATAGTCAGAAAACTTTGTATGCCTCTTTTGAGGTGATAAAGTTTTATTTTTATTATTTTTAGATCGGTGTTAGTTTGGGATATTTCCAGGTTTAAAATCTTTTTGTGAAAATTGTTTTCTATATGTTCTAATTTTCTCTTAATAGTGTGACATTCAAAAAGTGTTTTAACTTGTGTTGTTGTATTTTGTGTGTGTTTGGGAATTATGCCATACCTTCTGCATGATAATAGAAACTTAAGTCTTTGTTGTTTTTGTGCTAGTCTTTTTACCTCGTTACAGTACTCCTTCATACTCCTGCAGGTTTCCCTATCATATTTGAGGGCTACGTGTTGAAAAAATCCTTTCATGTTTGTGTTATTTGATGATGTAGAAATATGATATTGTGATGTCTTCAATTCTAAAATAAATAATGTTGTATTTCGGCAAGCTGTCCGATATTTGGTTGTGTTGTTTTTATTCTTGGCCAAGTTGAAATTCAGATAATGTTAATTATTTATTTTCTTTAGCTAATTGGGCCTAACGTGTTTTTATGACAATAAAAAACCAATTTTATTTCATATTTCCCGACGTTTCGTGAATGTTTTGTTCACTTTTTCTAGGGATTCGTCTATTTATTTAACAAATTGAAACATCAAAATTATAAATTAAATAAGTAATAGAAAAAAAGTACAATAATTACTTACAAATAAAATTATTATTTTACATAACTCAAAATTGTTTTAAATTTTTTTATAAATTAAAGGTTATAAACTAAAAAATTTTTTCTTTTAAATAAAGCAAAAATGTTTTGCACAAACTTTGAAAAGCTTTTTTCAAAATGATTCGCTGTTTTCGATGACAACCCTGTAGTTAGCGCTTAAATTGTCAGTGTCTTCCTTTTTGTTCATTGTTCGGTTTATTTTTTGTTGTATTCTTAAGCTTTCAGTTATAAATCTCTTTCTTACATTGGTTTCCTTATTAAGTATTTTTATGTTGTCAAAGTCAGGTTTGTGATTTGTTTTTAATATGTGTTGTGACAATGCAGTGCTTTCTTTCTTTTTATTGATATCAACTTTATGCTCATTCATTCTTGTTTCTAAACTTCTCTTAGTAGTTCCAATGTAAACTAAATTGCAGTTGTTGTTGTCGGTACCTTTACAAGGAAATTCGTAAACAAGATTGTTTTGTTGAATTTCAACTTGGCCAAGAATAAAAACAACACGAGAAACCATGACGTTGAAAATACTAGTTTGTAGAGAAGTCCGTCTCTTTTTCTTAGGTATTTTAATTTGCTCATGTTGAGTTGTAAGAAATTCGTCAACTCGATGACCTTTAGAGATATCATGTTGTAAACTAGTCGGATCGTTGGAGTCTTTCTGGTGAACTATTTCATTAGGTTCCGTATTGTCGATTGGCAATGGTGCTAAGCGAGTAATAGCTCTTCTGAAAATACCGTTTGGCATTTTGATGTCAACCACTCGGACCAAGCCATCATCTCCGTATGTACTTTTATAACTCTCCCCAATGGCCACTTTAAAGGAGCTGTGTTATCTTCTTTTACTATGACCATATCCCCAGATTTAATGTTATTTTTATGTACCTTCCACTTGTGTCGATATTGGAGTTCGCATAGGTATTCTCGTGACCATCGCCTCCAAAATTCAAGTTTCAAATATGTTACCAATTTCCACCTGGTCAATAAATTTATTCTTTTTTCTCTGGCACTTACGTCGACTTGAGCATTCAGTGGTTCTCCAATGAGAAAGTGACCTGGGGTTAAGGCAGCCACGTCATTTGGATTGTCTGACATTGGACTTATTGGCCGAGAATTTAGAATGCCTTCGATCTCTATTATTACAGTCTCAAGCTCTTCATACGTCAATGATGCTGTAGCAGTACTTCTAACTAGAAGATGTTTTGCTGACTTAACCGCGGCTTCCCAAAGCCCACCGAAATGATGTGCTCTAGGTGGCATGAAATGAAAGATGATTCCTTTAGATGTACATTCTTTAGTGATGTTATTGTGAGCTGCGTTTGTATAAATAACTTCGGACAGTTCATTAAGCAGATTTTTTGCACCAACGAAGTTTGTTGCGTTGTGACAGTACAGATTTTTACAATGACCTCTTCTGCTAATAAACCGTTTTAATGCACCTATAAAAGCTTCTGTTGTTAAATCGCTGACTAATTCCAACTGTACCGCCTTGGTTGCAAAACAACAAAACACTGCTACGTAGGCCTTGTGTGGACGTTTTCCTCTTGTTTTGTGATGAATCCAGAAAGGTCCGCAAAAATCAACACCGGAATTTATGAACGCTCTAGCTGGAGAGACTCTTATAGTTGGCAAGTTACCCATGATTTGATTAAGTAATTGTGGTTTGGCTCGAGTACATTTTACGCAATGTTTCACAATTGATCGGGCTGCTGACTTTCCCTTGACTTGCCAATATCTTTGCCTCATATGCGCTAAAAGTGCTTTTGGCCCACAGTGTCGATTTTGTTCGTGCACTTCTTGCAGAAGTACTTTCGATATCGGATCATTGTATGGAATTAGCATTGGGTGTCTGGCCTCATACGGGAGTGATGATGACTATAACCGGCCTCCGACTCTTATAATACCGTTAGTATCCATAAACGGGACAAGATTCTTATATGGACTGTTTTTACTCACTTCCTTATATTTTATTAAACTTTCCAAATCTTCATTGAAGTCTGATTTTTGCATTGTCTGAACGATAACCATCAAAGCGTTTTCTAGTTCTTGAACTGATAGCATTAATTCGTATTGTTTTGTGCGTCTTCTCGCCTTGTTGATGAATCTGAGCATGTAACCTACCACCCGTTGTAGTGTTCTGAAACCCGTTGTATCGTATTTGGTAAATTACATCTGAGGTGTCACTTGGAGTGTTAGTTGATGTAGTGACTGCAGATACCTTTTTCAGTTCCATGTCGGTATCGTCGCTTATAACACGGGCCTTTGAGTATATTTCAGGCCAAATTTCTTTTTTTCCGTGTAGAAACATTGGTCCGTAGAACCATAGAGTGCATGTTGCTAGTTTTGATGGGGAGAGGCCTCGTGATATAATATCCGCTGGGTTTTCTTTTGATTTAACATGTCTCCACTGTTCAGCGATGGACAATTCCTGTATGGCAGTGATTCGATTAGCCACAAATGTATGGTAGGATGATGATTCCGAATTTATCCAGGCTAGAACGATTTCTGAGTCAGTCCATAGATATGTGAGCGTATTCTGGAGTTTCAAATCCCTCTTTACTCTCACTGTTAGTTGAGCGCATAATAGGGCTGCGCAAAGTTCGAGACGTGGCAGGGTCTGGCGTTTTAATGGTGCTACCCGTGATTTTGCGCAGAGTAGTCTCACCATTACTTGATCGTTTTTGATGTCTGATCTTATGTAAATAGCTGCACCATATGCTTTTTCTGATGCATCAGCAAAGGCATGAATTTGTGTGTTTGATGAGATATTTCCTTCAAAGATATGTCGTGGAATTTCTAGATTGTTTAACTGTTCTAATTCATTACGGTATGTCGCCCACCTTGTATGAAGATTTGTTGGTAATGCATCATCCGAGTCAAATTTCGTTTGCCAAAGTTCTTCAATAAATATTTTAGCAGAGACTACAATTGGTGAAAGTAATCCTAACGGATCAAATAGTCTGGGTAAATCTGAGCTGACTGTACGCTTGGTGACTTCCTGCATTTCCTTGAGTACTACCTTAACACAAAATTGGTCACGTTTCGGCATCCATGATAAGTCTAATGTTTTTACCGTATGGTTATTTTCACTATTGAAATCAAAATTAACTTCTTGTTGCTGCTGCCCAGCGTTTTGAAGTAGCTGTGGGTGGTTTGCAGTCCATTTTTGTAGTTTAAAGCCATGCTGGCTAAGTATGTGATTTAATTCCTTTTGGATCGCTATGGCTGTGTTTAAGCTGTCATCTCCACCTATCCCATCATCCACGTAGAAGTTTTCAAGCAAAAATTTAGATCCACATGGATATCGTGTCATGTTCCTTTTTGCTATCGTCTCCAAACATTTCGTTGCCAAAAATGGGGCAGCACGTGTTCCATAGGTAACAGTATTCAGTTGATAATATTTTACTGCCATGGTTGGGTCTTCTCTCCATATAATGATTTGGAATTTTCTATCGTCTGGGTGTATTACTATTTGACGATACATCTTTTCAATATCTGTTGCAAAAACGAAGCGTGGCATTCGGAAACGAAGTAAGATCGAAAATAGTTCACTTTGAACTGTCGGGCCTGTGAACATTGAATCGTTCAGAGATAAACCACCAGCCGTTTTTGTAGAGGCATCGAAAACGACACGTAATTTGGTTGTTAGACTATCAGGCTTAAGAACGCAGTGGTCTGGAATGAAGTATTTTGGCATTGATGCGGTATTTATGTTTATTTGAGTCACATGACCCAATGCTTCATATTCTTTCATGAAGGTTACGTATTGTGTTTTGACTTCTGGAGCCTTTGCTAGTCGTCTTTCTAATGCCAGAAATCTGTTGAATGCGATTCCGTGTGAAGCTCCTATTGTGTTGGGATCGGTGCAGAATGGCAATCTCACCATGTATCTCCCATTTTTTTCGATTGTGTGGGTTTGTGTGAAGTGGTCTTCGCACTGTTTCTCTGAGGTCGACATTCCTTTGTCAGCTGATTTTATGGTTTCAATTTCCCAGAGTTGAGCAATGACTTCTTCCAAAGTGTCTTCGTCGCCGGTACATACTCCACATGACTTTGTAGGTGACTCATATCCGCCAATTTTTCCGGATATGTCCCATCCGAATACAGTGTTTTGTAAAGTAGGCAAATCATTTGCTAGTTGAATCTGTCCTTCTCGTAGTAATTGATGATAAAACTCTGCACCCAATAAAATATGTATTTTGTCTGGCCGATTAAACTCTGGATCAGTAGCAAAATATTTTTGGGAATTGACCAATGGTCAATATTGATAAATTGCGATGGCTGAGGTGAAATTATGTTTGGGAGGACTGCTGCCTCCACCCGAGTATTGAAGTTGCCAATTCGGGACTGTAAGGCGATGTTTACTCGATGTTGAACTCTAGTGCTGTTTGATCCAATACTGCTTACAGATATTGAAGCTGGTTTGGGTGAGATTCCGAGACGTCTCACTAATCGTTCGCTGACATGGTTGAGTTGTGATCCCGAATCGAGAAGTGCTCTGCATCGTACTTCCTTTTCGTTCGATCTAACCAGGATCATTGCCGTACTAAGAAGTACGTAGTTATTGGTATTGGAGTGTTTAGATGTAGCAAGTGATGTGGCTTCCTGATTAATCGGAAAACCCACCTTGTCTGTTGATGAACACTCCTTAGTTATCTGTACTTGTGATATATTTTTGGTTGATGCTAGATTGTTGACAGTCTGAGTTGACTGATCCGGATGTAGAAGTGTATTGTGTTTTTTGGCGCACCTTGTGCAGTTTCTTCTCATACAGTTTTTTGCTATGTGGCCAGGCTTTAAACAATTAACGCAGTATTTTTGTTTTTGAATGAACTGCAGTCGAGCTGCGGGTGACAGCTGGAGGAACCCTTTACATATGAATAATGGGTGCCTAGCTTTCTTGCACATAATACAGGAATCGCTGCGTTGACCTTCTGCTGTGATGGAAGTGCACACCCTTGACTTCGCAGTTGAAGGTTTGTCTTTATCAGTTATTGCTTCCACTGATTGAAAATTTCTCTCCAAAAAATTTAGAAAGTCTTTGATAGTTGGCACTTCTCGTGGCTGTACGACAGATTGTTCGTAACGTAGTCGTGTGACCTGATCCAGTTGTTAAAGAAGCAAATGGATCACCAAAGAATCCCACGTTGATGTGTCGATACCAAGATTTTGAAGTGCTAATAGACACTCCTTTGTTTTGTCATGTAGGCCCTTATAAGTATCGTTTGGCATTTTGTTTGGTATATCTACCAGTTCTTGAATTAATTTGCTAACTAAAAGTCTCTTGTTGTGGTAGCGATTTATTATAGTTGACCACGCAGCATCGAAATTTTCCCCAGTGGCAGTGAAGTGTTTTATTAGATTTGCAGCTTCTCCCACTAAATGAGTTTTTAGATACCAGATTTTTTGAACCTTTGGAATTGATTGGCCTATTACCAGTGAAGAAAATAAGTCGTGGAACTCTTGCCACTTTAAATAATTGCCGTCAAATTTTGGTAATGTTATTTTAGGTATTGGAATTGAGTCGGGCTGACTATTATTATGTACAGAAGTCGGTTGAGTAGTTATATAGTTGTTAACGGATCTTAATGCTTTTTGTACATCATTTTCTAACTTGATAAATTGCTCCATCTTGTAACCTTGCTTCCCAGGTTCATCACTAATTTCAGATATTTGGAGATGGAGGTCTTCAATGGTTTGCCATAACTTTGTGGCGATTGGCACGTCCTGATTTGTTAAATCTGTTTTTAATAAACGTTCAAGAGATGCCATTATTGCTGCTTGTCTACGAATAAGCTTCAACAGCTTATCGGTGTCCGCTGATGTCACGTTTGAACATGCGGCTTGGTCTTGTTGTGGGAGTGAGTCTTGGGTTATGGCTGAAGACTGTGACATCTTCAGCATAGATGATTCGAATATTTTGGCCATTTTCGCCAATGGAGCGAGGTTTTTCGATCTTGGACTTCTTTGTTTTTTTATTATTTACCACTTTAAAATAACGATCAATACCCATTTGGATTTGTGAATTTCCTGAATCATTTTCTATGGGGCCACTTTCTGTCGTTTTTTCTTTTTGGGCTTGATGTTGGCTCATATTGTTGGCACTTGTGCTTTGCTGTGAAGCTGGTTTAAAAAAATTTACTTTTATATTACGATCTGTCATAGACATTGAATTTGAGCGCACCCGTGTATGTAAGTGTAAATTTTTGTTTACTGGGCTATCACATTCTGCAGCAACAACAGTAACGTAGGCATTTCTGTCGTTTGTTGTTGTTTTGGTACTTGTAGCAAATATATTTGTAGTTTGTGTGCTTACTTGCTTATCTGTTTATAATTTACTTTAAAAAAATGAAAAATGTATAGGCACGTAAAATATTAAAAAAAACGGTGTTTGCTGCTAATACTTTGTTGTTGCGAATATTTGTCTTTTTTTAAATCCATACTAATATTATAAAGAGGAAAAGTTTGTGTGTTTGTATGTTTGTAAAAGGCAATTTCCGGAACCACCGGTCCGATTTCAAAATTTTTTTCAACAAAATGTAGAATGGAAGCTCTGAACGGACATAGGGTATATATGGTTACGGTAAAGTTCTTAGGATAGGGTCGAGGGGCACTAAGCCCCCCATACCACCAAAAAACTTATTATCGTTTCAGCAGAGATCTAGTAAAGCAAGTGCTTTAGGGTTTGTACTCAAAATAAAAACCCTATTAAACTGAGTACGCTGTTTGCCCACCAGTGTATCGGTCTGCCCTCCAGGCAGTCTGTCCCCATCGGAATGCGAAATTAACTTTGTTCGTTTGTTGCGCTTTATCGACTAAACGGCTGAACCAATTTTGATGAAATTTGAAACATATATAGATCTACGTCTGAAAGAACATAAAGGCTTTATATATTTTTAATAACTAGGAGCAGTAGGGATCAAAGGGGTAATTTGTGCCTCTCTGAAACTATTTAACCGACTTTGATGAAATTTCAAACATAGCTAGATCTGCGTAATAAAAGAACACAAGCGCTTAATTTTTTTTTCAAATCTAGGACCAGTACGGGGGCAGAGGGACAATTTCTGCATCTCCGAAACTATTGAACCTATTTTGATGAAATTTAAATTGTAAATAAATCTGCGTACACAAGAACACAAAAGCTTTATATTTTTTTAGAGCTAGGGCCAATAGGGGGCAGAGGGGCAATTATATAAACAATTCTATGTATGTAGATATATTATGTATGTACATGTTTCTATTAACAAAAGTAACTATGAATTTGAATTTCTTCATTGTAAAATAATATGTGTAATAATTTTTACTTTTAGTCTTATAGTTAGTCAAAAGTTAACTCCGGGCTGGCAGCGCCGCGGGCACAGCTAGTATTATATATTTTTATATTGCTTATTTGTTCATCGACGGCAAATTAATGCTTGTTTCTACTTCGAAAGTAAGTTGCGATATATATCAATATAATTTTTTCACTTGCCCAACCCTAACTTCCAGTATAGCTAGAAAGCTGAAATTTTGTGAGCCATTACCGAAAAATTGGAAAACGGGCACATTTCACCTGGGGGGACTAGGGTACCCCTTCTTTGTATGGGGCACTTACAGTATAGCTAGAAAGCTAAAATTTGGTATACATGTAGGATCTGATGAGCAATTAAAGAAAAAAATTGAAAAGGGGCAATTTTCATCTTGGGGGGACTAGGGTGCCCTTCTTTAGCATAGCTGGAAAACTGAAATTAAGTAGGCAGGTAGCTCCCGATGAGAAAATACTGAAAAGGTGCACTTTTAATCTGGAGGGACTATGGTGCCCCTTCTTTGTATGGGGGACTACTAGTACAGATACAAAACTGAAATTTGGTACACAGATAGGAATTGTTGAGCAAACAACTAGCAAAATCCGAAAACGGGCACTTTTTACGGTGGGACTAGAGTGCTCCTTATTAGTATGGGACACTTCAACTATAGGTAGAAAGCTGAAATTTTGGTATACAGATAGGTCTTGATGGGAAAGTTATAAAAAAATGGGTAAACGGAAAATTTTCATCTAGGGCTTATTGTATATATATATATATATATATATATATATATATATATATATATATATATATATATATATATATATATATATATATATATATATATATATATATATATATATATATATATATATATATATATATATATATATATATATATATATATATATATATATATATATATATATATATATATATATATATATATATATATATATATATATATATATATATATATATATATATATATATATATATATATATATATATATATATATATATATATATATATATATATATATATATATATATATATATATATATATATATATATATATATATATATATATATATATATATATATTGTTTTTATTTTGAGTACAAACACTAAAACACTTGCTTTACTAGATCTCTGCTGAAACGATAATAAGTTTTTTGGTGGTATGGGGGGCTGACTGCCCCTCGACCCTATCCTAAGAACTTTACCGTAACTATATATACCCTATGTCCGTTCAGAGGTTCCATTCTACATTTTGTTGAAAAAAATTTTGAAATCCGACCGGTGGTTCCGGAAATTGCCTTTTACAAACATACAAACACACAAACTTTTCCTCTTTATAATATTAGTATGGATTTAAAAAAAAAGACAAATATTCGCAACAACAAAGTATTAGAAAACACCGTTTTTTTAAATATTTTACGTGCCTATACATTTTTCATTTTTTTAAAAGTAAATTATAAACGCATAAGCAAGTAAGCACACAAACTACAAATATATTTGCTACAAGTACCAAAACATCAACAAACAACAGAAATGCCTACGTTACTGTTGTTGCTGCAGAATGTGATAACCCAGTAAACAAAAATTTACACTTGCATACACGGGTGCGCTCAAATTCAATGTCTATGACAGATCGTAATATAAAAATAAATTTTTTTAAACCAGCTTCACAGCAAAGCACAAGTGCCAACAATATGAGCCAACACCAAGCCCAAAAAGAAAAAACGACAGAAAGTGGCCCCATAGAAAATGATTCAGGAAATTCACAAATCCAAATGGGTATTGATCGTTATTTTAAAGTGGTAAATAATAAAAAAAAAACAAAGAAGTCCAAGATCGAAAAACCTCGCTCCATTGGCGAAAATGGCCAAAGATGGTAAATCTGATGCGGCGCTTTTTGAAAATCGCTTTTCACTTCTACAAAACGACGAAGACGAAAGTACCATTGTCAGGTCAAGCAAGCCGCCCCCAATATACTTAAGAGAGAAAAACTCAAATTAGCTAATTACAATGCTAGTACAATTCATCGGTGAAAAGGCGTTTTACGTAATCCTGATAAGACGCAGCGATTAATGAGACAAAAATCCAAGTAAATGAAGAAAAAAATTACCGCTCAGTAGTTTCGGAGTTTGAAACACAAACAAAAATGTTTACACCTACCAATTGAAAAGTGCAAAAGGCCTCCAGGTCACCGAGTCATACGTGGGTCCAGAAGAGGTAAAAGCATGTCTACTAAACAATAATTTTAAGGTGAAAAATGCTACTAACATTAAAAATAGGGAGCGAGTCCCCCACTATTTCGTGTGGAACTGGAACCAAGTGACATGAAATTAAAAAAGAATGAAGTACGACGAGTTACCGTAGAGCAACCTCACAAACGAGCAGGGCCCATTCAATGCCTGAATTGCCAAGATTATGGTGATACCAAAACATATTGCAAGTTTTTGTCGTCACACACTGGGAAAAAAGGCCAATATATGGGATGACGGAAAATCGTTCCAAAGCCAATATATATATATATATATATATATATATATATATATATATATATATATATATATATATATATATATATATATATATATATATATATATATATATATATATATATATATATATATATATATATATATATATATATATATATATATATATATATATATATATATATATATATATATATATATATATATATATATTAAGTAAGTTTTTATTAGCTTCAGTTTACTAAAACTACGCTCACCTTTTATATTTTATAAATTTTTATAATAAAAATATACAAATGCGCTAAAAATTGCTTTTCGCATTTGACTTTTTGGCGCTCCTTGACACCTGGCGCCTAGCGTTCCGCCCTTGGGCCGACAAATGTTAAAAAAAAACAACGCTTAAGTACAGCTTTGCATCCTAGCGAATTTATTTTGATAAATTCTAATAATATAATTCAAATAATTATGCTGCGTATTTAAAGTACAAAATTCCAAAAGCCATACAATGTTAAATTTTGATTAAACTGAAAAGTCGATTTATCCAATATTTTTTGTGGCTTATCGAGTTACTGCACTGTATGTATATTATTTTTCTAAAAGAAAATGCAACTATGATGATAGGTATAATTATTAATTTTTTCTTGATGAAATAAATTCTCACAAATTACAGAAACGAGGCACAGGCATAGTTGCCATATGAAATAGGTATAAATTCGTAAAATTTCGAGCGAAAAATCGTCAAAATAATTATCTGAAATCTTCAAAAATTCGTCAAAAGTAAATAACACTAATTTTGTATAGAAATCAACTTAATAAACAGAATGATAATTAATAATAAATAACATAACAAATAAATTCACAGTTTTTACACAAAATAAACGAAATTCTTATCAATAAAATGATCAAATCTTGTGTTCACTCAATAAATAGTATAATCACATGTTTAGTGAATTTTGCTTGTAGAAAAATAATAAGTACAGTGCAGCAACTCGGTAAGCCACAAAAATATTGAATAAATCAACTTTTAAGTTTAATCAAAATTTAACATTATATGGTTTTTGGAATTTTCTACTTTAAATACGCAGTATAATCATTTGAATTATGTTATTAGAATTTATCAAAAAATTTCGCATAGGATGCAAAGTTATACTTGAGCGTTCTTTTTTAGTGTTTAAAAATTTTTATATTTGATATACATGCATATGTATGTATGCAGGAGTTGATAAATTATGGAGAGAAGAGGTTTTAAAAAACATGTAATACTAAAAATATTAACATTAAAATGAATAGTTATTGGCAAAACTATCCCTTTTACTTCTTACTTTTATTACATATTGTAGTAAAAGCTGCAAAGTTCTTAATCAAGTCCAAAATTGTTTTAAAAGTTCGAAAAATTTGTATTAACTAACTTATAATTCTTAAAAATCGTCAAATTAAGGTAAAAATCGTTTAGTCGTTGAAATCCCATTTTTGATACCGAAAATCGTCAAAATGACGATAAATCATCAAATGTGGCAACCATCCCTATCATCCGATCTTTTGTTGGACGATTCATATACTATTAGTTGAGATATTGTAAGACTCACCCTGCAAGCCAGCTTGTTAAGTAGCTGAGAGCGCTAGGCGGTTTCCCAGTGGTTATTTTCCTCTAGGGAGCCGGGTTCAAATAACGGCGCCCGAAACTTTTATTTTTTTATATGTTTCTTTTAATGTTAATATACTTATTTTTCATAAGATATTAAAATCAATAACAGAAAAAATTGATTATAGCAAATAAATGAATAGTAAATGAATAAAATCAATAAAATAGATACTTGGGATACAATTTTTTAGTACCAAATAGAAAAATTGCAAACATTTTTTTAGAAAATCAATATTTTTTGAGCTCAAAGGATTTAAATTTATATTTGCATAAATTAATGCGAAATGAACTGCATATCTGTGACCTAAAAATTCATGTTTAACAATACTAATTTTGTAATATACTTTTTGTACAACTAATACACGTAATCTCAACAAATAGGTATCTGAAGCGTAAATTACACATTAGATATATAAAAAAACTTTCTCTCAATTGAATGAATTATGTATGTCTTATAAAATACTTTATTACGTAATAGTTACATATATACAAAAGTTTGCCTATTTTACGAAAACAGTAATTAAGAAAGTTATTTGGAAATTATTGCATAGCTATTTCGTGTATAATTGCAATTACATGTATCTGCGCCCACAAGGAATAACGCCTAAACTCGATTTTGGCAAGTGGTCAAAAGAGAATTTTAAAATCGCTGTGTAAAATCAGGGAAATTAGATTAAGCTAATGCTAGCAATTTCAAATTATATTAATTTGTAATTTAATTTATAATGAAACAACAGTTGAGTTAAGAGAAATAAACAAAATTATAATGATAAATACACTTTGTCCTAACTCGACCTAACTGTTATACCTTGTGACCACAGATATACCTTTTATATTACTTTGTGAAGGGTATATAAGATTCGGCATAGCCGAATATAGCCCTCTTACTTGTTTTTTTTTGTGTTTGATAGGTCATATTCTTTTAAGGGTTCCGATACACCAAAAGTGTAAAGGAACCCTATTGTTTTCGCTACGCTGTCCGTCTGTCTGTCAAAGGCTGTTTTCTCGGGAACCGTAAGAGCTACGGACCTTAAATTTTCACAGGATATGAAGAGCTTTGGCCGCTACAACAACAAATATATGACAGTTAAAAATTAAAGGGTGTACTAAAGCGAGCAGCGAAGAATGTTGAAATACAAATGTAATGTTTTCTCGGGAACCGTAAGAGCTACGGACCTGGATTTTCACAGAATATGTAAAACTTTGACCGCTATAACAAATAATATATTATAGTTAAAAATTAAAGGGTGTTCTAAAGCGAGCAACGCAACGTGTTGAAATACTAATGCAATATACATACACTTATATATAGATACTTTAAATTTTCAAAGTAAGTGCTAATTGGTGTAGTCTGTACAATAGACTACACCAATTAACACCGATATTTAAAACAATAAAAATTAAAGGGTATTCTATCAGCTATTGTAATTTTGACTATGTAATTTAGACAATATGCTGTATCTTGGAAACCGTAAGATGTAAAATCTTGAAATTTTAAAACACGCTAAAACTGAAAAAATCCAAAATAAAAAAATTTCAAAACGAAAAAAAACCTAAAATGAAAAAAGCGCTTGAAGGAAAAAAGCGTCAAAATTAAAAAAATCGCTAAAACTCAATGTATCACCAAAATTAAAAAGATAGCCAAAGCAAAATTAAAAACCTCAAAAATCAAACAAGTCTTCAAAACGAAAAAAGCACTAGAAAATCGCTAAAACTAAATAAATCATCAAAAAATGAAAAAATCGCCAAAAATGAAAAAAAATCTCAAAAACGAAAAAAAACGCAAAAACCAAAAAAAAAGTGTCAAAACTAAAAAAAACGCCAAAAACAAAAAAAAATCGCCAAACCAAAAAAAAAAAATTTCAAAACAAAAAAAATCGCTAAAACTAAAAAAACCACAAAAAACCGAACAAATCCCCAAAAACGAAAAAAGCGCCAAAACTGAAAAAAATCGCCACAACTAAAATAAATCGCAAAAACTAAAAATATCGTCAGAAAGTGAAAACGTTAAATAAATGCCATAACCAAAAAATCGCAGAAACTAAACAAATCGGCAAAAAACAAAAAAAATTACAAAAAACGAAAAATGACCAGCAAAACTAAAAAAATCACGAAAACCGCCAAAACAAAAAAACCCAAAAATAACGAAAAATACTCTACAAAATAAAAAACTAAAATTAAACAAGAAAGCACAACGAAAAAACTGCCAAAATGACAAACGGGGCAAAAACAAAAAGGGATATACAAATGTGTATTCGTACGGAACCTTTCGTGTGCGAGCCAAAGTCGCACTTTACTTAATTTATTTTATGTTTATGAAAAGAAAAATTTTAATTTCACAATATTACGCCCTATAGTCTCGCATAGTGATACTGGCAGTTACCTCCTTTATACGCAGTGCTTATTTGCAAATAAGGACGTAAAATGCTGCCAAATACTATTTTATTGTAACTTATTAAATCAGTGAATATTCATCTATTAGTTAATATATTTATCTTTTATTTATTTATTTTTTTATTTACAAATATATGTAAAGCTGGCACGCCAAACTTCTTATTTGCAAATAGCGCGTTAATCAGCAATTGTTTTCGCGAGTTAGGAAGTTACAATAAAATTTTATATTTGGCAGCATTACATATTTATTTGCAAATAAGAAATGCTTATAAACGTGGTAAGTGTGATAAATAATTCTAATAATGCTGTCGAAAAAGAAATGCGAATTGGAAAAAGAGGGTATAGGAAGACAAACATCAAAGGCTTGCCGGCAATATGTGTTCAAAACTTTCAAGAAAATATGTGTTTCATACAATAATTTGAGTATTTTTTAAACGTAACAGAAAATGAATTCTGTTTTTTGTTCGGTGAGAAAAATGGCAAAAGTGGTTTTTATGAAATTCTCAACAATTAATACAATGTCATACTTGTCATATGTTTAGCTTACCGTGTTTTTGTCGTCACACACTGGGAAAAAAGGCTAATATATGGGATGACGGAAAATCGTTCCAAAGCCAATATATA